>CM018693.1:60568809-61043195 GCA_009363875.1 Mikania micrantha
ACTTCTAGCAGTATTATCATGTACCTGAAGGGGATCTTGGAAGTTATTTACAAAATACGTTCGCATTTTCTGAAGACCTGTGACGACAGAGGTCAAATTAGAAACAATATGATAGTTAAGATAAAATGATCTGCACAGACATTTTTTTCCCTAAACATAGCTCATAATATTTTGAAAAACTTAACTTACCAGAAATAAAGATTAAAAAATCTATGAAATATAACATTTCATGGCTACCAGCTACAACCCTTCCAGTTAATAGCTGGAATTACCAATATTGTAATTTATCAGCTAAAGAGATATACAACACCAACATTCTACAAACACGGCACAACAGCTTCGCATTAATTCTACATGGAACGATTTGCTAATTTAATGATCGAATCAAAAACGTTTCTCTAGAATACCAAAGGTCCATGTGATAATCCACATGAAAGTATCTACCAGGTAACATGGATTTTGCAAATAGCCAGCCAACAAAAGAAAGCACCAACCTGACAATAGAACATGCTGCTTTATTGTAGCTAGAAATTCCCTTATTCCTCCACTGTAGAAGTACAAAGGAGGATAAGCTAGACCTGCACAAATTCCAGTCAGGCTGAAATAAATTAAACTACAAAAATTCAAAAGTGTAAAAATATGGTGATATTGAATAGTGTTATAGTCTAATGATACTTCTCAGAGGCTTCAGAAAAATATTTAAAACAAGATGAAGCAACTGAAAAAATCTCAGAGAAATAATTATGAATATTTAGGAAATCTAAGAAGTAAAAACATGCTTGGAACATAATTAACAACCAACAACAACACGTGCCCAGTGTAATCCCACTTTATGGGGTCTGGAACCGGAACAGTAATTTGGAACAGTACATTCCAATGTACTGTAGATACTTGTACGGCAATTATTTGTATAATATTTTTGTTATATTATGTGAAACAGTTAGTGCCAACAAAGTAGAAACTCAATACTTACAAAGGACACACACAGACACAATACTGACATGCTTGAAATGATAAACAGTGGTAGGATACTACATGTGATTGTTAGATAGGATATTATTATGTATAACGTATGTGAGAATAACCAAACTAAAACTATATTAGATGTCGTTACTGGAATATTAACTTACAGTGTATTTTGTGTGGGTGACGATTCGCACGAATATATTTGTAAGTTTAACGTTCCTAATGATATCTTATAATTAGAAAATCAAATCGAAGTTGTCGTCGTGTTCGAACGGTGACAATTCGTATGAATCCGCGCGAAAACGATACGATCCGGTGGAACAATAAAAATAAACCTTTTGAAATTTTAAAAAAATATAAAAAGATTTAGTTAAATTATTAGGAATTAACCACCTAAAATAATTCCTAAAAGACTATTTATTAGCGTTACGTAATTTACGCGAAATTTCGTAAAACGACGCGATAAAACGAAACCGAACACAACCTGAACCCACCCGAACTATAAAAAAAACCAACACCCTCTTTCCCTCCCCCATTTTTCAAGCAAGAACTCTCCTCTCTTTCCAAAACCCCGGTTTCACTCTCTCTCTCTCTACTATCTCTCTATCTTCAAACCACCATAACTCACTCAATATTCCATCAAATCGACGTGCTAGTAGTTAAAACGATCATAGGACGAGGAAAATACAGAAGTACAAAGGATCGGAAGAGAAACGGCTGAAGTGATCGCAGTTTTAGAGAGAGGTCCGGATTTCTAGGGTTTTCTACTATTTCGGGTATATGAACTTGTAAATCGGTTTTTAAAAGTTTTGAAAATGGTTAGGATCCACACGAAAATGATTTAGAAACTTAGGAAAAAGTTGGTTGAAATTTAGGAGGTTTAAACATGGTTGAATTTGCTGGAAAACATCAAAAACCGATCGAAGAAACCCATAAGGGTTAGTATCGATGAGCTGGGAATGTTGGGTGTATATCCATCGATTCTAGAGGCCCCGACTGACCCAAATTCGAACCCAGACCGCTTCGAGATCCTCATGATCGATAGTCTCCTAGCTGGTAGTGATGACCATCGATATTATTGATATCAATGGCCTAGAATCGATGGAACATGAAGCATGGTCGAGACCATAGTATCGATAGAGCCGGCTTGTTCTAATTTTTTCCATCGACTTTACTAAGTTTGACGGGCCAATATCGATCAAGGGCCTGTCGACATTGATAAGTTCGATGGAGTCCAAGAAGAATGAGCCAAGGTTCCATCAATACTAGCAGGTTAGAAAGCCAGAGCATCGATACTACGGTGTGGTCGACATTCCTAGTATCGGCAGCTGGGTTTTTGAGTTTTCCATCGACATTAACCAGATACTAGCTGTGGGCCTTCGATATTAGTATTAGGGATAATCCAGGTAGTTTAAAGCTCAAATTTAGATAATATGGATAAAATTGAGGTCGTGGAATGGGTTGTAAAACATAGAAGGGGTCGAATAAGAATCCTTAGGGTTTTCAACAAGGTGTTAACCGAATTGGAGCTCATCGATACTAAGGTTTGAGGCAAAAGCTAACATGTACACAAGCTATTAACCTATAAACAAATGGTTTATGAATAACTTAAGACTAAGAACATGAGAACTCAATAATCAAATGAATGCAATAGTTATGGTGATACGGTTTAAAGGTTATGTATGTGACCATGTGATGCATGCAACTTTAATCTTTGATATCACCGTAACCAACATCGATCTACTAACATTGGATTATCAAATGCAAATAGATTAGTATCGAAAGACAAATTTTCAATCATTCACAATGGATAAGTCTACAAAGCCAACATCAAAGAAACTTATAATGACGTAAGTTGTACTTGATTAAGTTAACCTAAGTCCCAAACTTGTAATTTTTGTATTTTTATAACTACACTTATATTTTAATTAAAAGTTATTACTGTATAAGATAATATAAATTATTTTTGCAACAGAGAATAAAGTTTTATAAAAACACAGTTATCTTTCTTTATTTAAAGATAAAATTTAACTTACTTTTCATACTTTAAATTATATCTTTTAAACATAAACATGATGAACTAAAGTTAGAATTTACTAGAGTTGGGTAAGGGTTAGAATGTTAAGTCTAATAAGGCGATATAGGACTAAACACTTAGTAACTCACTCTAGTACAATATAGAACACTTAGTAACACACTTGGATCAAACACAACATCATTAACTATAATCACTTACGATACAAAACAACAAACAATGAAAGGCATGCAGATGAAGAAAATCCAATACAAAAAAAGAGCGAGCGTTCTATTTCTATTTATTCAAATAGTCTACAACACAGGTGAGTTCATTGCCCCTTTTTAAAACTATTTTGTTATACTACCTTAATGCTTTACTGAGAAACATGTTAATGTTAAATATTTTATGCAAATGTTTAGATGTTCTTAAATCTTTCATGTTTATAGTTGATGCTTGTATTCTTTATTCTCAAACTTAGATAATTTTAAACTTATGATTCTTGAAAACTCAGTCTTATAACTTATGATTCTTGATAACTTTTAGACTTATAAACTTATGATTCTTAGATACTTTTGAAACTATATTCTTGTGATTCTTAGACACTTGAAATCTTATAAACTTATAGACATGAAAACTTGAAACTTAAAATGCTTTGAACTCTTAAACTTATGAGGAATGGGATTTCGGGTTGGAAAGCAGGTACATGTGCGCATGGTATGGGAAAACTTGAAACTTGATTCAAAAATTCTTTCGGACTTCGCAAGACAGACTGATTGGCCGCTGAGCGTTGACATTTAGTGTTCTTCGTTGTCAACTCTTATGTTTTGTGATGAGTGGCTAGGATGATTATGGTTCCATTAAGTTGACTAAGTGTCATCTAAAGGGTACTCTCTAACTACGCACCGATGCTGAAAGTCACACCCGAGTTGCTTTTGTGGATTGGTATTGAATGCCTCCTTTAGTGTCTCAAGTAGTCACTCCTCTAGTATTCACTCGTCCACAGGTGTGAACTCAAACTTGGTTTTCAAACTCTAATGAATTGGAAATCGGTTTATCAGAATTCTTAAACTATTTTTGCATGTGGATTGTGGTAGGGAGTAAAACGCTTAATTATCATTAATAACAATATCATACGTGGTCCGGTATGTGGTGGGCTGGCGTAAGCTTGACCCTATGTATGCCCTATATATAAGCATACTTGACTGGATAGGATAGGTGTTGTTGGTGAGGTTAGGTTGTTACTCTGAAAGGTTTGGGAAATTGGTAAAACGCTTAATTATCATTAACAACAATATATATGTGGTCTGGTATGTGGTGGGCTGGCGGCTTGCTGGTGTGGTAAGCTTTGACCCTACGTATGCCCTATATATAGCATACTTGGCTGGATATGATAGGTGTTGTTGGTGAGGTTAATGTTGTTGCTGAAAAAGGTTTGTGAAACGCATTTAAAAATACTAAACTTTATGAATTCACCAACCATGTGTTGACTTTGTTTTCTTACATGTTTTCTCAGGTGACGGACATGATTAAGATAAGGTTCAGGATGCATACTGGATGCCCGGATAGAGGACCTAGTAGTTTTGAGAAGCACGTATTTTGTTATTTCTTGTGAATCAATTTTGATATCTTGTACAGTTACAAAATAGGAAACTCATGATTCTTGTGAATAGGTTTACTTGGTTAAATACTCAAATGACAATTGGTAATTTAACTGTAACCTAGTTTACTATTATATGTTATTGTGTTTATTCTCAAATGTTGATACTATGTATACAATCTGATCATCCCGATTACACACGATATCGCGCCCCGGACCATTCTGCCCAACACGAAAGTCGATTCAGGCCGCCAACTACAGGGGTTGACAGGGAGATGAATATACCTTACCCCTACTCAAAGAGGTAGAGTCAATGAGGTAGAGTTGTTTCGTGAGAAATACCCTCGGCTCAAAAAGTTTTCAAAAATTTTCAACAAATTTTAAAGATATATAATATATATTATATATATATATAAGGGATAAAATATAACCCACCGAAAATGAACTAACCCATTAACTATCATCCAATGGTTAATTTAAAGGTAAGTGCATAGGATCATGCCACGTGTCATTTTGCATTTCGGACATTTTGTAACCACTCAAAAAGCTATATTTAATATGTGGTGACAAGTGTCACCATCTAATATATTTTATAATCTATTTTTTTACAAAAAATTTACCCCCCTCTTTTTTTTGAACATTAATAACTTTTTATACCATATTAATTTTAAAAAAAATTGCACCATTATGCTCGTCTCATTTTTCTCTTTAATTCCGTCATAGTCTCGACTAGTTTTTTTTTATAATTTTTTTAAACGCTCCGTATTTACATCATTGTAACTATGGGTGTGCTCGGTTCGGTTCGGTTCAATTTTTGGCAAAAACCGAAATCGAAACCGACATAGTCAGTTATAGTTATTATGAACCATTCGGTTTTCGGTATTTTTCGGTTTCAATTTGGTTTTAGGTGTTTTTTTTTTTGTTCTCTTTCACACCCCAATATTGAAAATACAAACATGTTTAACAATGGATAATTCATAAATTAAAAAGTAGTCCAAATAAAAACAGAATTAAAGAAAAAATACATCACTGTAAATAATAAGTTATATCTCTGTAAATAATGTGTTACATCACTGTAATTTACCATTGTTAGAAAAAAATTCAAATTAATTTGTTATATTTAAGCTCGTTACAATGATGTAAATACATGAACATCTAAAAAATAAAAAAAAAAAAAAACTAGTAGAATAACTAAATTAAAGAGAAAAATGAGACGAGTATAATGGTTCAATTTTTTTAAAAAATAATATAGTCTAAAACAGTTATGAATGTTTAAAAAAAGAGGGGGTAATTTTATAAAAAAAATTAGATTTATTAAAATATATAGATGGGACCCTTGTCACCACCATATTAAATATAGCTTTTTAAGTGGTTACAAAATGTCCTAAATGACATCCCATATTAAAATGAAAAATAACACGGCACGATCCTATGCACTTACATCTTAAATTAACCATTAGATGATGGTTAATGGGTTAGTTCATTTTTAGGGGTTATGTATACTTTCAGGTTACAAATGAGAAAGGTCGTTGTAGCTCGGTTGATTGGAGATACAAGGTTTGAAGTTTGGTTTGTTCTTGAGAGCCACCTAAAAACTTATGTTCCTATATGTGTGCTTGAATGGCATGCATGATTCTATCACAAGACTTTAGAGTGAGAGATTGTTGGGTTTCATAGGCCCTATTAGAGCAACCAGCCGTATGCCCAACCCAATTAATGGTTTAAACTAATTTGAATCTTTTTATATGTATAGCATTATAGCCTACTTATGTGATTGTAATATTTTGTTTGAATCTAATGAAAAAATACATAGTTGCACCCTATGGACGTAGATATCCCACTAGGACCAAACCACGTAAAAATTCTTGTGTCATGTTTATCATTTATTATTAATTTTATCGCCTACATAATTATCGTGGCGTTGTGTCTTATGTTTCAGATGCATGCCACTTTGTACCTTGCAGATTACTCTCTACAATGGTACAAGTACAACTTATAGGTTTCTATGTAATCATACTATGTTCCAAACTAAATAATATAGCGTAATAAGCATGTGTTGGGGTCTAGGTATATGACATATGCATGGTCTATACTAAAAAGTTTTTTACTAGTCAAAAGTCACACACAATTCACACTGCCTAACATTATAGTGAGTTTATAAAGTGCAAATTTATTTGGATATGAAATAGGATGCAGAATCATTAAGAACTTGACTTTTGACATGATATAATTTAGTTAGATAATCAAGAACAACAAGAAAATCATAAATATATCATGATTTATGGCATACACATATAGATAGGTACCTTAAGAAATGACTTAATAAAATACTAGATGATAGATCCAACTATAGAGCAAAAGAATGAAATAACCCACCCGATGATAGAACAACAATAACATACTGCCACCCAATTGTTGGTGTATGCCGACGAATCGAATGGATGTCAGAAAATGGTACTCCTCTTATGGTATACAAATTTGTATCTACATGAAGCAACATTAATAATTAGATCCACAGTTCCATAACAAGTCACATGTATGCATATGCGTATATAGAGTAACACATACATGTACATTACGAATAATTAAGGATGAGGCGAACCTCTCGCAGAGAGCCTCACATTTGAACTCTGTCCTTTATAAGGTATCCACGTCTATTATGACAAAAGAAGAAATCTTATCATACTGATAACAAATATAACTGCAGATGTGTCACAGAAAAAAAATTGCTTCATAACAAAAGAAAATTACCATATATAGTGAAGAATCTTGCTTAAACAATTTCAAACGACCACTGATCCCTTCTATAGCGGATTGAGTGGGATGAACAGCCACATTATCCTTCAGGTACACTATTTCTGCATCTTCTGGATCACCAGAAGAGCTTTGCTTGCTGCTTTCACTATGTGTTAAGCCGGACGAGCCCTAAAAGATGTATAAAAAAAACACATAAATTATACAAGATGTGGTTTTGACATAAAGCCAATTGGAAAAAAAAAATCAAATTGGTTACACGATAAATATATTGCTAATTTGCTATCAATAATTACATGGAATTCCATTTTTGTGTCTAAAATACTTGGTGGTGAGAAAGAAAAGCAGGTAAATTGCATCAAAGAGGCACATTACTATAGACTGACACCACCATACAAATCTATTGTTAGCATAGGAACATAAAATGCATCCTTCAATCTTCACTAGACAAATCTATTGCAGTGTTTTTTCTAAATAACCCTACTTAAATTATCAACAAAGAAGCAATGATTTCATCCAATACGAAGTCATCAGTTATTAGCAGCAGTCATGCTTGACCAAGCCCTAAAATACATCAAATTTAAACAGTTTTTTTAATAAAGTGTATTCTCAGCAGTAGTTAAAAGCTAATGCACTTAGTTCAGAAATCAGATACATGAGAACGCATCAATAGCTTCCCAATTAGGTCATATAAACATAAACAGGAACAAGTTGCAACTTAAGTGATCGGCTGAGAATAAATGCATGCACTCATTAGAAAACTTGATAGCATAATAAACTTCCCACACTAATAAAAATAATCACGGAGCCCTAAATTAGACGAAATCAAGAACATCACCGCCTAAACACACGAGATTGATCCAATTCGCATCTTTACCTTTTAAAACTATCTACAATAAGTCAATCAGAAATATCAAATAATCAATCAAAGTACCAATCACAATAGCCAGTTAGCAATAATAATTTACTTCTAATTCAATTTTCGGTTAGCAATTGATAAAATACGTTGTGTGTTGCTTACTTGTTTAGAAGCGGCGGCGTAATCGGCGTCGTCAGACAAATCGTGGATCTCTGTTTCGTGCATCGTCTCCGGCGATACGAAGGGAGAGACGTGATGAATGATGATGAGCTGGATATCTTCCGATTTGGGAAAGAGGAACGGAGCGTCGTAGATATAGCAGGGCGGCAAGGTGATTTTCTTAGAACAATGTTGTGGAAATAACTGAATACAGTATCATTATTCATTACGTAGAGAATTTTGAGAGGACATGAATGTTAAAAAGATAAAACGTTCAAAATCAAATATAAAAATCAAAATTTAAAAAAATCAAAATCCAATACAAAAAATATATATCAATACAAAGAATCAAAAAATTCAATATAAAAAATAAAAAAATTTAGTAGAAAAAATTAAAATCCAGTGCAAAAATAAATATCTATCAAAAAACAAGAATCAATACAAAAAACAAAAATATAGTCACAAAAAAAAATCCAGTACAAAACAATTTAAAAAAATCCAGTACAAAAAAAATAAAAAGCTACTACAAAACTAAAGATGTTATGTCTAAATTATCATTTATTCATTTTTTTAATGTCACGTGTCAAAGTTATATTGATTAATACTTTTATTAAACAAAAATTTCTTACTAGTTGATCATCATTTCCCACTGAATATATATAGGAGAAAATCAAATAAAAAATATATTTTGTCTAAGAAGGCTAAAAATGATTTTTAAAAACCTCTAAAACGACCGAAACGAACTTCAATTAACTCATTTCGATATCGTTTGAACCGTCTTATCAAACCCTATAATATTAGCTTTTAGGTTTTAGTTTTAACTAGTTTTATAGTTTAGATTCATGTGCTTGCTTTTTAAGTTTTATCTTTATGTTTAAGGTTTGTTTTAAAAAATTTTGATTTTAGTATTACGGTTT
Source organism: Mikania micrantha (assembly GCA_009363875.1). Taxonomy (NCBI): domain Eukaryota; kingdom Viridiplantae; phylum Streptophyta; class Magnoliopsida; order Asterales; family Asteraceae; genus Mikania; species Mikania micrantha. Next base: position 60,578,079 of record CM018693.1, read on the forward strand.
ATTGTTTATGATTTAAGGTTTGAGTTCAGGTTCGACACGTCGGTTCCCATAATGCAAAAATTAATTCAATCGGAGTTTGTTTGGGTCAGTTTTTGAGTTTTTAAAAATCCTTCTTAGCATTTCCATAGTATTGGGATCCTATAATAACACACCTTAATTGCGAAAACCCAATTAACTCCGACAAGATTAACCCAAATCTTTGGTTTTTTCTCATGATCTTTATTGTACATGACTATGTTATTTTATGGTTTATGCAAATTAATCATCGTTTTCTTAAATATTTTGGAATCTATCTACCGAGCTTTTGAAGGACTTTTACTTAAAATATTTTGTGTGTTTTCTGTAAAATAATTGTACCTCTTAGATAGCATTGCATAGACTTAGATACGTCCAATTATGAATGTTGGTCAGAAGCAAATCATCAAGATAGGGGGAAGGGGTGGGGAGTGTAACCGTAAGACCTACTTACAAACTTCATTGGCGCTTATATGCGTTCGAACGAATCTACGTCGAATTGTAAGTACCTTGATCTAGAAGCTAAGGATTAGGATCGAGACCAGGATTTAGGATGTGGTTGGATGTTCGACTCTGGCCTATGGGCCAATCATTGTGGGGACAACGTATTTTCGGGCTACTGTTACTACAGCGGAGTTGCTATGGTTGACATCACATGATAGGATTTGGTGTAGCCTACAGTGGATCCCATGTATCTCATTCAACACTATATCTGCATCAGTGGCTCAAGAGTATATGTTATCAAACATCATGTTAGTATCGTCTACAGACAAGTACCTTGGCTTTGCGGAACTTGATTTGTCAATCTGTTTACTTGCACACACAAATTGATTTAGTTATTATTTTATATGTCACTAGCCATGACTCACCAACTTTTGGAAAATAAAGACTGATGAGCCATAGCCCCGTCTCCCCAAGACTTAATCACAACCCTTTTATCTAATAACCCCGGAAGATATCTTCAGAAGAAATCCGTAGAATAACATCAAAAGAACTTCCTCGGAATAACATCGGAAGAGCTTCCTCAGAATAACATCGGAAGAGCTTTTTGCAAAATCTCTTTCTGAAGACAGCATCGGAAGCGCTCTGTCTCTTAGAATAACCGCGGGATAAGCAAATACGGATCAAGTACTAAACATAACAAGCGGAAGACAACCTCGGAAGATTAAAGACTTAGGAACCATGGAAGGCTTTAGCACTAGGTTTTTCTCTTTTCGTTGTTGTTGACTTTGTTCCATTGTTATGTTGTTTATAGTGTGTATACTATGTCAGATGTTTATCTTCTTATTTCCATCCAACTCTTGTATTAATTCTTGGGTATTTATATCCGCTAAAAGTGTTTGGTTTTGCAATCTATTATTAAGAACCATTCTGCTGAAATAACCTGAGATATCATCTTTCCATTGATTTTCTCTCTTTACTCAGAAATAAACAATACGGACTAGTTAACATAGACTCACACAACACTGGATTAGCCACAAAACCTCATATATTAGTGTGTCACCAGTACGATATCTAGCAAAGGAGAATGATCCACTTTTCGTCCAACAACCATACTGGCTATTGGAGATCAGTGATGATAGGGCCTCATAAACCCATGGTCCTTGATACTGAAACTGGCAATCTTGTGCCTAAAGACCCTCGGAATTACATTGAGGAAGATTATCAAAAGCTTGAGCTTGATGCTAAAACTCATGTTCAATTGGCTATGGAATTACTAAATGAGACCTGTTCTGGTCTCTTGCACCATGAATACGCTAAGGATCTATGGGATGCTATAAAAGAGCAATATGGTAGAACAACTATAACATCACTGTTTTTCAGGTATTGTCCTTTCAATAAAATTGTATTGATAGAACCTGTATGATAATTTGATGATTATTGAAATTGATTAATGATAATATTGAGGGTATACATTGATGAGAACATATAATAATTAAGCATAAACCATGGGGAAGTTAGTTTGAAATACAACTAGACTGAACCACAATGTTTATTGCAGTGGAACACTTATGATATGATCTAGTTTTGTTTGGAATGGTTAACAGATGAGGTTTGGTCACTAAATATAATCAAGGACACATGGTCATGTTTTATCGAAATGGTGGTGGGACGGCGGCTAGATAGGTTGCGATTGACTCTTACGTATGCCCTATACATAAACTTATTTCGGTATATCATGGATGTGTCAGTGATATGATTTAATGGGGTTGAGGATCGGGAAATGGATAATTGATAAATATATTTTTATTAAAAAGATGAAAAGGATATTGGAAGATAATTACGCGGTGGTGAGGTCATAAATATAAATTAAACGTGAATGTTATTTCAGAGATGTTAACTTAATAATGTATTTGTGTGGGTGACGATTCACACGAATACAATTATTAAAATAATATTCTGAGATGATATTCCATAAATCATAAATCGAATCGAAATACGATGCGAACGTTGAATTCGAAAAGGTGATGATCTTTACGAATTATACGTGAGTAACGAGTTTCGATGATATAACCGAAATAATATCTACAATATTAAAATTTACAAAAAATGAATTTAAAAATGTTTATTAGGAATTACGACCTTAAAAACAAAATTAAATAAAATCATTTTCATTAAACGAAATCATATTATATACTTCGTATATAAAAATATAAATTTATGTGAAAAACCGAGCAACTAAAATTTAGAAACGCAAAGATAAACATAACCGAGCACGTGGGAATGACACGGGGTATGAAGGGAACGCCTTACCCTTCTTCTTCACTTTCCCCATCACTTTCTCTCACTAAAAACATGTTCCCATCATTTCTTCCTCTCTCTAAAATCCAAAAGGCAAACTTCTTCATCCTTCACCATTGGGATTGAAATTGGTACCAAATCGTTTCTCCACTCGCGTAGAACCCGGAAGTACAAGTCGTTTATTTGAGGTATATGAACTTATTTGAGTTTTGTTTAGGGTTTTAGCTTAAATGTAAATCACAAATTTTTCACATTCAAATGAGTTTTCTGAATAAATTGGGTATAAACAACTTGAAATATAAGGTTTTAGGATACATTAGAGTATAAAATAATGTGGAGAATGGAGTTGCTATAGAACCTGCAAGTTACGGGAAATTCTAGGAATGAAAGAGGTAAAGGATGAATAATTCGAGAAAACCACAAAAGGAACTCGAGAAAACTTTAGCAATTCGAGAACCTTTATTTTGAGATGTCAAACAAATTCGAGAACCCCTTGTATTGGACTTTTAAAATTCGAGAACAACATTAACAAACTAGAGAACCTCTAGTTTTATACATAGAACTCGAGAACCATAGGGTTCTCCTCCAAAAAAATTCGAGAACCATATTGTCTCTTTCAAAAAAATTAGAGAACCAAGTGAGAACCTTTAATTTGGATCATAAAAATTCAAGAACCACAAGGTTGACATCATGGAATTCGAGAAACTCTCAAATTGTTGAATCCAATTCAGAAAAAACCTTCTCTGTTATGGATCAAACTCGAGAACCTCACTCTTCAGTAATTGAGAACACTCAACAAGTGTTAAACGAGAACCATTTGAGGGTTGGGTGCAATTGGGTATTAACGTTCTATCGTAAATAACTTGAACAATTGCTAAAAACATAGATAAACCTTAAAACAAGTGTTTTAAATTATACTTGGTTTTAAAACATATCAAAGGTTTATACACCTTCATGATTGATCAAAATAAAAAAGATGATACTTATAAATAAACTAGTCAACTTTATTTTAAAGTTGATGAAATATCTTATGTTAACGAAATATCATCTAAACATTTGGGTGAAACGTTAAAGGGTATGTTTTTATAACATAATACTTAATTAAAAACACTCAAGTGATAATAACTATTTTTAAGTTCATTAACGAATCATATTCTAAGTATAAAACATATAACAAGGAATATGATGACATAAAAATATACTAATGTTTAACCTATATCGGTTAAGTGTTAGTGTATTACATCACAATTGAGTTAGATCAGATTTTAAAGAACGAAGATTTATAAAAGTTAATCAACATAAAGGTTAACTTACGAAATAATAACTCATACTTATAAGTTGTAAACAATATTGAATATAATACAGGTTGTCGAGTACGTCATTCTTGATTCCACCTACGTGAGTGCATGTTCTACCATATATTGAAATTGAGATATCACTGTGAGTTCTCATAACCCTTTTTTAAATCTTTTGCTTTTAAACTCGGGGTTGAAACATGTATACCAAAATAAACTGGTTTTGATATAACAAGTGTGGAACCGGGATCATTATTGAGATATGATTATCGAGATGAATTGTGATTATGGGATGATATACTTTGAGTGAGTCATTGTTGATTGACTTGACTTCGATCCTCCGCGATGATTGACTTACTGTTGATTGAGTTGACTTCGGTCCTCCACGGTGCACAACATTGATAATTATGATTATTAAGAACCTCGTTGATTGAGTTGACTGCGGTCCTCCGCGATGATTCCATCGTTGATTGAGTTGACTGAGGTCCTTCGCGGTATACTACATTGAGAATATTGTGATGAATGATGGTTTTTGAATTGATATGATTGGTTGAGATTGGTCGAATAAAATTGAATGATTAGTTGTGATTATTTGGATTACTTGAATTATTTGACTTGATGTGTTTGTTGTGATGATACAGATTGGTGTTATTGAACAGGGTCACGCGAGTTATTCTTTAAACTTTTATAAACGTTTCGAAGAATATAAAACTTATGATTACTCACCAACTACTCCGTAGTTGACACTTGATTTTCTACATGTTTCAGGAAATTAAGAGAAGTAGGTAGAGCAGGGTAGCTCTACATCTTTTGGACTTCATCACATAGGATTTTGGACTTAGCTAAATTAACTGGATCAATGAAGATTAGGGTTTAGTTAATTTAGCTATATCTTTTGAGTAATCATTATATTTGAATCATGACGAACATGATTTTTGTGTAAATACTTTAATTGAAATTAATTGTTATGTGATGATATTTTAGATGCCCATGAGCTTGTGAACAATCTACACATCCCTCGTGGCATCCCGACGTTTCCGCCATCGGTCGATGTGTTACAACAACTAAGGTTGTAGCTAATACTAGGGAGATATTAACTCGACTATATGAAACTTTCTCCCAACTGAACGGTGAGTCACTGACTCAGCAGTTTGAAAGGTTCATATCTCTCTTAAGTGAAATAAAACTTGTTGGATAGGAATATCTTATTATTTTTGTCATTAACTGTTTCTTAAGATCTATACTAGAAAAATGGGAAACTTACTCCATTGTTATGATATCATCTCCAGACTTTGGAAATCTCTCACTTACACAACTTCATGGTAAGCTGCTCACTTTTGAGCATGATATTGACCAGAAAAGAAAACTCATCAAGTCTGGAAAAGCAACAAATGAGTATGTTCAATGGAACACTTCTCTTCTCTTACACTCATAATCTGAGATCTCTAATCAAGGTTATGATGAGTACATTGGCATCACCACTAGCATCTCTGCCTTAATGCCTTCTAGTGATGATCTTTCTTTTATTCCTGATAACTTGTGTTTTATCATGGATGACCTGCATCACATCCCTAGTGATGACTAGGAGGATATAGACATTCTTAACCAACTTGTCCTTCTAAACAATATAACTTATAAGTTATACGAAAAAAAGCTTGGAGAAAATTCTCAGGAATCCATGGTAAGACCAAAGTTGGTCTAAATAAAGCAAAGGTCCAATGCTATAGATGTCATGGCTTTGGATACTTTGCTAGAGAATGCAAAAGTGCACCCAACAGTCACTCTTCATTTGTGACTTACCCTTCTTGACCTTCATGAAACTCTTCTTCTTCTTTTTCTCACTTTGTTAAGCACAACCCTAAACAAGGCACTGCTCACATTGTCCAGACTCCTCCTCAAATGACTGGTCAATATGTACAATCTGCCAATGGAAGCTTGTACCAACTAATGCCTATAACTCTATTTTTTTCAAGTTGTGGCTCCTCCCCCTTGTTAAGTGAAAATTCCGGGCCCAACTCTCCAAAACCCTCAACCAAGTCAGCATGCTCTATTCACAAGAATATGTGGATGGAGTAGTTTGCCTATGAGGTAGGTCCTGCCCTTATAGTTAATGAGCCAGAAAATTTTGCTCTCATGGCCATTGATGAATCTTCTAACTCCCCTTCTCCATCAGCTGCTAAAACCTCTTCCAATGCTGCTTAGGTATCTCCTGCACTCATTAAAAAACCATGTTCTAAGTCTTGCATTGAGGCATTTGCTAACATAAAGAAGGCAAATGTGTTGCTACAAGAGCAAAACTTAGAACTTGAACAACTTCTAACCAATAAAAACTCAGAGGTTGAGAAAGTAATAAAGGATAAAAATAATCAGATTTCATCTTTGAAGTCTAAGAAATCATATTTGCAAGCTCAATTTGACTTGTTACAAGAAAAATACACATGTTGCAAATCTGAACTATCTGAAACTAAAGTTAGCTATGAAAAGTGGATGGAATCCTGCAAAGGATTTTAGTTGCTTCTAAAGAAACAAGTTCACAGTAACGCTAAGTTTGGTATCAGGTCTAATCGTACCTCTCATCCTATTGATTATACTCCAATTGACAATCAGAAGGAAGTTACTGAACCTAAACCTTCTTCCCCAACCTTCCTTCCAGACATTATCCCTGAGATACTGAACTCACCTCCTAAGGTATATCCTTTTAGCATACTTCAAAAATTTATATATCCCCACTAATAAAAATTTAGAAGTATGTGAGAAAGACTCTCAGAAGAGGATAACATAAAAACTTCTTCAGAACTAGTGAAGATTGTTCTATCAATGAACACATCTTCAATTTCTGAAGATACAAAAATTAATGAAAAACTTGATGCATCTAAGGATGCTATGCTCAAGGAGAAGCAACCTATGGTCAATATCAAGTTTCCTCCTTGTTACCCTCAGCCTCCTTACCCCATAATGAAAGCTAACCAACCTTTCATTCCAAACCACTCTGCTCTCTCACGTGCCAGTACTAAGTGTTTCAAGGACAACCACACTATTGAGGAGTGTTGGTCAAAAATACCTCTTGAAAAGCTTAGGAACAAAATGAAGGCTGAAAAAGCCTCAAATTCAAAAATAACACCTCCCAACAAGGTGAAAAGGGTCAAAAAGACCAATAAGCCCCATGCCACACCTTTCTTTTCATACACCACCACCTCTTAAACCAATTCCTAGGCCCTCAACTGTTGGACCTTCTTCCTTTAACTCTCCAATAGTTACCCTACCATGTTATCCATCAGTTGTTGTTAACACACCATCTGTGAGCTCATCGATTGATGTGTTAAGTCAAAATCAACAACAATTGATTATGATGAAGCAACAACTGATGAATAATGTGTAGAAAAAAACTAACTCTTAATTCCCTTTTTTATTCTAACTAAAAATAATAGATCCATATCTAAGCTATTGCATTTAATCCTTACATGCAGAGAGTTCTCCATGCTTGAATAATCTATGGTATGTGGGTAGTGGAGGCTCTAGGAATATGTTTGGATGCAGATCTATTCTGAATAACTTTACTCCAAAAAATGGAGGATCTACGTCCTCTGGAAATGATGCAAAGGGTTGCATAGTTGGTCTGAGTCTGTCTCAAGTGGAAAATTGCACTTTAATGATGTTAGTTTGGTTAAAAACCTCACTTTTAATCTCTTGAGTGTATCTCAATTAGCTGACAAAAATTATAGTTCATTTTTCACTAGAGGCAATTGCAAAATCATTTCCCCTGAAATAAATTCTAAAATAAAGGCCATGATTGACCAACACACTCTCTTGACTGCCAAGAAAAGTGGAAATGTCTATGTTGTCGACATGAAAACTGACTGTCAGTCTTCAATCCCCACTTGTTTTATTGCTAAGGCTTCGTCTTATGAAACTGCCTTATGGCACAAAAGATTTAGCCATTTGAATAATCAAACTCTTCATAAGCTTTCTACTATTTCACTTGTAAAAGGATTACCTTTCAAAGAATTTCGTTTTGAAGGTCAATGTGGCTCTTGCATAAAAGAGAAGCATCATAAATCATCACATAAGTTTATTGAGGAATAAAAAACAACAGCTTGTTTTCATATGCTTCACATAGATATGTTTGGTTTAGTGAAGGTTGCTAGCTTAGCTAAGAAGAAGTACTCTTTGGTTGTTTTAGATGTTACTCAAGGTATTGTTAGACATTCTTTCTAATCAGCAAAGATGAGACTGGTGATAAAATAAAAGCCTTGATCACCCATAAAGAAAGACAATTTGATCTTCCAGTCAAAGTAATAAGGAGTGATAATGTGACTGAATTCAAGAGCCAAGTTCTTGATGACTTATGTACCTCTAAGGGAATCCTAAGACAATATAGTGTTCCTAAAATTCCTGCTCAAAATGGAGTAGTTGAAAAGAAGAATATGACACTTATTGAAGTTGCTAGAACAATGCTAGCTGATTCAGGACTACCCTTATCACTCTGGGATGAAGCAGTGAACACAACTTGTTATGTCTTGAACATAGTTCATATTGTGAAAAGGCATAAAAAGACTGCTTATGAAGTCCTTCATAAAATAAAGCCTCTCATCTCATTCTTCAAAGTTTTTGGATGTCCTTGTTTCATAATAAACTCAAAGAATTCTCTATCTATGTTTGCTGCAAAAGTAGACTCATGATACTTTGTGGGATATTCTCAAACCTCAAAAGCTTATACAAATTTCAATCTTAGAACTAAGATTGTTGAAGAAACCATTGATGTAAAATTCAATGAATTCTCATCTTCTTCCTTTCCTGCCACTCCTGAAGATTTGTTTAATCTTGAAAATCTTACTTACCTTCCTTTTGTCTCATATTCTCCAAACTCTTTTGAAACTTGTCAAACTTTAGAAGATCTATCATCAATTTAAGATTTCTCAAGCTCTCCTTCCTTGTTTCCTATCATCTCTCATCTAAGAAATCTTCCAGTTCATATTGAGAAGGTGTCAACATCTTCAACTCCAATTGTTAACCATACACCAACAATTCCTCTTGTACTGGAACCTGCTCTAACACTTAACGAACCTATTCCTCGAATTGAGAATCCTTCTTCATCTGATGTTGCTTCTACAAATAACTATCTAGAGATCATTCCCTATGACAAAAACCATCCTCTTGAACAAATCTTAGGTGATTTAAACAAAGGTGTCCAAACCATAAGCTAAATTGCAAACTTTTGTCTTCTTGCAATCTTTCTATCTCAAATAGAGCCATCAGGCTCTAAAAGATAATAACTGGGTGGAAGCTATGCAAGAAGAACTGCTTCAGTTTAAAAGACAAAATGTTTGGACCCTATGTCCCTTACTAAAAGGCAAATACCCTGCAGGAACAAGATGGGTATTCAGAAATAAAACTGATGACAGAGGCATTATAGTCAAAAATAAAGCCAGATTGGTAGTTCAAGGTTACTGTCAAGAGGAAGGTATAGACTATGATGAGACATTTGCTCCCGTAGCTTGACTAGAAGCCATCAGACTCTTTCTTGATTTTTCTATTTCCCATAAATTAAAAGTGTTTCAAATGGATATCAAAAGTGCCTTTTTTGTATGGAACAATAAAAGAGGAAGTCTATGTCTGTCAACCACTAGGCTTTGATGATGTTCATCATCCTGGCTGGTATATAGATTAGACAAGGCATTATATGCATTGAAACAAGTTCCAAGACCCTGGTATGACACCCTGTCTAAGTTTCTTCCTTCAAATGAATTTACCAGAGGAACCATAGACAAAACCTTGTTTACTAAAAGGATTGGAAAATACCTTCTTCTAGTCCAAATTTATGTTGATGACATTATATTTGGATCGATTAATCCTCCTTATGTGAACAATTTTCTAATGTTATGTCTTCAAAATATGCAATGACTGCCTTAAGTGAAGTAAAAACATTTTTAGGCCTTCAAATTCAACAAAAACCAAATGGCATTTTCATTCATCAGTTTAAGTACATAAAAGATCTTTTATATAAATTTAAAATGAATGATTGTCAAACAATTTTTACCCCTATGGCAACAACCATTGGAATAAGACCAGATGAAAATGGTGAGCCTGTAGATCAAACCCTCTACAGATGCATGATTGGATCACTGATGTATTTAACTGCATCAAGATCAGACATCATGTATGCCACATGTGTTTGTTTAAGATACCGATCTTTACCAAAACAATATCATTTATCCTTTGTGAAGAGGATATTCAGATATCGAAAAGGTACCTCCATACTTGGTATTTGGTATCCTGCTAATCAACCTTGTAAGCTTGTTGCTTTTTTAGATAGTGATTATGCAGGGTGTTCCCTTTCAAGAAAGTCAACATCAGGTGGATGCCAATTCTTTGCAAACTGTTTGGTATCCTGGTAAAGCAAGAAGCAAATATCTGTCTCAAACTCAAATTCTGAAGCTGAATATATTGCTGCAATTCTTTGTACTGCACAAGTTCTATGGACTCAATATCAGTTACTGGATTTTGGAGTAACTAAGATGAAAACATCTCTTTTAATAGATAGTGAAGTTGCTAAAAATATCATAAAGAATCATGTCTATCATTTTAAAACCAAATATACAGAAATAAGACATCATTTTATAACAGACTATTATGAAAAGGAACTAATTGTTCTAGATGATGTCTCAACAAATGATCAAGTTGCGGACATTTTTACTAAACCATTGGATTCAACCACTTTTTTAAAATTTGTTACTAAATTAGGCATGATAAATATGAGTTAATTAATCTGCAGCCTTTGAATCAAAATAAAATGTCTGATTTTAAATTCTATTTTAAATCTTATTTTTCTTCGTTTGCCCTTTATTTTCATTAAAATAAATTAAAGGTTAATCCACTGATTGACATAACTATGGACAAAAGGGATAACCATTGAATGAATAACCATTGCTCAATTTTCCATGGTTATACCTAACCGCGGAGAGACCTTTATGGGTATATCAAGTAGTTGTTATATTCCACTTCTTATTTCTATCCGTGGTTGTACCCTATCTGTTGTTACATTTTAGTCCGTGGATATAATTATCAGCAATTTTATTTGTGTCAGTGTACACAATCATTCGCGATTGTTCTAACATTAGTGGATATAACCATCCATGGTTATAACAATCTGCTTTTTTACCTTTTTACCCCTTAAGTTACGTTGGCCCTCCGCCTTTTTCCCTATTTATATCCGTCGTTCCCAATTATGTCGTTTTCATCTTTTTCACTTACTCTAATTTCCTTTAAAACTCCAGTAACCCTTCTTGATCACTGTGATTACCCTAATCTTCATCAAGAATGATGAGCTTAAGCTTAAGGATAACTGTTTGTGAGGAATGCCTTCTGAGCTTTGAGCTTAAGATGATTTAGAGTAACATCATCGGACCAGGATTTATTCCTATCAAACCCCTGTCCATGTTTGTGTATTTTGTCTGTTTATGTTGTTTTGTCGACTTGTGTCTCTTTCATCACTTTACCGTTGTTACCTTTTTTCTATTTTGACCTAATCGGACCCTCCGTCGATTATTATAAACATGAGCCTTTTGTGTAACTCTGCTCTTACCCTAAGAATGGTTAAGTCCTCTGCGTTTCACTTCCATTTTCAAAAACTATTAAACCGCTCGATTTTAGTTCATCAAAAACTTCCATGGTGCTCGATTATCTGAAAATCAAGCCAGTTCACAAACCTAATTGCTTATCTTACCAAATTATCTGAGTATGCTCAGTACGATGAGATAATCGATATTATTTTAAAGTCCTTCGTTCACACTACTCTAACCATCAATCCACCTATATCGATCACTGCTCTAAATCAGTTTTGGGCAAACTCTGCTATAGTGACCAAAGATAACACTGTTGAAATCATCACCTCTGTGATTGCTGAGCAACGGATGCCCATAACCCCTTCCTTGATCTCTTTTTCCCTAAACCTTCTTGATTCTGACTCCCCTTCAACCTTTTCTGTTGGTCTCCTTCACACTTCATTTGTTGAGTGTGACTACTAGAGAGATCTAAAGAATGGAACTTTGTACAAAGCCTTCTTTGGCCCTAAGTACAACTTCATGTATCACACAATCCTTCAATGTCTCTCTCAGAAGACAACAAGTTTGGGACAAATGCCATATGACATGCAATATGTCATATATGCACTTCTCACCAACTTCAAGGTAAGTCTCTTTCAGATCTTTTTTGATCATTTGGTACATTACCAAAAGGCCCCTATGTTTCTGATTAACCCTAGGTTTTAAATGACATGTTTGTTCAATCAGATAAACAACGTTTGTCATATTGCCCCTCTTTCACAAATCGAGACAATTGACAAACAAACCTTTGCTAGGTTAAATACTGATGCAAAGGTATTGGATGACACTGAGGACACAACCGTCCAAGGTGAACCCACATCCACCTCCTCTTCCATACATGCAAAGGTACAGCCCAAAAGAAAAGAACCCTCCAAAGCCCCCTCTAAAAAATCCTAAAAAGACTGTTCAGGAAGCTAAATAATAGAAACGGTTCATTAAATCATAATTTATCGTCTAATAATTAAAATAATTCAGTTTATAAAATATGACTATTCAAGAGTATGAAAATAGAAATGAACGTTCAAAATTTTTGGCGTTTGTTTAACCGAATAGGTGGATAAAACGAATATTAGAAATATTTGATATTTAAATAATAATGATAATATAATAGATTGTATTTTATCTTTCTCCATTTTTAACGAAACTTATGTCGAAATATAGAGAAAAATAAGCAGGTTCTACCCATATATTTTTAATTTTTTAAAACGTAATATTTTAAAAGTTTTATGAGAAAAACAAATTATGAACTAAATTAATTATAATAATATAATAATAAAAAAATAAAAAGAAATAATAATGAAAAGTGCACGTGTGAGCTTGTGAAGTGGATGACAAAAAAAGAAATAAATTCGATATGAGTCATGCACATGTGCCGTCTAGGAAAAAAATTAAAAAACAATAAATAAAAGAAAAGAAAGAGGTAAGGAAACAGTAATAGATCGAATCGAGCGTACTCACATATATACATACTTTTGATTTACAATTTCAAAACAAAATTCTAGTAAAGCTCAAAAGAAAGTAAAACAAAGAAAAGCAGGAGAAGGAAGGAAAGAATGAATCAAAAGTTTTGAACATACAAATAGTTTTGGAATTTTTAGGCTGGGAAGTTGGTCGTTTAGGTATGTACTTTGATCTCTTAGTTTAACTCATAAATTTAAGCTTTCGTATAATATTAACTTATAGGGTTATGGTTAAGATCTGATTCTATGTATACAAATATTATGTTGATTAATATATATTTTTAGAAACATTAAAATAAGCATTAGGAATCATCCTTGCAAATAGTTATAAGGATATATTAAGCAGAAACGCTGCCTAAATTTATATTGATAAGTTCTAAGCTGTCACTCAGCCAACCAAAAATTCAGGTAAATACATTTAACTTGTTTTTAAATTTTAAATGAGTTTTTATGAGCATGTATGTTTAAACTTTGACACATAAAGAGATACTAGGTGACCATCATTTAGGCCATTAGTATACGTACGATTTGCAAATTGTATTCATATATGGGTGAAATTCCCATACGTGGCCGGTAGCGTGGGCTGGAAGGTTATACGTAAGATGCACTCCGCAGGCAACCTAACCAGTGATGGGTTGTGGGCTGGAGAGAACAAATTGTAAGACGCACTTCGTTGTTGTTCCTAACCAGTGACAGTACAAGCCAGGGTATGCAGTGTTGTATCGATCAGTGAAATAACCCTGGTAAATGTATAGTATTGGCAATATTAATTATGGTCAAAGGACTCAACATGTTATGCTTACATATCGAGTCTGTTATTTGTATTCACCAACATTATGTTGACGTTTAATTTTAAAAAATTTTTCAGTTAATAACGGAATATAAACTAGAAGCAAGATTAGAGATTCTTGGCCTATGATACCTTGACTAAGATCTTATGGTGAGACCATAGAGCTATTGGAGTTATGCCTCTAAGTCATGTATAAACCGGATATTATAAAATGATATGTAATTATGTGTTTGTGAAAGTACGGTTTAGTATAATATCAAATGATGGTGTTCATACATATGCATATGAAACTTTATGAAATCCTGAAAAGTTGGTTTATAAAAGTTATTTACAAACAATGAAAAGTGGTTTTTCATACCTATGCATATGAACTATTTATAAATGATGAAAAGCGACTTTCACATCTATGCATGTGAATTATTTGTAAAGTTATGAATTAATGAAACAACACTTCCGCTTAACACATAAAAAAAGTAATAAACTCTGACCGAGACATATCCATGAAATCAATTCGGGTCGTAGCACCCGTGTTGCCGAGAGCCCGGGGCGTGACAAGGTTGTTAATACTCCGAGATTGCTAATCACACTTAGTTTCGATAAGGATTGATACTGAATTCCTTCGGGTGTTCAGTTGTCCATACCGGAAACTCTCAAACTAAACTCACAGATGCTATTGTGTACGTATGGGAAACTTACAAACATGATGCTTAAACTATAATGGGAACGGAGTTGGATGGTTGGTAAAATGCTTAATTATCATTAACAACAATGTCATATGTGGTTTAGTATGTGGTGGGATGGCGTCTGGGCGGGTTGTAGGCTCGACCCTTTCGTATGCTCTATATATAAGCATACCAAATCGGATATTACAGGTGACGTTAATGAGGTTAAGGTTTTACCGAAAAGGTTTGCCAAAGCTATTTTCTAATACTAAAACTATATGAACTCACCAACCATTGTGTTGACTTTATTTTCTTACATGCTTTCTCAGGTGATGCACAGGGATAGATTAAAGCTTCAGGATTGCATGCTAGGCTGCCCAGATAGAGGACCTAGTTGACTTTTGAAAGCACATCTTTTGTTATTGATACGAATCACTTTTGATGTCTTGTACAGTTACAGGATAGGAAAACAATTGATTCTTTTGGATAGGTTTACCGGTTTTAATTACCAAACAGTGATATTGTAATTTAACTTTGTAATCCTAGTTAATGCTTTATTGTGCTTTAATTATTCTTAACATTGATGCTATGTAAACAATCTGATCAACACGATTATCACTCACGATATCGCGCCCCGAGAACCTTCCGCCCGGTGGGGAAGTCGATCCGTCCCGCCGGCTCGGGGTGTGACAACTGAAGTGGGAGATAATCGGATAATGGGGCCAGAGCTTATTCAGGAAACTACTGATAAGATTGCTCAGATTCAACAAAGGTTACAAGCAACCAGAAGCAGACAAAAGAGCTATGCCAATAAATGGCGTAAGCCGTTGGAATTTCATGTGGGAGACCCTGCCATGTTAAAGGTATCCCCTTAGAAAGGCGTAGTCCGTTTTGGGAAGAAAGGCAAATTAGCACCACGATACGTGGGACCATTCGAGATCATCGAATGTATTGGTCTTGTGGTGTATAGACTGAGATTACCAGATGAACTCAGTGGTGTGCATGACGTGTTTCACGTTTCAAATTTGAAGAAACGCCTTGCTGACAAATCACTCGTCATACCAATCAAAGAAATTCAAGTGGACGAGCAGTTACATTTTATCGAAGAACCTTTGGAGATTATGCATCGCAAGGTTAAACAACTAAGGCGAAGCCGTATTCCGATTGTCAAGGTTCAATGGAATTCAAAGCGTGGACCTGAGTTTACTTGGGAACGCGAAGATCACATGAAGTCCAAGTATCCCCAATTGTTTGAGGAGTAAGCCGTACTTGGTAATGATTCTTAAATTTCGGGACGAAATTTCTCTAACAAGGGGAGACTGTAACATCAGTGCCGGAAACGTAACCGGAACAGTGATCTACACAGTAACATGAACAGTGAATCAGGTACAAATTTCAGTTATTGTTCATATATCATTATCATTTCATGTTTATCATAGAACTATTTCACAATCATTGCAGAAACGTAACTCAGAACTTTGGTTTAACAGTCAGATATTCATCTGACGACACAGAACCATCATGTGATTGTTAGTTAGGATTCTATTATGTATAAATGTATGTGAGGATTTACAGAACAAAACAACCACGGATGTCGTTACGTGACTGCTAAATCGACAGATTATTCATATAGGTGACGATCTATACGAATATATATGAAAGTTTAACGTTCTGAATAATATCCAGTAATTAGAAAACCATATCAAAAAGTGTGGTTATCATTGTATTCGTACGGGTGACGATTCGAACGAATATGCACGACGACGGTACGATTCGATTTAAATAGTAAATTAAATATTTTCAGAAATTTAAAATAAACGGAAGATATTTAGTTAATTTAGTAGGAATTACCACCTATAATAAATTTAGAAACCTTACTTTTAAAACCGAGACGTTTCATTTCGAAAACAAAAGAAAACCGACGTTTTTACACGAAACCGAGCGAAACCGAACGAACCGGAACACACCGGGTGTTTGAAAGCCTTTAATGAGGCATTAAATGCCTCATCCTTTCCCCACCAAGCAGTTTCATCACCATCAATTCGTCCATTTTCTCTCTCTACTTTCTCTCTCTAGATTCAAAGCTTCAACTTCTTCAATTCTCAACGAAATCAAGCTTTCTTGGTGTCAAAACGACCACTACAACTTGTAGAACACGAAAGTACAACCGATCTGAGCTTTGAACCTGTCGATTTGAGGTAGATTCGTGTTTTATACCTCGGTTTTTAGGGTTTTCGTGTCCCATTTGTTCGAATCACTTGAAGCCGGTTCTAGACCTTAAAACCTTAGGGAAACTACACTAAGCAATACTAGGATGGTGTAGGAACAAGTGAGATACCATGACCTAGTCCCAAACCCAGATTTTTGTGGGCTGCAAACAAGGGAGTTTGACTAGCCGAAGTACACCACATCAAATGGGCCGAATGGCTAGCCTCCTAAGCCGAAGGGCTTCTTTCGCATGGCTCTCCCTCATTCGGTTCATGCTTCATACGACCAACCCTTCACATATCTTCATTCGGCCGAACTACCCCTCTTTCGTGGGAACATGCTGACTCAACCGAACCAATTCATTCGGCCCATGTTTCATTCGGTCGTGCACCTTGGTTCGCGTGCAGCCTTCAGTCGGCCAAGTCTCATACGGTCCTAGTCTCATCATTCGGCCATGCCAATTCGGTTTGGGTTGCTTGTTCGGGAAAGGGTTACAAGATTAAGGTGTTGACCTAACATGCATGCATGAATGGGTTTGGGGACACTATAGCATGCATGGTGTCGAGTGTGTATGTGCATGGGAAAGGATAATAGGGCTTGACTAGGAGATTAATGGATTTCTAAACATTCATACAAATGTGCAACACTAAATTTATCTTTAAAGAAAATGATTTGTAGACTTGAATGGGTGAATAAAATTAGAGTTTTCAAGTAAAAGGTGACAAGTGTGTAAGTCTCCTATACTAGGGACTTATAACCTCAACTTTTTCTAAATCAAGAATAAATTAAAACATGAAATTTGGGACATCATTTGAGTTCAACACGTTTGAGAATTCGTTGAGAATCAAAACGATAGTCTAAGTATATGGATGTTGATTTATTATTAACATCTAACACTTAGAAATTTCATGAAAACACATAACTACATTAGGTGGTTCATTTGAACTACCTAGGATGGGTTATATAAACAAGTTGATCAAAGAACCATGGGAAAATGAAAATATATCATCAAGGACTTAGAGTTAATCGAATGAAATTAACCTAAGTCTAATCGTGTAACATATATTTTCTTAAAGTAAATTATGTTTTTAATAAAAGAAATTGATTTATATACCTCATTAAACTAAATTATATGATTTCTAGCTAAATGAATTAACTTAAATTGAATTATTTAAATGTTTTAATTAAAGACTTTGAATGTAATTGACACAAACCTTACGTAGCTATGGTTTAATAGTGATAATTCAGGGGATAAGGGTTTATAAACGGGCAATTGGTTTAGACTAATTAGAGGAAATCCTAGAAACACATTAGTAACATAGGACACTTAGTTGCACACCGAGACCAAAAACCCTAGATACGTCTATTACAAATACTTATAGTATTCGGATCCTTTTAAAACAACTCAGGTACTGAAGAAACATAGTCTACAAGTAACGAGCGCACATTTTGTTGTAAATCAATACAGGGCAACACAGGTGAGTCCATTGCCTCTTTTCTAAACATTTTTGTTTTCAAACGCGGGGCTTAGAAGCATGCGTAAACGTTTTTCTTTAAATATGTTTTACGTAAATGATTTTATTTATTGTATGTTTTATATACATATACATGTATGTATTCCTTGACTCCTGTCTAGGTAAATTATGTACAGGTTTAACTAACGAATTAATTAATTACTCATACGAGTAAGACAATAATTCTAAATCAAACAATTACTAAATCAAACAAAGAATCTAAATTCAGTGTATGATCAGGAAACTAAAATCAAAGATCAAACTCAAGAATCTAAATTCAGTGTGTGTTCAATAAAACTAAGGATCAAATTCAAGAATCTAAACTCAGTGTTGTGGCCATGGAATTCTAAGGATCAGAATCAAGGAAATCATATCCGTGTGTGAATCACAGAACTAATGAAATCATTAACGATCAAGTTAAGGTGGATGTCAGTTGTATGCAGATCGAGACCACGTGTTAACACATGGAAAGTCCCGTCATAAATAGTAGACTTTTATAGTCAAGCTATCTGGGCATAAATCAAACGATCAAACGAATTCTAAAGAACAAAGGCAATCAAAATCAAAGGATATCCTAAAGTCCCGATATGTACAGTAGGCCTGAGGGTCAAGCTGATATGGGCACATCATGAAAGTCCCGACACATACAGGTAGACTCATTTGAGTCATTCCAGATATGGGCCACGTGTGAGACGGTACAATTTGGACACCACCAACAACTAAGTCTAATTAATTGAGTCAAATAAGACCCAATCATCATGTCTTAGTTGTATTTAATGATTAATTATTCATTTAATTAAGAATTTAATATTATGTTTCTACTAAAGTTATGGTTGATCATGAATACGTGATGAACTCAGGAAATCGATAGTATTTCAATTTGTGGAAATCAAAATCTAATATGACAATGGATGGAATGAAACGCTTAATTATCATTAACAACAATATGTTAAGCAGTCCGGTATGTGGTGGGACGGTGGCTGGGCGGGCTGTAAGTTCGACCCTATATATGCCTTGTATATAAGCATACTTGATTGGATAACATAGGCGGTTGTTGATGAGGTTAAGGTTGTCATTTCGGGGGATCAAGGTAAACAGTTTTCAGGGTAATCAAACGTTGTGGATCAATGGTATGGGACGAAATGCTTAATTATCACCAGGAACAATATATCATCTGGTTTGGTATGTGGTGGGACGGTGGCTAGGCGGGCGGTAAGTTCGACCCTACATATGCCCTATATATAAGCATATTGAACTGGATGGTATAGGTGGTTAATGGTGAGATTAAGGTTGTCATTCGAACGATTTATTCAAACTCATTACATGAACTCACCAACGACGTGTTGACTTGATCTTTTTGCATGACTTCTCAGGTGACGAACAGGTCTGAGTAGAAGTTAATGCTTTTGGACTAGGATACCAGATATAGGACCTAGTATTTTGGACCTACATATTTTTGGAACATCATTTTACAGATTATTTTGTATATCTTGTGCTGATACAAGATAGAAGAATTATGATGTTCATAGTAGATTTACATTGTTAAATTATGAACTAAATTGATGTAATTTAACTTTGTGATTCTATTTTCATTTAGCAGTTTCTCATTATATATCATGTGCATTGTAAACAATTTGATCATTTCGATTGTCATTCCCGATATCGCGCCCCGGGAACATTCCGCCCGACGGGATACACAATCCGGCCCGCCGGCTCGGGGTGTGACATTATAGCTCTCGATACTAGTGATACAAGAATGTGAAGATGAAGAAATAAAATAAGGATCCTAATAAAAAAATATTCAAAACCCACCTGTGACGATAAGACTACGAATTTTTTGAAACATTGATTTATGAATAATTTGCAATTTCTTCACTGTAAGCATGTTGGTTGTGAAAATATTTCATTGTTTTTGAAAGTTCAAATTTATTCTAATTTTCGTGGTCAATTTAAGTCTTTTACTGTATATTACTGACAAAGAATGGCATCACATGTCACACCCTACGATGGGGTTTTACAAAGGGCTCCTATCCTGGATTGTTTCCACCCAAGCACATTTACTATGGGGTTTTTCTCTCATCCACATCCAATTCACCCAAAACGCGTTAGTGATATTAGATTATGGACATTCCTTATGAACCAAGAATCTCTCATGTCCACAACCAATGTACGTGAAAGGTCCCTAACCCAAGTACCTCGCAAGTTGGTTAGATACATTATTGCATATTTCTTTAACCAAAAATTTCATTATCATGAAGCGGAATTAACATTGTTTAATGTTACTTCAAAATTTAATGTCCAAATAACAATAAAAGATTTCTCACAACACTCGTACAAATTTCTAACTCAGATTGCCAATCCAGTTCAAAATCTCTTTTATATGCCATGGGTCTTTAAAGTCTCCTACATGTTCCTCCTAACATACTATAATTGGTCAGCTTATGTAAGTGAATTCCAATTTATTTAAAACAATGTTAACATTTCAATTTATCGTTACCTTTATTTAACACATCATTAAGCATCATTCATACATATAACACATTAGTCATCATACAACCATTGCCATGATGACGTAGACAATGGGATTATGCCAGCGAAAGGTACCAAGTCCGTAATCTAACTTTCCAAAGAAATCTGCCCATCAAGTTCGTACTTATCAAATAATGAGTAATGGAGTATCATCATACTTACCCCATAACAAGCATGGGAGCAACGTTCATACTTACCCCGCAATGAGTACGAGAGCATTGTTTATACTTACCCAATAACAAGTATGGAGCAACATTCATACTTACCTTGTAACTACTACAGGAGCATCGTTCATACTTACCTAGTAACAAGTACTGGAGCATCATCGTAGTTACCTCATAATGAGTATGGGAGTAACGTTCGTACTTACCCATCGTCCATATCATCATCATGCACATAGTCATCATCGTCCTATAATCTATCACATCCATGATTTTTACGAATAAATTCGGTATGATTAATAAACTAACTATTAACTAGCTAATAAATTTATCATTTTTTTTATCAAATTGAAGCTCTTAAAATTTAGCATAAAGTATTTTACTTTAAATGGATGGTTTTGCATTTGATGAATTTCATTATTACTGCACCGCTTGGTGGTACAATATTTGAAACAAACGTTAGTCACTACCCAAGAATGGTTATCATTCTTTTTCATTTGATAATTCTATCATTTAGAATCATCATGTAATTATGTTAGCATTTAAGTAATATATAATCATCATTTCATCATAACATCATTCACGTATCATCAACGTTGCATCATAGCATCATCATAACATCATAACATGTATTTCAACCCAAATTACAGTATAAAACACATTGGCACATAACCCTTTAAAATAGGGCATCTAAACTCACCTGAATTAAGCATGGCTCTTAGCTCTTACACTGGAATGCCTTTATAAGGATTTTAAGAACCTACATCAACACATCATCTTATTACATTTCATTCTTAGAGTTAGAATTTATTCCAAGAACTCGGTTATCCATAAGTAATCGATAAGACCATAGTTCTCGAACTGGAAAAAGTATTTGATAATGCCCAAGTACCAGTTATGTTTAAGTACTCAAACATGCCCATGTTTTCGATCACTACCAAGTTCGCGAACATTGCCAACTTTTCGAAGGAACATAAGTTCTCAGAAGTTCTAGTTCTCGAGTAGTCTAAGTTCTCGGAGGTTCGAGTACTCGAATGGTTCAAGTACTCGATCCGAGTTCATGTTCTCAAAATAGTCAAGTTTGTAGAAATACCAAGTTCTAGGAAGCTAACAAGTTCTTGAATATTCACCAATTTCTAGGGAACATGAATTCTTGGTCCGAATATAGGTTCTTGAAGGGTTCAATATTTTTTATAGTTAAAACACATAATTTGAATCGTTATATTCCCCACCCATACTACTAGGTCATTACTGTGTCCAAGACCCAAATCATGCACTTCCTTGTTATTAACTCACTTTCCCTAAACCAAGTTCCCGATTTTGATAGGTCATTGTGAAACGCCAAAGTCATAGGTCTTTAAACTTACCCGAAACTTGTTGGGCTAGAAGTTCATGTGAGGTAGACTTGTGAGGTTTCTCTAACTACTTAGAAACCTATAAATATGCCATTATAGCTCATGAGTTCATCATTAGAGTGCCAACGTGTCATGTGGTGAGACTCAAACTTGCCCGAGAGTTATCAAGCCCTATTACTCTTGCTCGTTCTCATCTCTTACCTGCCTTGGGTTGAATTTCAGTTCACTTGAGAGCTGGAGCTCGCAAATCTTCTGATACTCCAGAGAAACTAACACCAGTCAGATATTTCCCAAGGCACCTGTATTTAGAGTATAAGTTGTTGAAGCCCAAGTTCTCTTCTAGAATTTCTTGCGTTCAAGAACTTTGAGTTCTTGACCCGAGTATTCGTGAATCCGAGAACTTCAAGTTCTCTGACCAAGTACTCGTGTGTTTGAGAACTTGGACTAGTTTTTCGACCGAATATGTTTCTGAACCTTTCCACTATCCGTCTCTATGTACATCATTTGGTTGCTGAACACCCCCTACAAATATGAAAACTTTGTATGAAAGTATGCGTAAACAACATGTATCAAAATTGGGATGCTTCAATATGATTTGGTTAAACATCAAAGGCCAAATTTTAAACCGGAAAACAACTATATATTATAGCCATGAAAATAAACACATATCTATTCATTAGAATTATACATCTAGATCACATTCGTAAAAGATCATTTTAATCTCAATAGGATTGCTTGTTTATGAATACATAGTCTTCATGTTATGCCACAAACCATCGTATCATCATCAGAAACTGCTTAACCTGACATGCATACTAAACCAAGTTAACTTTCGCTCGTGAGTTCTAGTTTTCGTCTAACATAAAGTTTCTTTAAACAATTACTTTAGATAAATCATTTTTAATTCATCATAAAGCATATGTTTCATCACATAAAGCACGTCAGATCCATTTCATTCATGCAACTGTCATCACAAGGACAATAGACTTATGCCGGAATAAGATTTCATAAGTCATAACCACTGATACAAGTGACAAGGAACCCATATTTATCTAGTAACAAGTTCTAAATAAATGTTCATACTTTACTACTTACAAATACTTAAGCAACATCCATACTTAACTTGTAAAAAGTACTAGAACATCATTCGTACATACCAAGTAACAGGTAGGTTTTACAGGTTGTTTTGTGTCTGCCTCACTCAACTACAACCCATTCGAACCCATAAACTTGGTTACAAACACTACCAGGAAACACGTTCGTTTTCAACGAAGAATCTTGTCAGAAATTTCTCTAAAATCGAGTTTTCTGACCAAATTTCCTATAACTCATTGTAATCGAAAAAAACCTAGTTGGAATTGAAAAATATTTCCGACAAACTTCCGTGGACAGTGTGCACCTACTTTCCGACGACATTTTTTCCGACCAACTTCTGAGAAATTTCCGGTCTAAAGAAAAATTAAAATTAAGTTTGATTTTTCTCTAGTTCTGACAAACATTGAAGTTTTGTTACTATCATTTTCCGACAAAAACGTTCAAAAAAAAATTAAAATAACTGGAATAAACCCAAATTTTTTCGTACTTTAAATGCAGAAAAATTCAATACAAATTTAGTTCAACTACAAGATAATGTCATTGACTCATTGTTGAGTTACAAGTTGTACCACAAAAAAACTATCATCATCAAATTACAACTTTAGCTCAAAAGATTACAACCATCAAATTACAAGTTCACCATAAAAGACTACCATCATCAAACTACAAGTTCGACAACATAACACAAATATATAAGCCACAATTATCATGTAGGATTGTCGTTCATATAAATGATTGACATTCATATAAATGTCCAATAAAGTGACATTATCAACAAACTAAATCCATTTTTCTTACAAAAAGTTATCCATGCTTATTATACAAAATTAAACGTTGTGTGAAAGAATTGAATTTATAAATGTCATTGACTTATATGCGCGATTTGGAGAAGATTTGAGGGAGTTATGGTTGACTTTATGATGGTTTTTGTAGAGAGAGAGGCTAGTCGGGTTTAGTAAGAGAGAGAGAGAGATATGAATACTTCCATAAATGAAGAAAATAGGGAAAATAAGGGTTTTTATACCCCAAGTGGTTCCCCGCGTATTCGGTCTCGCCCGGTGTCGGTTTCGCGTATTTTTACGCACGGGTCGTAACGATTACGTATTCGAATATTTCACTTTGAAATTTAGAACTCTTGGATTGTTTTAGATGAGTTTCAAAATTGTAAAACGTAAAATATAATATTTTACTTAATTTTTACTATTCGTTCGTTTTCGGACCATTAAACGAATATAGTTACGTGTATACCTGTAATTATATACGTTTTTGGTCGTTTTATGTATTTATTGATGTTTAGTAGTAATTATAAGTTCAACATTAATATCATTACAGATCGTCACCCATAATGATACTGAGTCTCTCTTACGCATTACGATTTGTTTAATTGATTTGTTTGTCATACTATTCGTCATAACACTACGCACTAACACTATCCTATTACACCGAACGCAGTATATCTATAAGGCATACGTAGAGTCCAGCTACATTCCTTATCAGCCACCAGCCCACCACTGTTTCAATATAATACAATAGTGTCCTTTCCTAGCGTAATTGACTGTAAATAAATATATATACTTGTTCCTAACTAAAGAAAATCCTATTACATACAAGCATGAACACATGAATCACATTGACATGTAGAATAAGATTACACATTGTTCTATCTATGTTAATGATTACCAAGACTAAAAGTACAGATGTTACAGTCTCCCCTAGTTAAGGGAATTTCGTCCCGAAATTAACTAGCCGAAGATACTGTAAAAAGTTGAGGGTACTTGAGCTTCATCTAGTCTTCACGTTCCCAGGTGAACTCTGCACCACGTTTGCCCTCCCATCGTACCTTTACAATCAGGATACGGCTACGTTTGAGTTTATTGACTCCATGATCCAAGATTTCGACGGGACGTTCTACGAATTGCATGTTGTTCTGAATTTGAATGTCTTCTAGTGGAATCGAAACATCATGATTAGCCAAGCATTTCTTAATATTCAACACATGAAACGTATCGTGAACATTGTTTAGCTCCAATGGAAGTTTGAGTTTGTAGGCTACGGGACCAATCCTTTCCAGGATCTCAAAAGATCCAATGTACCTTGGTACAAGTTTCACTTTCTTCCCAAATCGGACCATGCCTTTCCAGGGAGAAACCTTGAGTAAAACTCGGTCACCGAATTGAAATTCAAGCGGTTTCCTACGTCGACTGGCATAACTCTTTTGCCGATCTCTTGCGGCCTAAGCCTTGATTGAATGATTGTGATCTTGTCGGTTGTTTCTTGAATGAGTTCAGGCCCTACGACTTGTGAGTCACCAACCTCGGTCCAACAGACCGGTGATCAGCACTTCCTACCATATAAAGCTTCAAATGGTGCACATTGAATGCTCGTATGGTAGCTGTTGTTGTACGAAAACTCGATGAGTGGAAGATGAGTATCCCAACTCACACCGAAATCGATCACTCAAGAACGGAGCATGTCGGCGAGTGTTTGAATAGTCCTTTCGCTTTTACCGTCCGTTTGGGGATGATACGTCGTGCTAAGATTTACACGGGTTCCCAAAGCCTTTTGCAACGATTGACAAAAGTGAGAAGTGAAACGACTATCACGATCGGATATGATTGACATTGGAGTACCGTGACGCGCGATGATCTCGTTGATGTACAAAGTGGACAACTTGTCCAGTTTGTAATCCTCTCGGATTGGGAGAAAATGAGCAGATTTGGTGAGTCGATCAACGATAACCCAAATCAAATTGTAACCACGCGGAGTTCCCGGAAACTTGGTTATGAAATCTGTGGAAATTTGCTCCCATTTCCATTGAGGGATTTCAGGTTGCTGAAGAAGTCCCGAAGGTTTCTGATGTTCTGTTTTGACCTTTAAACACGTTAGACACTTCCCTACATATAGAGCTGTCATTCTTCATTCTAGGCCACCAATAAGATGTTCTCAAAATTCATACATCTTGTCATCTCGTGGATGAATGTAATATCATGACTTATGAGCCTCATCACACATTAGCGTGCACAATTCATCTGACTTTGGAATCCACATACGGCCGTTGAAGTATAAAACTCCATCAGATAGAGGTTCTAGTGTACCCTCAACTCCATAGTCTAACTCTGTCTTCAGCTGATTGTTGTTCACCACATGATGTTGTGCAATACGAATGAGATCCTTCAAGTTGGTTGTGTGTTGATCTCCATGGCTCTAACACGTATCTGCTTGATCGGTTCCTTGCGACTAAGAGCATCTGCCACCACATTGGCTTTACCCGGATGGTAACGAATCTCATAGTCGTAACCAGTTAGAAGCTCAATCCAATGTCATTGTCTCATGTTGAGCTCTTTCTGATTGAGAATGTGTTGTAGTCTCTTGTGATCTTTATAGATGACACATTTAGTACTGTAAAGGTAGTGTCTCCAAATCTTAAGTGCGAAGACCGCAGCCCCTAACGCAAGGTCATGAGTAGTGTAATTCTTCTCATGGACCTTAAGTTGTCTTGAAGCATACGCAATCACCTTGTCTCGTTGCATAAGCACACAACCGAGACCAAGGTTTGAAGCATCACAATAGACAATGAAATCATCATTGCCTTCTGGAAGACTAAGGATAGGGGAGTTGCATAACTTCTGTTTAAGAAGTTGAAATGCATCTTCTTGTTTTTGTCCCAATATGAATGCTTGAGTTTTCTGGGTCAAAGTGGTAAGTGGCAAGGCGATCTTTGAAAAGTTTGCTATGAACCTTCTAGTTCTTAATTGCTGCTGGAGTAGATGGGGTAATCTAGTTCTTAATTGCTTCAATCTTCGCTGGATCTACGTGTATCCCATCTCTATTGATAACATGACCTTAGAAATGAACTTCCTTTAACCAAAATTCACATTTAGAGAATTCGGCATAAAGTTGTTCATCTCTTAGTAGTTCTAAGACCTTCGTCAAATGATCCTCATGTTCCTGTTTTGTCTCAGAATAAATCAGCATATCATCAATGAAGTCGACAACAAACTGATCTAAATACGGAATGCAGACTCGATTCATCAGGTTCATGAAACTGCCGGTGCATTGGTCAGCATATCATCAATGAAACCTTTGTCTAGTTCTTGAAGCTGACTAGACAGTTCTTGCATCTCAGAAGGTGCTAATCTATGTGGTGACTTCACCACTGGGTTCGCTCCAGGGATGAGATTGATTCTAAACTCCACTTGTCGGACTGGTGGTAGTCCAGGCAAGTCTTTTGGAAACACCTCTGGATAATCTCGGATGACTGGTACGTCTTTCACCGTCTGTTTCTCAGGCTTCTTCTCCACTGCATGTGCCAAGAAGGCACAATATTTCTTCTTCAGATACTTCTGTGCCTTGATGCATGACATGATCTTCAATCCACGGAAGGGCTTCTCGCCGTGAACTCGCATCGTTTTGCCGGACGGTAGGGGAATTCGAAGTAGTTTCTCCGAAAAACGACTTCAACGTTGTGTGTAGATAATCAATCCTTTCCAATGACCACTTCAAAGCTCCCAAGTGTCGTTTGAATGAGATTGACGGTGAACGAATTATCAATAAACATAAGATCACAATCACGCATGATAGAATTTACAATTATATTCTTACCATCAGCTACCTCTACTGTATATGGAGTAGTAAGTACTGACGGCTGTATAGCAAACAAAGATGCAACGGTAGAAGAAACAAAACTTTTGTCTGTGCCAGTATCAAATAATATTGAAACATAATGATTGTTGACAAGAAATGTACCTGTGATGACTGCCGGCTCCACGCGTGCCTTGGTAGCTCCAATGGCAAAGGCACGAGCAGTGGCAGTTGCAGCTGTGTTGTGGTTGAGACGTGGACACTGGTTTACAAAGTGTCCCTCTGCTCCGCAGTTATAACAGGCTTTTCCACCTGTAATAGCAAGAACACTGGTAGTAGTGGTAGCAGCAAGATGAGTGGCACGATGCGTTGCTGCCAAGTGTCCAAATCTTCCACATTTGAGACATTTTTTGCATGGAAAAGTAGGTAGATGATGATACTGGCACTTTGTGCATAGTGGGTACGGACCAACATAAGGCTTTCTGGCCATAGCAGGGTGTGGAATAGTAGTAATGGGAGTGGCTTGAATAGGTGCAACTACAGTCATGGATGGATAATTCTTGATCATCTTTTGCTTCTTCTTCTTCTTCTCTGGTTGATGTTGCTCAAGCTTCTTGCCTTCATCAGTTTGTACCCTCCTGTATCCCTTCGAAGTGAGTAGTCCAGCTTTGACATACTCTTCAGTAAGAGTGGCACTCAGATGAATAGCCGTCTCCAACGTAGTGGGATTACTTCCCATAACATTTCCCCTGATGACTAGGGGCAATCCTTCAATGTACTGTCTTGGGCCAAACTCCACATTTTGGCCTTCACTTTCTTCAGTTCGTGGCATGGACAGAACTTCTCCACAAGTAATCTCTTAAAATCTTCCCACGGTAGGGCTAAAGCAGCCTCCCGTCCTCAGGTGTTCTTCTCGCTTGAGGTCATCTTGACCTTCAGGTTTTCAGGACATCCGGTGAAGTCATGAATGTCCTCGATGCTTTCCAGCCATTGCAGTAGTAATATTTCCATACTACTAATATTATTATTCAATTGTAATATGAGGAAGTACACATACAAGTAGTTAACATATAACAGTTAACTTGTTAGTATACTCCTCATGCGATAGTGTACGATGTTTCATAAGATTACCCCACCAAACCTACGCACTGACACTTTCTTGGTATATCGAAGATAGCTTATATATAGGGCATATGTAAGCTCAAGCTAACTGCCAACCCAGCCGCCAGCCCACCACCGCTTCAATATACAACGATCGTGCCCTTGCTAGCATTTGGCAACATGATTGTATTGATTCACAAGTATAATCTATTGACAAAGAATCCAATGATCTTGATCTACTGAACTATGAACTATGTTTGATTTATGATTGAATGTATGTGTGCACATACTAACAATTGTTAACATGTAGAACTAAATCATACGTGTGCTCTACACTTGTCCTGTTAAACTATATTAGTAAGTATTAAGCATGTAATCACTTAAGACTACACATAAAGATTGTTCACATAATTGATTCACACACAATGGGTGTCTCACCTATGATTGATTAACACAATGATTGTTTCACTTATGATAGATTCATCTATGATTGATTCACACACTGAATGATTCACACATGGTTGATTCACATATGGTTGATTCAAACAATGATTGTATCTCAAATGGTTGTATCTCATATGGTTGACTAATGTTCAATGATTCCAGTTACTCCTGGATCTTTACTTCAAATACTCACGCCGAATTCCCCCTGCCATACTGAAGTTAGTTTATATATAGGGCATATGTAGGGTCAAGCTAACTGCCAGCCCAGCTGCTGGCCCACCACCACTTCAGTATGCTAGAGCTAGGCCCCGTTTGTATTTGAAGCTAGGATCCCAACTCTTGATTGATTTATGGTTGTATCATGATTGTCTCTTGATCTATGAATATGATTATGATTGTGTATACCATGGTTCCTGATTTACTTGAAATCAAGACCTTAGGTTTTAGTATATGTGTCCTAGGATAATTATCCTAGGTTCCCAATACCTACATCATTGAGTATAATGATTTCCTGGTGTGAACTTCAGCTAAATAATATTGTTACACAGATTCTAAATTATGATGTCCTAATGATGATGATAACATGGTGAGAATTTCAGATCAAAGATACTAAGAATTCAGATCTTTGCCTCTGAAATCCTTTGATGAATATGAATTAAGAAATTTAATCCGGACTCTATGATTACAGAGTTCTGATCCCAAATTCCTTGACTCGATAACTAATCTTAGAAAAGTTTATCCCTAAGATATTCCAAGCTTAAATTAGACTTAATGCTAACTTAAGTTTACTTAGACCCTAAGTATCCTCAAGCCTATAGCACTTAGCATTATGGGGTAGCTTAGGTTATAGTCTAGGTCATTAATTATTGGATTTTTCCTAGTTCTGTACAACATTGGCTCTGATACCATCTTGTCACACCCTCTGCGCCGCGTGCGGAATCCACAGCGTGGTGACAAACAATGGTTGAATCATGCACAAGTATTGATAGTAGAACAAACACAATGTATTCCTAAGTTTCATAATGTTAGACATTTGTTTAGTTAAAAGCATTCTAACTATCTACCAAAAGAATGACAACTAATAGACCCAAAAAAATGTCTACAAAATAGGACACATACAAGACAATTAAACAATTAGGATTAAGTGAGTTTCTAATCCATCCTAGCTTGTTTCTTCATCATTTTATATCTTAACTATGGTCCCCTTAGTGTGACACCCAAACTTCTCACACGTTTACACGTGTCAAATTTTGGTCCCAGTTTAAACTTTACCGCAGAATCATGTTCGGAAGCCTGAAACCACCATTGCATAAGTTAAACACACTTAATTACACACCATTTACATCTATGATTAACAAAATATAGTGTGTTTAAGTTTACAACCACCAAAAGTTAACATAACGTTCGACACACTTTAACATGTGCCCGATCATGATCCCCGAAAACATATCCGTTACTGTCCTGTAAACATCGCACATAATTTTCACCATTACTTGGTAAGAACTAAGTAAGATCATTCACATATCATACTCCAACATGTATTTGCACACAACACATGATTATGCATTAATTTCCCTTAAACGAGTCATTTCCACCACTATGATCATATGATCTAATCCAACTCTATCACCAGCATCTCTAGGTAATTTAAAACACCATAGTCAATATATATACTCTATTGGCTCATCCAATTATCCACACTCTAGTGGTTTCAACAATTTAGTCCCCAGATTAACTGGTTATCCACACTTTAGTGGTTTAATTTAATGACAATCGACTCATTCGATTTATCCACACTCTAGTGGTTTAATATATTCACAATCAACTCTTTCGATTTATCCACACTTAAGTGGTTTATCACGTTACCTACCAACTCATTTGGTTATCCACTCTCTAGTGGTTTAATTGATCAAGTCTACCGGCTCATCCGACTATCCACACACCTGTGGTGAAATTACTCAATCACCGGCTCATCCGATTATTATAATGCAAATAAATTGCATATATGTTTCATCTTGAAACTTAATACACCCAATTAATGGATTTCTCATCCAATAGTTTCAATTACTTGTTTAAACATCATTCACATAATTTAAGCACTCAGGTAGAGTCTTTCTACTATATATATGTGATGTTTAGTAAGTCGAATGACTTACCTTATTCAAGCTATTGGTCTGGACACTAGAAATCCAGAGTCCTCAGATATTTTGGACTCCTCCTGTACCGCCAAGGAACTTCCAAACCACATTGGCGTACCGCGAAGGGTCTCAGAGCAAAATATCTTTTTAATTTTCTCGTTTTTACGATTTCGGAGAATCAGGAACTCCGTTTTTCGCACGGTTTTCACCCATACTTACAATTCTCCCTTTCTTTGGGTCATACTAACACACACACATGAATTTTATCTATTAACCCAAATGACCATTAAAACCGGTTGTTACAAATTCTCCTCCCCTTACAAAGGTTTCGTCCTTGAAACGGTTCATACATCAAAAAGAAAAGGATAAAACTTCCTCATCTCATCTTCTGAATCCCATGTGGCGTTAGATCCCCTTCTGTTTTTCCATCGAACCTTTACCTGGTTCAAGGACTTGTTTCTCAAAAGTTTGACCTTTCTGTATAATATAACTACCGGCTTTTCCACATAGTTCAACTTGTCATCGATTTCCAAGTCTTCTAGTGGCACATAAGCCGATTCATCATCCAAACACTTTCTCAAATAAGAGACGTGAAATGTGTTATGAATTCCACTCAAATTGTCTGGTATGTCTAGGCAATAAGCAACCTTACCAATTCGAGCTATAATCTTGAATGGCCCAATGAAACGTGGGCTTAACTTCCCTAGCTTTCTAAAATGTATAACACCTTTCGAAGGGGAGACCTTTAACAATACAAAATCTCACACCTGGAACTCAATAGGCCTCCTATGCTTATCAACATAAGATTTCTGACGGTCTTGTGCCGCCTTTAAATGAGCTCGAATCTAATCTATACATTCATTTGTTACTTTAACTACCTTTTTATTCGCCAGTTCTCGTTGCCCAAGCTCTCCCAAACACACAGGAGTACGACATTTCCTCCCATACAACATTTCATACGGAGGCAATCCAATACTGGAGTAATAACTGTTATTGTATGAGAACTCGGCTAAAGGTAGATAATCATCCCAACTGCCTCCAAAATCAATTATGGATGCTCGTAACATATCTTCTAATGTTTGAATGGTTCTTTCACCCTGGCCATCAGTCTGAGGATGATACGCCGTGCTTATCAACAATTTTGTACCTAATTCTTCCTGAAAAATTTCTCCAGAAATGAGAAGTAAAACGGGTGTCTCAATCAGAAACAATTGTTACTGGCGCACCATGCCAAGAAACCACTTCTTTAACATATGTTTCAGCCATTTTTCTTAGAAGAATAGGATTCATGAATAGTTCAGAAATAAGCACTCTTTGTCAACCTATCCACAATGACTCATATCGTATCATAACTCTTCCTAGTTTTAGGAAGTTTATGAATCAGATCCATTGTGATATGCTCCCATTTCCACACTGGAATTTCCAATGGTTGTAGTTTACCATATGGTTTTTGATGCTCAACGTTTACCTGCATACAAGTCAAACATTTTGCAACATGCCTAACCACATCTCGCTTCATACCGGGCCTCCAATAGTTTACGCGAAGGTCATGATACATTTTTCTAGCCCATGTATGAATTGAGTATTTAGACCTGTGTGCTTCTTCAACAATGCAGACTTAAATGGACAAGTGGGAGGTATCCACACTCGACCCCACCTAGTCTTCAAACCACAATTGTCTTCATCCATATTATATGCCTGCCCTTTTATTCTTTCTCGTTTCCAATTCTCTTCTTTTAAAGTTTCCTTTTGAGCCTCCTTAATCTGCTCAATTAGCCCTGAAGTAATCACAAGCTTCATGACTTTCACTTTAGTTGGTTCACACTCTTCTTTTCTACTCAAGGCATCCGCCACCACATTCGCTTTACTTGGTTGATAAAGGATTTCACAATCATAATCCTTGAGCAATTCCAGCCATCGTCTTTGCCTCATATTCAATTCCTTCTGAGTGAATAAATATTTCAAACTCTTATGATTAATGTAAATAGTACATTTCCCACCATAGATGTAATGCATCCAAATTTTTAAGGCGAAAACGACTGGTGAACGTTCCAAATAATGAATTGGATAATTGATCTCATGGGTTTTTAATTGTCTTGAGGCATAAGCTGTATAGCCCGAATAAAGATGAACACTGACAAAGTCAACCAGAGAAGAGTCGAAGACCTGATTTTGTTTATTTTCGTGTGCATTTATTTCGAGTATGATAGTATTTCGAGTACTCGAACCAATTTTCAGGTATAGAGGCTCGAGTACTCCTAGAGTAGTATAAATAGACATATTTTGTACTGTTATAGGGTTGGATTCCCGAGGCATGCTCTCTAGACGTATTGAGGAACTGCTTAGTGAACTTCACTGAATATACTATAGTTTTGATCTTTCTTCTTGTTCTTGTGATTCTATTATGGATTCCATATGTTATAGAGTCATTTAATGCAGAATGGAGACTTAAAGCTCGGTTCTTGACAGATTTGGGACCTAAAAGTGGTATCAGAGCCTTAGTGCTCTTTTCTACATCAAGGTACAAGGTTTTCAGTGCAAGTTCATTTCTTTCTTGTTCTACTCTACTCCTTCTAGCTGGTATTCAAATTTGGTGCTCTGAATCTTGAGAAATATTTCTCTGGAAAATTTTCAAGTATTTTCGAGAATAGTTTTTTTCGAGTATAGTAAAGTTTGGGTATGGTTGGAGTTCGACTACAGATTGGTGCTTTCGGTTACACGAGGATTTTGATTACAGTTTGATTTCAAGTACAAGTGTGAGTTCGAGTATTGCTAGGCTTCGAGTACACTATTTCTTCGAGTACAACAGAGACTTCGAGTACAACCTGACTTTGACTAGACTTGGAATTCGAATACATTGGACTTCGAGTATACTTTGAACTTCGGGTAGTTTCGTTGTTTTGAGTGCAATTGAACTTTGTGCACTGTTTGCGACTTAGCTCTCTTGGGGATTTCGAGAACAACTCTTAGAAAATCTTCTGGTTAATCATGGAATCAAAGAATCTCACCAACCTTTCTAAGCTTCTCAACTTAGACAATGAGATCGGCAACGGAACCAAGCCACCTAGGCTCGTGTCGGGAGACAACTTCCAGGATTGGAAATTCAGGTTACAATTGTTTATCAAGTACATGGACCCGAAGTTGTGGAGGTCAATTAAAGAAGGGCCGTATGTGCCCATGCATCAAAGTGAGCTAAACGAACTCATTCCCAAGGACCCGGAGTTATACACAGAAAACGACATTCTTTTGAAAGAGAAAGATGATAAGGCATACGCATCAATCACCATGGTGTTGTCAACTGACGTGGCTCGCGATTTCAAGGAGTGTCAAACTGCTAAGCAATTATGAGATGCTTTGGTGGAGAGGTTTGAGGGGAATGAGGACATGTGAGAGAGTCGCAAGGATATGTTAAGGCAAAGTTTCAATATGTTCAACCATGTCAAGGGAGAGTCATTGGAAGCTCAACTGTACCGATTCACACATCTGATGACTTAGATGACTAGTGCAGGAATTGAGATGTCGAAATGAGAGGTCAACAAAAAGCTCTTGAACTCATTACCGTAAAACTGGAATTCCAACTGCACCACCATCAAGAGAATTAAGGACATGTACAAAACCTCTCTGAGTGAGTTGATCTCCATTATCAACTCTTATGACATGGATGACAAGCAAAGAGCCCTCAATCATGCCAGTTCTATGAGCATTGCACCTGCATAAGAGAATGCTGCTCTTTTTTCAGCCATCAATTTTCAAGCATCTGGATCTCAACATTTTCAAGCCCCTTCATCACAGTCTGTTCCGTTTGAGATTGCCTTCCTCTCTTTAGGGCAAGTTAATTCAGTGCCCAAGGTTAGCCTAGAAAGTGAAGAGAATCTGCTGCTGTTCAAGGGATTTATGAACAGTTACAATACTTTTATTGCTGGAGAGTTGGCACCAGGCAATCTCACTCAAGATAACTTGGAGCAGATTAACTCGGCAGATGTGGAAGAGATGGATATATCTTGGCAAATGGCCATGGCAGTCTTCTGTGCTAAGAAGTTCATCAAGAAATATGGAAGGAACAGTTTCTACAACAACCTAGGGAAGAATCTGGGATTTGATAAATCAAAGCTGTGATGCTACAACTGTGACCAGCCGGGTCACTTTGCAAGGGAGTGCACACACCCGAAGGTGGCGAAGGAGGGTGAGAATGAGAAGGCTGCTGTTAGGGGAGGTGCTAGTACATCCAAAGCTCTGGCGACTCAGGAAACAAACTCCTATGATTGGAGCAATCAAGTGCAAGAGTTAGAGTTGACCCTAAGCCACGCATTTATTGCTGAGGTGGATGAGAAGCAAAATGAGGTAACCCAAAATCTTTGCTCAACTTCTTGCATTGAGAAGGTATTTAAGTACCGTTCTCATAATGAAACACTAATCAAAGAGGTCACTAAACTGGAATATTTGAACTCTGAGTTTCTAAAAAATGAAGCAATTTTTAAAAGAAAACTTGAGGCTTAGGATCGGGATATTTCAAAATTAAAAGAGCTGTTAAATGATAAAGAGTCCAACTATCGAGATGCCAGGCGCAAAATCAATGAACTCACATTAGAGTTGGAACATGTCAAAACCCAACTTTCTAAAGCCTCAATTAAATGTGAAAAATATGACTACTCAAGTACAGTTTTAGAGAAAATGGTCAGCATTCGGTATAAGGGAAAAATGGGTGTGGGAATTGGTTATCAGGAGAGTGAGCCTCCCTTTAACCATAATTACTAAGTCATGCCTAGATTTATCAAATATTTTGATGACTAGGTTGCTCAGTTTGATCATGCTTTTGAGTTTCCTACTGAACCAGTTTCTCTTACAAAAGTTCCAATTTTATCTGACTTGAGTGATTCTGATGGTTCTGAGATTTGTGCAGAAGGTGTAAGTGTTTCAGGTGAAGGTCAGGAGATGGAGGAAAGAAGTGCTAGGAGGAGCACATATTGTTCAGTATCATCCAACAGTTCTCAAAATTCTGTTTCAAATGATGATTTTGTTGGAAACTCTGTTTCGATTAACATTAAACCTAATGACATGTTTGAAAATTTTAAAAATATGTGTGTTAAAAATGGTATTGATGTTAAGGACAAATGTGTAATATAAGTGAATGCATCTCCTGTGACTGAAAATGAAATTTTGGCTAATTCCACAATCACCAGAGAGACGGGTTTAAAGATAAATCCTAACTGTGAACCTTTTGTTCCAACCGGGTCCTTGGAACAAGCCTCTACAAGTACTTCCTCTTGTCATGGTGATTGTGATGTAAAGCTGTTTGACCCAAAAGAATTTCATGAATATGTATGTTGTTTTGCATGTGGTAGACCAGGCCACATTGCCAGAAACTGTCTGCACCGGCCTATTGAATTCTTCTATGGGAAGATAAGAAGGTCACACCCAAGGCCAAACCTACCAAAATATCATTGAGGACTGACCAATCCTCAAAGCCTAGGGTGACTCCTCAGAAGGTACCTCAGAATCCTCCCACTTCTGAGAAGGCCAAACCAATTAAATAAAATCAATCTAGTTTTCAGAAGCAAAAATCAAAGGCTTTTAAAACTAAAAGCAAGTCACAGTGGAAAAACAAACCACCAATGAAACCACCTTTAAAACCAATTGATTTTGGCAGTGGTGCAAGGCCCAAAATTGTCAGGGCCAAACCAATCAAGCCCAAAGGGGTTAACAAGAAAGGACCCATTGTTCCATCTGTACCTAAATCTGTTATGGTTTGGGTACCTATTTCTCATTGATTGTGTGTGTGATGCAGGGACGGTCCAATAAGCTTAAAAATGTATGGTATATGGATAGTGGCTGCTCCCGGCATATGACTGGGGATTTCTCTCAGTTACATGAAGTTACACCTTTTAATGGAAGATATGTCTCATTTGCCGGAGACAAGGGAGGGAAGATAAGCATGAAGGGCATAGTCACTAATGGAATTCTAAGTTTTGAGGATGTGTACTACGTTGAAGAACTCAATCACAGCCTATTGAGTGTTCCTCAGATATGTGACAAGAGTTTTTCAACACACTTCACAAACAAGAAGTGTCTCATTCTTAAGCCGGATTTGTTGTGCCTGAGAAGTGGATCTTGATGAGGACTCCGAGAATCAACAATGCCTACATCATCAATATGAATTCAGATTCATTCACTGAGAACACTTGTCTGTTTTCAAAGGCATCGGAGCATGACTGTTTGCTATGGCATCGCCGACTGGGTCACGTTAACCTAAAGAATCTCAACCGACTCCCTAAGGGAGATCACATCATTGGCTTACTTTCTAAAGACCTCCACAATTGAGAAGTGCATCGCGTGTGCCTAGGGGAAGCAGCACAAGAGACCCCATAAGCCTAAATTGTTCAACTCTATCTCATCAATTCTGCAACTTCTTCACATGGATCTCTTTGGACCAGTCAATGTTATGAGCATCAGGAATAAGTCATATTGTCTGGTTGTGACATATGATTATTCCAGATTTACTTGGGTAATCTTTCTGGCCAAGAAATATGAGACCCCAGAGATTCTGAAGAAGTTTATCACCCTGATCAAAAATCAGAAAAATCTAAAGGTTAAGGTGATCAGAACTGACAATGGCACTGAGTTTAGAAATCAGACACTTATTGATTTCTGTGATGAGAAGGGAATTGCTAGGTAGTATAGTGCATCCTGTACACCTCAGCAACATGGAGATGCTGAAAGAAGGAACAGATAGCTTATTGAAGCTGCACGGACCATGCTGTCAGAGTCAAAACTGCCAATATTCTTCTGGACTGAACCTGTTAACACAGCTTGTTATGGTTGAGCACTGTTGAAACCTTATGAGATTTTCTTCAACTAGAAGCCTAAAGTTGGTCATTTCAAGTCGTTTTGGTGTCCGTGCACTCTCCTCCATACTGATCTGAATCATAAGTTTAATGACAAGGCTGATGAGTGTTACTTTGGGGGCTATTCATCAGAGAAAGCTGCCTATCGGGTATACAACAAGAAGACCCGGGTGATTGTGGAGTCATACTATATCGATTAGCAAGAGATGAATAACACCGATGCCGGTTCTGGTCCAAACTGGTTATTTTAGTATGATTCTACATTCGAGCCCTTCAACACTACATCAAAGAGTGCAGGACTGTCTGAGCCAACTGACAACTTCTACAAGGGTGATGAAGTAGACTATCGAGTTGACTACGTTCCATGTGATCCCAAACTTTTGACGGTTGACCCTCTAGGCATGATCGGGCTCCTCCAGTTCAGCCAACCCCGATCAATGAAGTCATCCCATCAGATTCAGATACTTCTCAGTCAGTTCAGCCAGTCCCAGAGACAGATCAGGCTTCATCTTCTTCCCACCAAACGTTTGATAATCCACTGTTCTCAGACCACATCCCTGAGGAACATTGTGATGAAGAAGAAGTTTGAGATGAGTGCGATGGGAGAAATGACCTTCTTCTTGGGTCTTCAGGTAAAGCAAGATTCGAATGGCATGCTGATTCATCAAGGCAAATATGTTACTGATATTCTGACAAGGTTCAAGATGTTGGAATCCAAGCTTGCATCCACTCCTATGGCTGCTCGTCCAGTCTTGACTTCGGATTCTGATGGTGAAGATGTTGATCAACACCTCTAGATGATTGGCTCATTGACGTACGTGACAGCTGGCCGACCATACATCATATTCTCCGTCTATCAGTGTGCCAGATATCAAGCAAATCCGAAGGCATCTCACCTGATTGCTGTCAAGAGAATCATTCGCTACCTTGTTGGGAAACCTCGTCTCGGCTTGTGGTATCCTAAGGACTCTGAGTTTCATTTACATGCTTACTCTGACAGTGATTTTGGTGGTTGTAACTTAGACAGGAAATCAACCACGGGAGGATGCCAATACTTAGACAGGAAATCAACCACGGAAGGATGCCAATATTGCATATGTGTTTCATCTTGAAACTTAATACACCCAATTAATGGATTTCTCATCCAATAGTTTCAATCACTTGTTTAAACATCATTCACATAATTCAAGCACTCAGGTAGACTCTTTCTACTACATATATGTGATGTTTAGTAAGCCGAATGACTTACCTTATTCAAGGTATTGGTCTGCACACTAGAAATCTGGAGTCCTCAGATATTTTGGAATTCTCGCGTACCGCCAAGGAACCTCCAAACCACTTTGGCATACCGCGAAGGGTCTCAGAGCAAAATATCTTTGTAATTTTCTTGTTCAAGCATTTTGTCAACACTTGGTATGCACCATTCAAATTAAGTAATCTTGTTAATGTTTAAATATTAACCAACCTCCTTTTAAACTCCAAACTCACCAATTCAATACTTTTATACAAGATTAATCAAAATTTGATGCATATCTCATTCAAAACCTTGATTTAATCATCCTACTAGTTATCAAACACAATGATATGGATTTCATAATAACTGGACATTATAACGGCTCAAAAAAAATTTCACCGTTAAATATCGAGTTCTTCGTTTTTAATTATTCCTAGTCATCATCTAGGCAATAATCAACACCCATAACTATTATATTACCAGATCTAATCAATATACTATCAAACCAGTAGGATAAAACGAATCTTTACCCGGTCGGACGGATTCTTGGTTGCACACAATGATCCGAACTTGTAGAAACGATTCTTGGCTCGATTCGGACGTTCTGGTAACTTCAGAATTGAGATTTGGTAGCAAAAATTCAATCTAGACTTCTATGAAGGTGAATATGTTCGCGAGATATAAAAAAATAAACTCTGCATGAAGTTTTGATATTTCATTCTGATCATTTCCACCGCCAGACTCATCGCGTACCGTCAAGAGCGGCTCAAGAGCTCTTGGTGTACCGCGAAGAAATCCGAA
This sequence comes from Mikania micrantha, assembly GCA_009363875.1. NCBI lineage: Eukaryota > Viridiplantae > Streptophyta > Magnoliopsida > Asterales > Asteraceae > Mikania > Mikania micrantha. Next base: position 60,618,647 of record CM018693.1, read on the forward strand.
GTCCTCAGATATTTTGGACTCCTCGCGTACAGCCAAGGAACCTCCAAACCACCTTGGCGTACCGAAGGGTCTCAGAGCAAAATATCTTTGTAATTTTCTCGTTTTTACGATTCTGGAGAATCAACAACTCCGTTTTTCGCACGGTTTTCACCCATACTTACATTTCTCCCTTTCTCTGGGTCATACTAACACACACACATGAATATTATTTATTAACCCAAATGACCATTAAAACCGGTCGTTACACTTAGTTGTCCTTGAAATGCTCTAAACATGCTTACCTGAAACACATGAAAAGTAACTATCAACTACAATAGTAGTTGGTGAGAACAAAAGGTTTAACATATGTAAATATGAACCAGCAGTTGTAAAGCATGTGTATAAAACATTGTATAAACAAGTCATGGATAGTTGCAACCCAAACTATCATCAAATAAGAATAACGTGTGCAAACAGTCAAATGACTGTCTACTAGAAAAATCAACATATAATCATGTCCCAAATTACATTTGGAGTCAGATCATTAGTGAATAAAGGAATTCAACACGAGTTGTACTAAGGAGTTTACTCAGAAGAAAACTCCGTGTTGCCGTACCCTGTCAATATGACCTATGCTGGTAAAGTTAATTAGCAGCAAATCCATATTACCGTAACGCATCCAATATGATTAGTTTTTTAAAACACATTTTAAAAGCTAACCGCAACCTTGTCTTAACCCCGTGTGTCCTGCTTTCCCTTGCTGTGTTATATGTTGATTGATTGATTGAATGAGTGTCTTGATGTGTATAAGCTTGTTCACAACGATGAACACCATGACATTAAATTGTGGTGAAGATTGAATAAATGTTTAACTTGATTGAAAACTATGGTTGAATCCCTTGTTTTGAAAACCATTGATTGAATACCTTGAGTTAAAAACCTTTTATTGAATCCCATGAATGAATACCTTGTTTGTAAACCCTTGATTGAAAGCTGTGATAAAAGTCAATGTATAAAAACAAGGTTTGAAACATAATATTTATTTAAAAACACAAGTTTTAGTAAAAGAGTTTATAAAACTTATTCTTTAAAAGTGTTTAACCTTTATAAAACCATTTTGTGTAAAACAGTTGTAAAACAATTTATAAAACCTTTTAATTGAAAATGTTTAACAATGTATAAATCCCTTAGAGTAAATGAGTAAACATCTAATTGTTGAAAAAGATTAATGAATAATGCATTTGAATTATTGTAGTATAAAAGATGTTTGGTCACGTGTTCCACCCCAAAACAGTTGTAAAACAGTAAAAGAGGGGTAATGTTCTCACCTGACAGCAGTAGACTCGGATCATGTACGAATAGCAAATCAAACAAGACCTCTAGATGCTTCCTATATCATTGTAATCATACATATAATATATGATTTATAATGTCATAGACTTTGCTTATTTGATTGAATGATGTTAGCTCGTTAATGAACTTCCTTTTTGTATAGACTTGTTCTTGTGTTCAAAAGTGATAGATTAACTTGATGATCACGAGTAAAAACCTTCGAATAATTATTGACTTATGAAAATGTTTGTGTCATGTTACATCATGCATGCACCTTGTCAACCATGATGCAACATGTGCTTGTTACATTTTGAATAACCTTTGTAATTATGACTTTATTGAAAATTTATGAATTTAACCTTGGAAATCATGGGAGGATGTTACCATTAAGTTAATCTTAACTAAAATAAGATAACTCTATGGTCACCTAGTATCGTTCAAGGCTTGAATTACTATAAATGACCCCATTGTGCTTCCATTGATTACTTATTCACTTGCACTTGATCGATGATAGTTCTTTCGTGTTTTAAAATCCTTAACTTGAATTGTAGAATTGTATTGATATTATGCCGAACCATTGGGTGTTGAGATTGGTAATATCAACATTTCAAGAATCAAAGAGTCCCGTCGATATTATCAGTATCGATGGACCCTTTAACCATCGATATTATTGTCTTGATCACTCCAAGTTCGTAACCCTTTGCCTCAACACTCTTGAACTGTTTGCTTCTCACAAGTCGTGGTCATCCCCAAAAGGTCAAGGAGGTGATGAAGCTGTTTATTCCTGATCCAAGTGTTAACAGGATTTTATTATCACACCCATCGATACTATCATTATCGATGGGTTGTGATCATCGATACTATGGTTCCCATGTTTAATATCGATGTGAATGTGTTCCCACGACTTAGCTATTTCTTCTCACACTTCTGTCAATGTTCCAGAGCTGGGTTAAGGGTTTGCATGTCCATTAGCATTTAAGGAGTTCTCGGTTAATGCAAAAGTGGTGCCCATCGGTAATACAGTATCGGTGGGTCTGTAGTGTCGATGGTCCCCCTTTGATACTGTCAATATTGACGAGGCTATGCCTAGCTCCACCCGAATTGCTTTGAACCAGCCTGTGTTGACCCTTCTCGGCTGAATCGTGGGGCTTCGAGGATGTCAAGTTCGATGAAACTTGGATGTTCATCGATATTGCTACTGTCGACCATCCACTCCTTCGACATTATTTTAACCGATCATGCACCCCTTGTTCCAGCCTTAAATCATCTATACCAGAAATATCAAAAGGATTCCCAAGCATTTTAGAGCCTAGGTCTGGAGTTTAGAAGCTGGAAAACCATTTTAAAAGTAAAGAGATGAAGATAGTAACAAACCCTACAGATCCGAACCTTCTCACTAATATTTCGGCCAAATGAACTCGATTTGGAGCCTATCCCTTGTACTACTAGCTTCCTTTCGTCGAGAGGATCGTTTTGATAGCTTATATGCGCAATTTGGCAAAGATTTGAGGGAATTATGGTTGATTTTGTGATGGTTTTTGTAGAGAGAGAGAGGCTAGCTGGGTTTAGTGAGAGAGGGAGATATGAATGCTGCCATAAATGAGGAAAATGGGAGAAAATAATGGTTTTTATACCCCGAGTGGTTCCCCATGTATTCGGTCTCGCCTGGTGTCGGTTTCGTGTATTTTTATGAACGCTTCGTAACGATTATGTAGTCGAATATTTCACTTTGAAATTTAGAACTATTGGATTGTTTAAGATGAGTTTCAAAATTGTAAAATGTAAAATATAATATTTTGCTTAATTTTTACTTTTCGTTCGTTTTCGGACCGTTAAACAAATATAGTTACGTGTATACCCGTAATTATATACGTTTTTGGTCATTTTATGTGTTTATTGATGTTTACTCGTAATTATAAGTTTGACATTAATATCATTACGGTTCGTCACCCATAATGATATTGAGTCTCGCTTACGTATTACGATTTGTTTAAATGATTTGTTTGTCATACTATTTAATCCCGTCAATTTTCCATTTGAATTTACCCGTGGTCGAAACGAAGCCCTATCCTATTACACCGAACGTAGTATATGTATAGGGCATACGTAGAGTCCAGCTACCTACCTTATTAGCCACCAGCCCACCACTATTTCGATATAATACAATAGTATCCTTGCCTAGCGTAATCGACTGAAAATAAAGATATATACTTGTTCCTAACTAAAGAAAATCCTATAACATACAAGCATGAACACATGAATCACATTGACATGTAGAATAACTTTACACACTGTTCTATCCCTGTTAATGAATACCAAGAATAAATGCACAGAAGTTACACTTATTTAGTAAAAATCATTATTTGTGATGAAATCCATCATTTCTTAAAAACTATTTACTAAAAGAATTCAAATCAAGGTTTGCACAAGGAATTAATGACAGGATGCCAAATACTTCACAAAGCAAAAGCAAAACTCAAAAGAAAGTTGTCCAAAATTTAAACTTGTGCCATTATTGGCAGAACAATTAGGATGCAATTATGATTGGGTATAAAGTATTGTTAGCAAGTGAGTATAATTTTCTTAACTGAATAAATTTCAGTTTATAAGCAATATAACAAAGTATTACTACAAATAACCTATCAACAACTACTTCTAAATTATCATTTTCCCAAGTGAAGAATTAAATAACCAAAAATGAATTTCTCATGTTAGCTTGTAAAGATAGTTACATAGCAGTGTCATCATCTAATAAAAAAATCAAATAAAATCAAGCTTTCTTCAAATTTTAATCTAAATTAAAGACAATTGAAAATTAAGTGAATAAACTGATTCATTATATGAAGTGTGTGCAGTTGGTTACCTTTTTATTCTTATTATTTCAATGTTATGTTTTCAACCACTTTGCCATTGTTATTGGTCAATTAGTAACATGCATACAAGACATAGAAAATGTACTTATAAAATCAAATTCAAGATAGCATAAGCAATAAAACCCACATATGATATGTGAAGAAAGTGCTTACACTAAATTATGGTTTCCTCGTTAAAATATGTCATAAATAGTTCCCTATTTTCTTGTACATGCCAAGTTGTAGATTTCTTGTTTTTAATGGCCAAGTTGTGATTTCAGTTTCATCTATGTTTTTATTGCACTCACAAAAGCTCAAAAAGAAATACAGGGTAATAAACTCAAAGTAACATGCATACATGACACAAAAAAGTATACTAATAAGATCAAATTCAAGAAAACATAAGCAACAAAACCTACATATAATCAAACAAACATGACCAGAGGAACACAAAGAAAACAAAATCCACAACATCGTAATAGTTTTAGTCGTATAAAGCAAGCTAAAAATCCAAAAAAATAGTTACCCAAGTAAAATTAAAGATAATGTGAGCAATAAAAAGCATACATAGTTAGACAAATATTATCAAGCATACCCACATAAATAATAAAAGGTTCAATTCATAACAAAGAAGAAAGTCAAACACAAAATACCTATAACAATAACAAACACGTCGAATTTAAAAATACAATCACATAGAACCGTCAACTTCAAATGAAAAAAGCACAATAATCATGAACTAGAAACAATGTGCATTTGTACAATAAACTAAAATCATTACTTTTGAAAGTGAGAGGGTGTAACCTAAATCTTTAGGATTCAAAAACTGATACAAATATTTAGGGTTTCAAATTAAAAGGTTTCGTATTTGTCTATTTGAAGGAGAGGATAATACATGTGGAGGTGATGAGCAGACAATGGCAGGAGTGATGGAGAGGTTCGCCGGTGATAGGAGGCAGTCCTTAAATGAGGACGTGAGGCCGGTGAGGAGCGACGCTAGGGCTAGGAGAAAAATGTAGGGCAAGGTTTACAAGAAATGCGAACAAAAAATGAAATTTCAAATTTTGATTTATTAAAGTTGTTAAATATTTATTAAACATGTGGTAGGAATATAGACAGAAAATTTCCTTCAACTTTCCAACGAATTGTTCACTTTGGTCGGAAACATGTCGGAAACTTCCTACCATTTTGTTTTTCAAGCTTTAGACATCGTTCTTTTCGCTTAATCTTTTCTAAACATTCATTATATATCATAAAAAACTTAGTGTGTGTTATGCACATCCACGTATTTACGTGTGCGTATACAATTAGAACCCAAGAAATTTATTGCTGTTCTGTTTGTTTACACAACCAACAAACATATCATTTGTTAAACTATATTGTTTATAACTAATTTTTTCATATATAATCAAGGTGTTAAAAAATTTGATGCTAGAAAACGATGTTAAATGCCTGAAAAATAAAAAAGGAAAACATGTGGTAGGAATATAGTCGGAAAATTCCTACAATTTTCCAATGAATTGTTCAATTTGGTTGGAAAAAGTCAGAAACATCCAACGGATTTCCGACTAACATTTTAATTATTTTTTAATTATTTATTTTTCTATTTTCCCGATAACTTTCCGATAAATATTTTAATTTTTTTTATTTTCAAACTTTTGTCGGAATTCTGTCGGTATCTACCGATAACTTTCCGACCACTACAAGTTTTGTCGGTAACTTGTCGGAATTTTAACACTAAAAATATGGGTTTTTTTGTCGGAATTTGCTTGGAAAACTGTTGGAAACTTTCAACTGTATTTTTCTTGTCAGAAAACTTTGTTAAGAATTGTCACACCCTGAGCCGGCGGGCTGGATCAACTTGCCCGTCGGGCGGAATAGTCTCGGGTCGCAATCGATCGGTGTGATGAGATTGAATACATAGCACATGATATATAGTTGAGAAAACTAATCAAACATGTATTAAGAATTACAAAGTTAAATTACATCGGTTCGAGTTCAATACTTGAACCCTGCAATCTAATAAAAGACATATGATATAAATCCATCTTGAACAGTAATGGATCTACAAAATGTACCGAATAATATGATGTTTCTACACAAATGCACAAAATCTTCTAGGTCCTCCTAATAGGCCACCTAGCTAATCTCATGCTTTTGGTGACTAAACATGTTCTTCACATGAGAAGAATCATGCAAAAGCAAGTCAACACTAGGTTGGTGAGTTAATTTGTTTATTTGGTTTGAAAATATTTTAGAAAACATTTATCCAGTTTAAAGCAGTTTAGAGTTTCCAAATATGTTCACCACATCCCATATAGACATATTCTCATATTTTTACCTTTCACAAGATTTACCATGATATTTTTGATATTGGGATTGCCGACCAAATTTTCATCAGGTAAAGAATCCCTCTTGTTTTTAAAGTGTTTTGACATACCCCACTCAATAGCTTCCACCTTAGACCTCACTACTGACATCACACGTCTTGTCAAGTATCGCTTATATATAGGGCATACGTAGGGTCAATCCCAGCTGCCATCCCACCACGCCCTTGACAAGACACGATCATGTACTTAATGGAAACTAAGGCTTTCACTCTGCAATCACACTCATGTTCTCAATCATCACATTGTCAAACTTATGTTACCGGTCATACGATACCGGCCAAATGATATTCACAATTGCGCATAACTTACTGACCTCACTCGCCGGAAGTTTGTCAAACTTATGGTACCACTACGTTATTGTCGGTCCTAGCCACTGCCACTTAATGGTAAATGAACTAAAAGGGAGTTAACGCACTTGTATTCAATTGACACATGGTAACAGTGATATAATTGAATCAGTTTTACTAAAAACCACTCTCATGTCATAAGTTCTCACAATTGTCATTCACACATGTTATGAACTCTTTGATATTTCATCACAATCACTTGTCATTTACCCATTATCCCGTTTTAAAATCTTTAAAACAGTTTATACATAGATAATAGGAAATTAAGTTTAGATTTCTTGAAATCAAATGAAATCGAGCCTACTTGGTGAATTCTGGAAATATCATCACACATGTGGCCTATAACCAATAAATCTAGCTAGGACTTCTTGAGATATAGGACTTCTTGCTTCGTCTTGTTTTGTTCGCACATGTTATCTTTGATATTTCTCAGATATTTCACTTTGAAATTTACTTGATACATACCCAAAGTGTGTTCACAAGCAAATAATTTAATCTAACATAAGAGTTGTTAGAAATTATTTGTAGGTTTGATTATAATCAAGTATATGAACACCTAGAGATAATCTAGATGATCATGGATACATAGCATAGTAATTTGGAAATCACCACATAGAGTTTGAAATCATAACAAAATATGTAAGCATGCTTCTCAGCCCCATAGTTAGAAATCAAAAAGATTAGAAAAGACGCAATGAACTCACCTGGGTTATGTTGGATGGTTGACTTGTTTACAGTTACACGCTCGTTGTTTGTAGTTGGATTGTATTCAACCTTTGTTTCGTTGGTTTGTGTTCAACATTATTAACATTCGTCTGTGTTTGAAATTTGTGTTTAGAGTTTGATGAGCAACTAAGTGTTCTCTCCTATCTTTATTAGTCTTTTCTATATGATTAATTTTGTATCTAAGTTACTAACTAGGTGTTGGGTTTAGGTAACCTATAGTACTTATATATTCAACTCTTACCCATATACATACTTATTTAAAATTTAACCTTTGTTGCAAAACATATGATTGTATTGCTTGAAAAGACTTATATTAGTTGAAGAATCATGCATAACCTAACATACATGCAAATTAAAAGTGTCTTAGTTGTTTATAGAAATCTTTTGATCTCATGAATATCACCATTTAAAATATATTATGGTTAGTATTTATAAACTTTAACTAACTAATCATATTATAAATACGTTCATGTTTATGTTATAAAATCATTAAGTTTTAAATTTTCAAAGTAATTGATCATACACTTAAACTCAATCTTAATCAAAACATGTTATAAATGTTAGATTTTTAAGTTATAAAAATGATTAAAACTTGTTGTGTGTGGTTTGATTTATCCCAACTCTCCTAATCTGACTCCCTTTCCTTTAAATCTAATTGTTTGACCTTTATTAAGTTTATAAAAATGTTTGGTTTTGATAACGGTTAGTATTAATGAGTCAAACTTGAATGAAGATTAGTATCAATGCAACTAGTATTGGCTAAGGCATGAAGTTAACCTTGCCGATACTATCAACTTCTACATGGCCCTATCACCTCAAGTCTCGATTAACATTATTGGATTCATGGCCTAAGATACTTGGATTGTCTTATTGTAATAGTATTGATATAGCAGAGGTAGTACCGATGGTCCTAAGTTTGATCATGACATGGATAACACTTCACAGCCCTTGTCGATACTATCAGTATCGACCATTGCTTCCATCGAACCTATTGGCCATCGAACATAACAATATCGATGCCACCTGCTGCCATTCTCCATGGAGGTCATCGAACTTAACAATATCGACAAGTCTCCATCAATACTAAGGCTGTCGAACTTAGTAAGTTCGATGGAACTGTGTTGGTTCATTCAGAAAGCATGGATACTAATGTGTTCATCATGTTCTTACATCGATACTAGTTCTAGCCGGTTCCCAATCCGTTTTAATCCTTCCAAACTTTATTCTAACATGATCCAAGTGTTCTAAGCTCATTCCCATGCAAAATGTATGCGGCTTGATGGCTCAAAAATCTCTCACAAGTTCGAAGGTTCCGGGTTTGATGAAAACCCTAAACCCGAAAGTTTGTGAACATTTTTACCTCTATTTTTTTCGTTTTAAGCTCCAAACTGTTGTATTTCCTTGTTCTACTCGTTGAGAGGGTCATTTTGACACCAAGAACATGAATTTTGGTTGTGATTTGCTTAGGTTGAGTGTCAGAGTTTTAGAGAGAGAGTCAAAATAGAGAAAGTGTCATTTGAGAGAGAGAGAGAGGAAAAATGACAGTCAAATGAAAGGAGGAAGAAGGAAAAGAGGCTTTTATAGTCTAGTTAAGTTAACACGCGTTTGGTCTCGATTGGTTTCGTTTCAAACACGTTATTTTGGATTATAATTATAACGTATCAAATTTTTATAAAATTAGATTTTATTTAAAATTTTTAGGTTATGATTCCTTATAAATATTATTTTATGTTATTTCTGTTATTTTAAAGTTCGAAAACGTTTGTCTCCATCGTTTTGTCAGAAAACGCAACTTTCGCGCATTTTCGTACAACACGTTAACTGTAAGAATCCGTCATGAGTTTCACTTTCTGATATGGTTTTCTATTTACCAGACATCATTTAAAACATTAAACTTACAGATATATTCGTATGAATCGTCATCCACACGATGACACTGTAGGCCTAACATTTACGTAATGATATTGGATTATTGTTAAATTGTTACATCCTCACAGCCGTTTATAGGTTTCATTGTGATGATTGTCATACATTTGTCTTTTCACATTAGATTTTTAGTCGTTTGATCCTTGTTATCGACAAATCTGTGCGACGACTGTTGTATCTAGTTTTCAGCAAACATTGTCATTCTTGTTGTTTCCGTTCATTTTGTTATGTGATATCACAATTGTTCCATTGTTTTGTACTTTGTTTCATAGCTTATCATATAAATACACTTAAGTATTTATTCTAAATCGTGTAACTGTTGTATTACCGTACAGTCTCCTAACGGTTTCGTACTGGTTGTCACAAAAATTCAAGTTTTCTACTAGTGAAATATGTTGGTGACCAATTCTTTACACGCACATATACTCTCCCATGTATGCATATTGGTTTTCAATTTTCATGCATCTTATTCACATTTTCTCTTTGAATCATACACACAAGCACATAAGCCACGTCACACCACACATAATATGCCATTCTATTGTAGGCATATTATGCACAATCCACCTGCGCATGTTATACACACACACTTTTGCAGCCAACTCAAGTTTTGAATACACCTACTTAACTGTCACACCCAAAGCCGGCGGGTTGGATCGACTTTCCTGCCGGGCGGAAGGTTCCCGGGGCACGATATCATTTGATAATCAAAATGATCAGATTGTTTACATAGCACATGATAGATAAATGAGAAATGCTAACATGACAATGAAATAGAATTGCAAAGTTAAATTACATTGTTTCCTCATAATTTAACTAAGTAAATCTAATCAAAAGAATCAATGAGTTTATATCTTGTAACTGTACAAGATATACAAAAAATGATTCACTGTTTTGTCATTCCAAAAGTATGCAACACCAAAAAGTAGCTAAGCCTTCTTAAAGTCCACTAGCTATGTCCCTGTATGTCTGGTGACTAAACATGTTCATCACCTGAGAAAACATGCATTTTAACAAAGTGAACACTAGGTTGGGTAGTTCATAAGTTTGATATTTGAAAGCCTTGAAATGTTCACATACACAATCACAATGTCATACTTGATACTTGTAAATGTTTGATTCACACATTCCCACAATGGACTCTCCATAGTTATATTTACAAGTAGTATCTCATCCTATTAGTTATGCTTATATATAGGGCACATGTAGGGGAACAAGCCTCAGCCAACATCCCACCACATAACTAATAGAACTCCACACTACTTGCAATACAACTATAGATATCCATTTCCATTTCACCTGTCCGTTCGTGTTCATCACCCAATGTTTCATATGTAGAATAATATAATAAAAGAGGCTCAGTTATCAAACCGAAGTATCAATAACCCTCAATATGTTAAGGAAATTAGATTATGTAAATCTGATCCTTGTTATTATTCTATTACTTGTGGGGTTAACTGTTAATCACTTTTATCAATAAGAGTGTTAGTTAACCAATTGTTATATGTTCTAAACTTGAAGTGCATAGAGCCTAAAAGGAATCCATTGCAATCCTCACATAATCAGATTACAATGCATCCGATTTACCTCTACCACTTTGTGTTACCGTAGGCCTCATCGAAACTGTTACTAGAAATATGACCTCAAGGAAAATAAATTCCTCAGTCTACTAGTCCACAGGAAACGATGGATTATTTACAATATCACTGTCGAATGATATCACCATGTGTCGTTTACCAAACCTGACTGATCGTCGCCCTGTTACCGGTCATACGTTACCGGCCAATTGATGTTACGATTAACATACCGACCTCACTCGCAGGATGTTTGTCAAACCTATGGTACCACAATGCTATTGTTGGTTTAGATCCCACTAAATTAACTGGTAAACTATTCTAAGAAGGGACTTACAATGAAACTTGAAGATATGGCACATGATTGACATGATATAATACAGACAGTTCAATAGCAATCAATTGTATTGTGTTCATCAACGTTGCTTGTTCTCAATATTGTGTGTTCTTATTGTTGCTAATAAAGTTATATAAGATCTTGTCTTATTAAACAATATTAGTTGTTGTGTGAATGATGTTATTATCATGAAGGTACATTATCAAGTTTATCATTCTGGTTGTTCCATATACTCACCATGTTGCCACTACAATGTTGTTGGAACCATTCTTACAACACTTAGTTGACTCAGGTGGTGGATGCTGTTATTGTCATCTTGTTCACATGTGATTATCTCAATGTTCGTTCTTCTAATAATAACTAAGTGTTATAAGATATAATCTTACGACTATGTCATTCTATTGTGTTGATGAGTTATGAAGTTACATTATCATATTCATCCTAGTTATCCCTGTCATATCATGATCATACAAGCATGCATACAATGATAAACGATAATAAGTCAAGCAATATTATCTAAATCAAAGCATAAGCAATATGTTAAACATAAAAATTTTAAATAAATAAAAGTTAAGCATGTTTTTCAGCCCCCGAGAGTTTAAAATCAGTTAAGGTTAGAAAAGGGGCATATGAACTCACCTTGCTATTGAAGTGGTTGACTTAGCTTAAACAAGAACTGCACGCGTTCTTGATTGTACTTGTTGTGTATTCACGATCCTGTATTGATTTCATGTGGTTGTAATTCATAAGTAGAAGTCGTAGGGATTTGTGCGCATGTATGTGTTAGCCCTAAATTGGCTAACACCCGTGTGTCGTGGTCATCATTCGACCCTTGTTTACTTGTCATAGGTTTTACCAACACTTGTCATTTTAAGTTAAGATTAACACTTAGTGTTGTTGATTTCTTGTTTCACTCCCCTTAGCTTCTCCTTGAAATTCCAAAACTTTTACACAATATGTTACTCTTGTTACACTTGACCTAATTATCAATTAGTTAATAAGTAACTAGACACAATCTTTGTCATATCATGATCATACAAGCATGCATACAATGATAAACGATAATAAGTCAAGCAATATTATCTAAATCAAAGCATAAGCAATATGTTAAACATAAAAATTTTAAATAAATAAAAGTTAAGCATGTTTTTCAGCCCCCAAGAGTTTAAAATCAGTTAAGGTTAGAAAAGGGGCATATGAACTCACCTTGCTATTGAAGTGGTTGACTTAGCTTAAACAAGAACTGCACGCGTTCTTGATTGTACTTGTTGTGTATTCACGATCCTGTATTGATTTCATGTGGTTGTAATTCATAAGTAGAAGTCGTAGGGATTTGTGCGCATGTATGTGTTAGCCCTAAATTGGCTAACACCCGTGTGTCGTGGTCATCATTCGACCCTTGTTTACTTGTCATAGGTTTTACCAACACTTGTCATTTTAAGTTAAGATTAACACTTAGTGTTGTTGATTTCTTGTTTCACTCCCCTTAGCTTCTCCTTGAAATTCCAAAACTTTTACACAATATGTTACTCTTGTTACACTTGACCTAATTATCAATTAGTTAATAAGTAACTAGACACAATCTTTGTAAAAGTTGGATATTTTGAGTTTGTGAGATTCATTAACCATAACCCACCACCCTTGTGGTAAATCCCCAAAACTACTTGCATTTCACATAAAATTATTTGTTTAAAGTGTTGGTATTCTTCACCATGTTGACCCGACAACATGTATATGGGCCGACTGGACCGTGGTGGGCCGAAGCAATAATTCTGGGCCGAATGCCATGTGAGCTACTTCCATGGACCGTATGTGAGCGTGTATGTGGGCCGAGTGATTTGAGTTAAACATCCACGTGGGCATAAAGAATTTCACGGTTTAAACTAAGTGGATATGGGCCAGGTGGTATTACAACCGGATGGCAATGAGGTCAGTGAACCTGTTAGCATAAATCAAGGGTTCGGCTCTTATTCCAACAAACCTAAGGGTTCGTTGGACTCAGGTTCGGTCCGGCTATGGATTAAGGTTTCAGCCATGGAAGGTTCGGCTCATGGTGGTGAGGGGTTCGGCCAAAGTTTCATCATGCAGGTTCGCTTCAATAGGGTTCGTCTCATCCAAGGTTCGGCGGCGGTGGCTTGCTGTACATAGGTTCGGCCGAGTAGATAGGTTCGTGTCATGCATGCATGGTTCGTTGCCTTGGTGCAGGTTCGGCGACTGTTCAGGTGTACACGTTCGGCAATGCTAGGTTTGAAGGTTCGGTGCTCCTGCAACTGGTTCGGTGATGATGGTGTGGCATGCTAGGTTCGGCTAGGTCAGGTTGGGTCCGCCTCTTGCCCAGCTCAACACAAGTTCGCCGCTATTTGGCTCACAAACTCAAGGTTCGGCTGGTCGAAGGTTCGGCCAGACCAACCTCCGTCGAACCAGCAGCTGTTCAGCCCACCACCATCAAGCCTCTCCAGTTGTAGGTCGGTTTCCATGACTGTGTTATGCGAAAAGGACTCCTCGTGGACGTGTGGTGCAAGGCAAAGAGGGGGTTAGCCGGTTAAGTGTGTGTGCCGACTAAGATCTAGAAAACCCTAATTTTCGTGGGTTTCTTTTGATCTTTACCTTGATTTTTAGTGGGAAAAACTTCAGATCGATTGTACTTCTTGTAGAGGAGGTTGCTAGCTACGTGTGGACACCAAGAGTGCAAGATTTCTCTAAGAAATGACCAAGATAGGAGGATTTGAAGCTTGTTTTTCTAGAGAGAGAGAAAAACGGGTGTGTGTGTGTGTTTAGAGAGAGAGAAATGAGAAGAATGCTTCTCATTTAGTCTTTTTATACCCCGAGTGAGTTCAGATTCGTTTCGGTTGCTCGTTTTTCGTCTCCGTTGTGTTTCCAGATTTTTACGCACATTTTACGTGTTTTAAATAAAAGACTTTCTTTAATTACTGTATTGATGAGTTTCAAAATTGTAAAACGTAAAATATTATATTTTCTTAAATTATTATCGTTCGTATCGTCTTTCTTTTTTGTTTCGTCAGAACGCGTCACCTTCGCGCGTATTCGTTCGAATCGTCACTCGAACGAACACGACGATGGTTTGGCTTTCTGACTTTTGTTTTCTACTTGTCAGTCATCATTTCAGAATGTTAAACTCTCAGATATGTTTGTGTGAATCGTCACCCACGCAAACACACTGTCAGTTCGTTATTCTGAAACGACACTGAAATTATGTTTTGAATTGTGTTTCCTCACTGACGGACTCAACTAAACATCCTGTTTTTACATTGTTTTCGTACTGATTTGTCGGCCATCTGATTCCTGTCATCTATGGATTTCAGATCGCAACCGACATGTTCTTGTTATTTACTTGTACACTGTTGTCTTTCCTTGATTTGTTGTCTTAACTGCACTTAGGTTTTTGTAACATTTGTGCATTTAGTCATGATAGTCGTAAACCGTGTTAGAACAGTGTGTGTCCATGTTCAGTTAATCTATGTGATTCATATGTTCATTATGTGCTTGTGTGTTAGAATCCTTATTATTTGAGAACAAGTATGTATTATTATTTACAGTCGATTACACTAGGCAAGAACAGTATCGTGTTATATTGAAACAGTGGTGGGCAGCGAGAGTGAGCCCTATATATATACTGCGTTCGGTGTAACAGGATAGTGTTAGTGCGCAGTGTTAAGACGAATATTATGACAATTAATTAATTCAACAAGAATCGTAATACGTAAGCGAGACTGAGTATAGTTATGGGTGACGATCCATAATGATACGAATGTTGAACTTACAATTATGATTAAACGACTTTAAATAATTAATACGATCGAAAAACGTACGCGATTGCGGGTATACACGTAATTGTATGTGTTTAACGATCTGTCAATGCACGAAGAGTAAAAATAGTTAAAATAATTATTTTATATTTTGACAATTTTGAAACTCATCATTTTACTGAGTTAAACAACTCTTTTATTTTAAATCGCGTAAAACACGCGTTACGTTCCGGAAACGCGAACCGAGCGACCGAAACGAACCCGAACACCACCTGGGCTATAAAAGCCTTGAAAGAGGCCATTTCCTCATTTATTTCATCACCAACCACTTCTCTCTCTAGAATTTTCGTCTACTCTCTCTCTCTCTAGAAAACCAACTTCAATCGCGCGTATCTCACTCGTTTCTCAACGGATTTTGGTGTTCTTGGCGTCCACGCGTAGCTCTCGACATCCTCTACACAGAAGTACAAGGGATCTGGTGTTTTATCCGGCCAAAAACGAGGTATGCTCGAATGAAAAATCTGGAAAATAGGGTTTTTACTTGTGTGTTGTTCGAACCTAGCTACAACCGATCCCCAGCCTATTCCGTTCGAACTGACAACCTTCGAGAGCTGGGCTAGGTGTGTTCGAAGCTTGTAAATGGTTGGATCGAAAAATCAGAGTTGAATGATGGTGAGGATGACAGGTTCAGGAGGTGCTCGATGCAAACATCATGAAGCCGAACCATTAGGGTTTCCTGGCCGAACCTTATGGAACCCACGAACCCTGCATGGTTCGTGGCATGACCAGCCGAACCCTAGGAGTCCCACGAGCCTTCACCGAACCATAAGCAGTACCACGAACCCTCCTTGTTGCTGCGAACCTTCATGAAATAGCTAACCTAGACGAACCCTATATGGTTCGTTGCTCAACTTACCGAACCAAAGCATGCAGCGAACCCTTAGTCTATGGCGAACCTTTACGAACCTTGTTGCTGCATGTGGCGAACCCTTGCTGTTCCACGAATCGTATGCTCTAGCTGCAACCAGCCTGGTCCCCGAGCTTTTGTACTGATCCACGAACCTGCATGACGCCATGTTAACCGAACCTGTGATGCAGCACCCGTAGAGCCGAACCTATGGATTAATTTAGCCGAACCCTAGATGAAAAAGGGAAGGGTTCGCTGCCCAAAGTTGGCAGCCCATAACCCTCGGCCCAACCCAAATACCATTCGGCCCAATTCTAATAGTAATCAATCCTATAGGTTAAAACAAGCCCAATGGGATTAGGTTGACCCATTTTGATCTCTAATTGGCCCAATATTGCTTAGAACCTTACAGAGCCCACTTACTCATTGGTTGGCCCAACTCGATTCCTCTAGCCTCAATCCAACCCACTCTGTCCACTATGATCTTAATTGGCCAAATCTTATCCTTGGTATTTTACTTGGCCCACATACATATTGTCGGCCCAATACCACATTCAAGTGGCCCATGGCCTTTGTTAAAGTCTTCATGGGTTCATGGGCTTAAGGCCCAATTGTGTGGCCCTTGACTTATGATAATTGTGAATTGATTTTGAATAGGTTAAGTTTCACAACTTAACATCAATATGAGATTAATTCATAATTCCAAAGACATAACAACAATTCAACATCAACTTCAAAATTTCATGTTAATCAATGGTTTATCAAACTTTTAAACACATGTGATGTTGTGCAAACAAGTTTGTGTACAAAAGAACATTTCACATTCTTTTCATGGATCCATGATCAAACAAATAACATAATCATGGCTTTCAAGTTTACACAACAATCATAATCATGAGATCAAGTAATCAAGAGTTTACACTGTTCAAGATAACACAAGTCAATCAATGAATCAAGGTCTATACAACTATAAATCTTATATCTTATGTATGATTACAATGATATAGGAACCAGTTAGAAGTCCTGTTTGCTACTTGCTATTTGTTATAGTTCAGAGTCTACTGCAGACAGGTGAGAACATTAGCCCCTCTTTTTACTGTTTTTACAACTGTTTTGGGGTGGAACACGTGATCAAATGCTCTTACTTCAATCATATTTCATGATACATATTACTGTTACTTGGCAAACATTACAGGTTTACTTTAGAAATCCAAGGGATTTCTCAATTGTTTTTAAAGGAATTTATAAACTCTTTTACTCTAAACTCGTGTTTTCGAAATTAATCTTTTATAAACCTTGTTGTTATACAAGGATGCTATCTTATGTACTCAATCAAAGGATTCACAACATGGTATTCAAACAATGGTTTTCATGGTGTTCAAACAAGGATTCATTTCATGGTATTCAAACAGAGGATTCATTTCATGGTACTCAAACAAGGTTTTCAATCATGTTATCAAATAAGGCATTAACACGCTAGTTTAAAGCAATGTTCAAAAGCATGGTGTCCATCGTTGTGAACAAACTTATAAACACATCAGGTTTCATATTCATTAGCGTTAGTACTGGGTGATCACAACAAGGGAAAGCGGACACATTTGGGCAGACCGATTGCTGCAGTTAGATTTTAAATTTGTTTTATAAACTAACTGCAGATTTCGGTTACGTATGGTTATCATTGTTGCTGACTAATTTTCTGACTCCAAACGTAGTTTGGGACTTGATTATATGTTGGTTTTTGTGCAAACAGTCTTTGGACTGTTTACACTCGTTTGACATACCTGATGTTAGTTTGGGTTGCAACCCATCCATGTAATTCCATTATTGCTTTAATATACCTATGCCTTATATTACATATTCATGTTTACAAATGTTAAACCTATTGTTCTCACCAACTACTTCTGTAGTTGACAGTTACTTTTCACGTGTTTCAGGTAATCAGGTTTAAGACTTTCTCAGGGACAACTAAGGAGACCATTCTAAGATAGAACAAGATGAAGAAACATGCTAGGATGGATTAGAAACACACTAAATCCTAAATGTTTATTTGTCTTGTTTGAAGTCTTATTTTGTAACTATAATTTTGGGTCTGTAGTTGTTTTTCTTTTGGTAGATAGATTGTCTGTAACTAAACAATTGTCTAAACATTATGAAACTTAGTAATCCATTGTGGTTGTTCTTGTTCAATACTTGCGCATGATTCAACTGTTCATACGTCACCGCGCCGTGGATTCCGCACGCGGCGCAGGGGTGTGACAGTTTTCACCTAAATACAAACAACTATTGTTTATCGTGAGTGTTGTACTTACAGTATTTAAGTTTTCACATAAATACGAACAACTGTTTCTTTTATTTTCAATTCTGTTATCACAAACACTGTTCATGAAATTGTATTTACACACAGTAAATAGTTAAAGTACACATACCGTACGGACTTGCAGGACGATCAGGTACTGGATGTCACATTAACACACATTTATCCCATACAAAATTCATTCTTATCTAACATACACATACTTGTATTTGATAACACACTCAAGCATACCTCCAAAATCTCTCGGTCATGCCATCTCCCCATGTGACTCACATATTTGTCTCCATACAACTTGTACCCGAAATCCTTGTGTCTTGTTCTTTTACATCTTGAACCAGTCCCAAAAACACAATTCATACGTCCGCTTGCACAACTGCTCGTACACAACTAAAGATAGCCATCACACGAGGTGAAGAAGTATACGTTGCCGTTCAAAATGAGAATGGTGGGTTGCTATTATGTGATTTGTTGTTCGAATGAAAGATGAGTTGGAGACGTTCAAATGAAGAAAGTAAAAAAGTGGATTGTAATTTAAGTAGAATATTTATTCCGTTTAAGACATGAAGCAATTGTAAAACATGAGCAAAACTAATGATGGAATTTGTAAACTGATGTAATAATTAACACATAAAGGGAATCATCGTACCGAAAGAGAATCATTCGATTCCGAAAGAAAGGAAAGCTGAGTCTGAGATACATCGGACCGTTTCGGATAAAAGCATGGGTAGGGAAGGTCGCGTATCGATTGGACCTACCAAAGGAGCTGAACGGGACCCATCCTACCTTTCACGTTTCACATCTTAGGAAGTGCTTGGCAGACGAGCAAGCACATTTTCCTTTGAATGACATCGAGGTGGATGGCCGATTGAACTACATTGAAGAACCAGTCACGATCGTGGATACCAAGGAAAAGCATCTACAGAACAAAACGGTTCGACAAGTCAAGGTTCAGTGGATGCATCGAAAAGGTTTAGATGCTACATGGGAAACAGAAGAGGAAATGAAGAGGTTGTATCCCCACTTGTTCGAAGTGTAATGATACAGGTTTTGGGACAAAACCTATTGTAAGTAGGGGAGGCTTCTAACACCCCAATTTTTTATGCAAGTAAGTTGAACTTACGAATGGGCAACGGATAATTAACTTGTAAGAAAGAGATGAAAAATAAACCGAATGAAAGATCACGAAATCAAGTACTTGAAAGTACCTGAACTTCACAAAGCCAGAGTACACGAACTCAGCTTCGTGAACTCCTTTTTTCGTGACCTAATTCGTGAACTTAGCCTATATATATGAGTGCCTTGAGAAACGTGCTAACCTTTGGTTGAAAGCACTCTCTCTCTCTCAAGTACTCGAAGCAGGCAGGTTCATGAACTACAAGAAACGACTTTTGCTCAAACAAAAGAAGGAGGAAAAGCATGGGAAGCTATGAGGAGGATCATCAAACACCAGGTAAGTGTTTGATTTCAGAAAGTTATGATTTTGAGACAAAAAGGAACCTATGCTTAAAGGTCATACCTTTATGCATAAAGTTCGTTCCTTTTTGGTTACAATGCGTTGGTAAGGCCATAAGGAACCTAGAACTAGCTCCTCAAGTCTTGGATAGTTTTCTGAGACATTGGAGGATGAAAAGATGAGTATTCGATTAGTGCATGAAATGGGAGGATCCGAACCCCCTAGGTGAACCTCAATTTCGTGAACTTGGTGAATTCGTGTACTTTGAGGTTCGTATAGTTCAGGGATTTCGTGAACTTTGGGATTTCGTGAACTCCATGCATTTCATGAACCCTGTGAGTTCGTAAACTCCATGTTCGAATACTATGTTAATTTCAAGAACTTTAAGGTTTTCGAATACTGGAGGCTAATTAGATGAGCTATGAGGACTTAGAATGAATTCTAAGTCTAGGAATGGGATAGAATGGGATAATGTAACGATGTAGGTTCTTAAGTCCTAGCCGAGGCATACGAGTCTAGGAAGGGAAGAGCCACACTACTACCTGGTGAGTTCTAGATGCCCACTTTTATACATGTTCTGTGTAAATATGTTTTGGGCTGGCATACATGCTACTTTGTTGACATAAGATGCTATGAGATGTATGATAAGGTACTATAATGATGTGGATGAGTGATTAATGCATGATGATGTGTTATGTTAACGAATCCAGGACTATGATTACTATGATGATAGTTAAATGATGATGAAGTCCTAAGCTGTTAGGATAATGTTATGATGATAAGATGCTAGCATGACATGTTTATGATGATGGTATGTTATGATGTTATGATGATAAGATGCTAGCATGACATGTTTATGATGATGGTATGTTATGATGTTATAATGATAAGATGCTAGCATGACATGTTTACGATGATGGTATGTTATGATGAAAAGATGATAGCATAACATGTTATGATATACGAGGTTTCTCCCATATTCTTATGGGTTAAGTATGATGTTGCTTCCATATTCCTATGGGGTAAGTATGTTGTGGCTCCTATATTTTTATGCGGTAAGTATGATGTTGCTCCCACATTCTTATGGGGTAAGTATGATGTTGCTCCCATATTCTTATGGGGTAAGTATGATGTTGCTGTCATATTCTTATGGGGTAAGTATGATGTTGCTCTAATATTCTTATGGGGTAAGTATGATGATGCTCCCAATTAGTTATGGGGCAAGTATAAGGATGCTCCAGTACTTGTACTGGGTAAGTATGGATCTGTGGAACGCTTCGGCGAGTCAAATCAATGTTATGGAGCCGTGTGCCGGCATAATCCCACTGTTTACGCTCAGTAGCAGTGGTTATATGATGATTATGTGTTCTGGTTACGAATGATGAATGTATGATGTTTCCGGTAAATGATGTTTTAACTCACAAAACTAGAACTCACCAGCGAAAGCTGACTTTTTAGTATGTATGTCAGGTTGATGAACATGTAGAAAGGAAATGGAGGAGCTTGTGGCACTCATCTAGAGGATAATGTGGTTTTTGTCAATCACGTATGATATTAAATATAGACATTTATATTTAGTTATGCGTGACAACTGGTACCTTACCGTCCGGCAAATCCGTACGCTACGTGTATTTACACCTAAAACTAGGTGTGAATGCTATGTGATAAACAATATTTGATAACTATTCAGTGGACACAATTAGCAGTTGTATATATTTTGATGAGAATTGAAATATAAATATACAACACATGTGAAACAACAATGTGAAAACAAATGACAAAAACACGTCGGTGACGATCTGATATCCACAGATAACAGGAATCAGATGGCCAATAAATCAGTGAGAAAACAGTGTGAATTCATTTATAACAATGTGAAAAAAGTTAGTTTTAGTTGAGTCCGTATCTGAGAAGGTATAATCCAAACAACAGTTCAGTATCGTTCACGAACGATGAGCTGACATAGTGTTTGTGTGGGTGACGACTCACACAAACATATCCGTGAGTTTAACGTTCTGAACAACAACTAAAAAATAGAAAACCAAATCAGAAAGTGAATCCTACGATCGTATTCGTACATTAGCACTCTGTACGAAAACGCGCGTAAGTTACGTTTTCTGATGAAACGGCGAAAATAAAATGTTACAAACCTTAAAAATAATGAAAATTAAATAAAAATAATATTTATTAGGGATTTCAACCTAAAAAGAATTTTATAAAACTATTTTACTTAAACTATGTAAATTACTCGTTACGAAACGAAATAACGAGAATTAACGCAACCAACCGGAACCGAACACGCGGGTAAACACCCGGGGTATAAAACCCCATCTCTCCCATCTCCTTCTTCATTTTTCAGCTGATCTCTCTCTCCCCCTCTCCTCTCAAGAATTCGTCCTCTCTTTACTCTCTTTAGCTTCTCACACACTCCACCATAGCAAACGTCCACCAAATTTCGCATGCTTGGTGTCTAAACGACCCTCCCAACGAGTAGAATAAGGAAGTACAAAGGATCTAACCCAAAACGAACTCATTTGGACAGAAATCTAGAGAGAAGTTGCGTTTGGAAGTGGGTTTTCATCATCTTTGAGGTATGAGCTTGTAACCGGTTTTTATCCTTTCAAAACACTTAGATCATGCACAAGAATCGGTTAGGAACATCAGAAACATGTTAGTTCGTTGTTTGGAAGGGTAATTCACAGGTTCCTGCTTTTGGTTCTTCCTTGAAACCTTAAGGGGGATCCGAAGTTTAATTCACAGGTTCTCACTTTTGGTTCTTCCTTAAAACCTTAAAGGGATCCGAAGGTTAATGCACAGGTTCCCACTTTTGGTTCTTCTTTAAAAACCTTGCGGGGGATCCTCAGGTTAATTCACAAGTTCTCTCTTTTGGTTCTTGTATGATACCTTTTTAGGGATCTTAAGGTAAATTCACGGATTCTGTAACATCAGAGCCGGAACTGTCACCAAAACAGTGATCTTAAACAGTTCATGAACAGTAAACAGGTACGAACTATATACATTTCATTGCATTTCATATTCATATCAGATATCATTATCATTTTATGTAATGAACAGTAAATTCATCATCATTTCAGAGGAACAAAACTCAGAAAACCATGGGTTATCAGTCAGATAATTATCTGACAACACAGAACCATCATGGGATTATTTGTTAGGATTTATTATGTATAAACGTATGTGAGGCTTAATAGAACAAAACAGAACGAATGTTGATATGTGAATACTAAATTAACAGGTTAATCGTAAAGGTGACGATCTGTACGAATATATCTGAAGGTTTAATGTTTTGAACGATATTCGATAATTAGAAAACAACATTGAAAAGTATAGTCTTCGTCGTGTTCGTACGAGTGACGATTCGAACGAATACGCGCGACGACCGTACGATTCTATTTTAAACAATTAATTTAATATTTTGAAAATTTAAAATAAATACAAGATATTTAGTTAATTTATTAGGAATCACAACCTAAATAAATTTTACAAGTTTATTTTATAAACCGGGTCGTTTCGTGACGAAAACCACGAGAAACGGTATTTTACGCGAAACCGAACGAGACCAAACAATCGCGCATTGTAGAAACATTAAAGATGACATTAAATGTCATAACCCACCATCAACAACCCATTTTCCCCCCATTCTCGTTCACTTGCTCTCTCTCTCTCTAGAAAAAGGGTTTTCCTCTCCATCTCTCTACAAGTTCTTGGTGATTTCTCCTTGGATTCAAGCAAATTTGGTGTCAAAACGTTCATCTCATCACATAGATCGAAGAAGTACAAGCCATTCAAACTTTCATCCATAAATTTTGTGGTGAATCTTTAAATTATTTTGGTTTTTGTTATGTACTAAGGATGACATGATCATTTGTTGTTTTAACCGACCTCAACACCTAAAAATGATGGGATAAGCTTGGTAAACAACTAGGACACTTAGAGGACGAACCCAAGGAGCACCGAACCTAGGACTAAGGGTTCGTCGGTTCCTACATATTGTCGAACCTTGAAGGTTCGCCTAGCTCTCCTCATGGCCGAACCTATAGTTAGAACCAAAGGGTTCGCTGCCCTCATGATCGACAAGCCCAAGGGTGGTTAAGTTGAGATATTATTCAACAATGAAAGAGGAAAACAAGTGTGCATGGGTGAGCCATGCATGTACGTGCATGGATTAACTATACATGTGGGCGTGCATGGGTGGATTAGTAGTGTTAAGTCATCATAGAGTTAATATTATATTTTTCATATAAAGTTAAATTGGATATTAACAACTAAACCTTAGGGAATTCAAGAGATAAGTAACTAGTTTAGTTAATGAAATTTAGCTTATCCATGTCAAATTTATCAACAAATGTTAAGGGGCCGCTATGGGCCCAATGGGGAAATATAAGCCCATCACTTGTAAACATAATCCCTACTTAAAAACATTTACGTTTTAACAAAAGGGAATCACTTGGGAAAGCAAAGACCATCAATGGACCTAAGTGGGCCCAATGGGGCTTATCTTGGACCCATCACATATTAAATATTGATTTAAGACAAGTAAGTGGTATTCTTATAAAGGAAAATGGAATTTAATTATAAATGTTCTAAATAAAGTTTTGTTATGATTAAATTGTTTGAGAAATTGTTGTAAAGTAAGGCAAGATAAATTGTCTGGATTGAACTAAAAACAAAGGAAACTCTGCCCGAATTTAGTAAAGATTTAAGATAGATTATTTTAACTAATCATGGGAGTTGAGGTTACAAATGGGTATTTAACTTAGATCAAGTCTTAGAAACACACTAGTACTTAGGACACTTAGTTGTACACTGAGACCAAACTTTAGACACGACGATTAATACGCGTACTTATTGTATACAAACTCTTTTAAATCAACTCAGGAACTGAAGAAACCTAAGCTACAACAAAGAGCGCGCATTTTGTGATATATCATTTGCACAGCAATACAGGTGAGTTCATTGCCCATTTTCTAAACATTTTGTTTTCAAACGCGGGGCTGAGAAGCATGCGTAAATAATTTTCTTTGGATTATATTTTACTTAAATGCTTTTAAATTCTATATGTCTTGTATGTATGAATGTTATCCTAGATCATGTCTAGGTAAATTTTATGCAGGTTTTTACTAAGCTTATCTACTTATAATTTAAGTGGATAATTGGGTTAAACTAAACATTTTAACGAATCAAAGGAAATATTTTGACGAAACAAGTGTGCGAGTTCAACGAATCAAACGAAACTACTTTGACGAAACTAATATTCGATGTTCAACGAACCAAGTGTTTGACGATCAACAAATCAAGTATATCTTACAACAAAACTAGACGAATCAACAAATCATTTTCAGGGGAAAGTCTGGGAAATATCAAAGATAACATATGCCAACGAAACTATACGAAACAAAACGAATCAAGTACGAAACAAAAACCCTACATTTCAAGAAGTCCTGGCTAGACCGTTTGATTTGTAGGTCATATGTTTGATGATATTTACAGAATCCCTTTACTACTAAGTACCTGATTGCTATACTAGTCCACTCAAGTTGACCAAGGCCCAATCATTAGGACTTAGATTTTATTAAATGTTTATTTAATTATTTAATTAAGCATTTATTTAACTATTTCTACAATTGTTGTGGTTGGTCATAATTGTGTGATGAACTTATGGAATCAATTAAGATTCCAAATTGTTGCATTTACAGGAACAAAGAACTGAAGAACTAATGGGTAAATAGTAGGAGTGAAATGCTTAATTATCATTAACAACAATATGCTAAGCAGTCTGGTATGTGGTGGGACGGTGGCTGGGCGAGCGGTAAGCTCGACCCTACATGTGCCCTATATATAAGCATACTTGATTGGATAGTATAGGTGTTGTTGGTGAGGTTAAGGTTGTCATTTCGGGGGATCAAGGTAAATATTTTCGGGGTAATCAAAATCTATGGATCAAAAGTTATGGAATCAAAGATGTGGGATGAAAAGCTTAAATATCACTAGGAACAATATATCATGTGGTTTAGTATGTGGTGGGACGGTGGCTGGGCGGACGGTAAGTTCGACCCTACATATGCCCTATATATAAGCATACTGAACTGGATGGTATATGTGGTTAATGGTGAGGTTAAGGTTGTCATTCAGGTTGTTCAAACTCATTTTTATAAAACTTAATGAACTCACCAACCATGTGTTGACTTTATTTTTGCATGACTTCTCAGGTGACGAACATGTCAATTAAGAAGCTTATGCTTTTGGACTAGGACTTCAGATAGATACTTAGTATTTTTGGACCTGCATACTTTTGGAACATCATTATACAATTATTTTGTATATCTTGTGCAGTTACAAGATAGAAATCTTATGATGTTTATGATAGATTTACATTGTTAAATTATGAACGATACGGATGTAATTTAACTTTGTAATTCTATTCTATTTAGCATTTCTCATTTATATATCATGTGCAATGTAAACAATCTGATCACATTGATTATCGTTCACGATATCGCACCCCGGGAACCTTCCGCCCGACCGGGAATCCGATCCAACCCCGCCGGCTCGGGGTGTGATAGATTGGTATCAGAGCCATGGTTATTGAGAAATATAAGGTCACTTATTTAAACGGTTTGGCCTAGACTATAACTTAGGGACTCTGCATGTAGAGAACATAGGACTTAAGATTTACTTGCATATTGTCTTCTGTATTTGATCATTGCATTAACCGATAACTTTATTGGTTATGATCAGAATGCCGCCGAGAAGACAGACTCCTTCGTTACCTCCACCACCACAAGACTTGGCTCCACATTCATCTACACCATCACCGTTTGACTCACCCCCTACACTGCCTCCATTGCGTCCACCTCCTCCTCCTCCATTTATTCCTCCTCCACTCAACCCACCACCAGGCCCGAGTACAACTCCAATGCTGGACCCTGCTACTATCGCCCTGGTGACCCTACTGAGCAGTCAGATGACTAATCAAATGAAGGAGGCGATACTAGAGATGTTCAACTGTCTCCATAATGAAATCAACAACACTGGTAACTCGTCAGGAGAAGCCAGTGGGAATACTGGTGGTTCATCACACTACTCCTACAAGTCATTTGTAGGATGTAAGCCACCCAGTTTTAGTGGGTCTGAAGGAGCCGTTGGATTAATCCAATGGAATGAAAAGATTAAAGCTACTCTGGACCTCTGCAACTGTCCAGAGCACCACAAAGTTCGCTATTCTGCTGGAACATTCAACAAGCGGGCTTTGACATGGTGGAACGGCCAGATCAATGCAAGGGGAAGAGAAGAAGCGATGTCAATGACCTGGGAAGACTTTAAGGCTCTACTGAGGACCGAATTCTGCCCCAAGAACGAGCTGCAGAAACTGGAGGTCGAACTATCTAACCATGTGATGAAAGGAGCAGACCACATGGGATACCACTCGTTATCACGAGTTGGTTGCTTTGGTACTAGACATGGTACCCACTTTGGAAAAGAGGATTGATCGTTATGTAGGTGGACTCCCCGCCTGCATTCAGGGTTTAGTTGTTGCAGCAAACCATGTTACTGTAGAGTCTACAGTGAGTTTATCTGGAAAACTCACAGATCTCATGGTAGCCTCAGGAGTGTTAAAGAAAGAGGCTGAATCCGGCAAGAACAAATCAGAGTCATCAAAGAAACCCCACCACCACCAGAAGAAGAAACAAAAGGTCATCAAAAACTACACGGTGGCCCCTCTTCAACAAGTAGCAGCTGCACCACAAAACCCTAACAGAAGACCCTACACCGGCACGTTTCCTCTGTGTGCCAAGTGTCAATACCGTCATGCTGCTAACACTCCCTGCAAGCAATGCACGGGATGTGGACGAAAGGGCCATTGGGTCCAACACTGCCGAATAGCACCTAACCAAGCAGTCAACAATGCTGCTTTGGCTCTCCCTCCACCAGCTAATCAGAACAACGATGGATGCTATAACTGTGGCGAACAAGGCCACTTTGCAAAGAATTGCCCGAAGAAGGCTCAACAGGCAGTTCAAGCACCACGTGGAAGAGCCTTTGTTATCGGAGCACCAACTGCACGCCAGGACCCGAATGTGGTCACTGGTATGTTTCTTTTACATGACTTTTATGCATCTGTTCTATTTGACACTGGTGCGGATCAGAGTTTTATCTCTACCGATTTTGCATGCTAACTAGATTCTATAGAGGAACAACTAGATTCCTCTTACATCATAGAACTAGCTAACGGGAAACAGATCACAGTTAGTACAATTTATAGGAATTGCCCATTGACACTTAATGGTCATACATTCACCATCGATTTGATACCGATGGAGTTGGGTAGTTACGACATCATTGTTGGAATGGATTGGCTTTCTTCTAACCGAGTGGAAGTCATCTGTTCTGAAAAGCTGCTTCGAATTCCATTGCCGAGTGATCGCGTATTGGAAGTAAAAGGGGATCAAGCAAAACGAAGTGTCAAAATCATCTCTTGCATAAAGGCGCGGAAGTGTCTGCAGAAGCGGTGCGTGGCGTTCTTGGCTCATGAGGTGGAAAAGGAGAAGGACAAGAAAAAGATTCAAGACGTACCAATAGTGAAAGAGTAACCGGAAGTATTTCCTGAAGACCTACCAGGTTTGCCACCTGTGCGACCGGTAGAGTTTCGTATCGACTTAGTTCCTAGAGCAACTCCTGTTGCTAAATCTCCCTACAGGTTAGCACCTTCAGAGATGCAGGAATTGTCGAACCAGTTACAGGAGCTACTTGACAAGGGTTTTATCAGACCGAGCTACTCACCTTGGGGAGCTCCGGTTTTGTTCGTGAAAAAGAAAGACGGATCGTTCAGAATGTGCATAGATTACCGTGAACAAAGTAACCATCAAGAATCGGTATCCTTTGCCGAGCATTGATGATCTGTTTGACCAACTGCAAGGAGCTCAGCATTTCTCGAAGATCGATCTACGGTCTGGATTTCATCAACTCCGAGTTCAAGACGAAGACATACCGAAGACGGCGTTCCGAACAAGATACGGGCATTACGAATTCATGGTGATGCCTTTCGGATTGACAAATGCACCAAAGGTTTTTATGGATCTCATGAACCGAGTGTGCAAGCCGTACCTGGATCAGTTTGTCATTGTCTTTATTGATGACATACTGATTTATTCTCAGAGCAAAACAGATCATGAACAACACCTCAGGAAGATCTTGGACCTGTTGAAAGAACAGAAACTTTATGCCAAATTCTCTAAATGTGAATTCTGGCTAAGGGAAGTTCAATTTCTGGGTCATGTGGTCAACAGCGAGGGAATACACGTTGATCCTGCCAAGATCGAAGCGATAAAGAATTGGGACACTCCGAAGACACCAACGGAGATACGGTCTTTTCTGGGATTGGCGGGTTATTATAGAAGGTTTATCTCAAACTTTTCAAAGATAGCTTTGCCTCTCACTAAGTTAACCTAGAAAAGTGAACCGTTTGTCTGGGAGCAGAAACAAGAAGATGCTTTCCAGACATTGAAGCAGAAGCTGTGCGATGCTCCAATTTTATCTCTCCCAGAAGGCTGCGATGACTTTGTTGTTTATTGTGATGCCTCCCATCAGGGACTTGGTTACGTACTGATGCAACGGGACAAAGTTATTTCTTATGCATCAAGACAATTAAAGATTCATGAGAAGAACTACACTACTCATGATCTTGAACTGGGAGCTGTGATCTCCGCATTGAAGATTTGGAGACATTATTTATATGGCACCAAGTGTACCATATATACTGATCACAAAAGTCTGCAGCACATCTTTAACCAGAAGGAACTCAACATGCGACAACACCGTTGGGTTGAAATTCTGAATGATTACGACTGTGTGATCAAGTACCATCCGGGAAAGGCGAACGTTGTAGCTGATGCCTTGAGCCGAAAGGAACGAGTCAAACCCTTGCGCGTTAGAGCTATGGGAATGACTGTGCAGACCAGTTTAAGAGACAAAATCATTCAGGCACAGTAAGAATCAGTCGATCGAGGAAATCTGAAGAAAGAACTTGACTGCGGAGCAGAGAAACAATTTGAGATTAAGCCTGATGGAGTGATCTACTAGAATCGTATATGGATTCCGGCGGTAGACGAATTGAGAAGACTTATCTTCGATGAAGCGCACAAGACTAAATAATCCTTTCATCCAGGCGCTGATAAAATGTACCAAGACTTGCGTGGATTTTATTGGTGGCCTGGAATGAAGAAAGAAATAGCTGAATACATCGGTCAATGTCTTACGTGTGCGAAGGTAAAGGCGGAACACCAGAGACCGTCTGGTTTACTGGAACAACCTGAGATTCCGCTCTGGAAGTGGGAACAAATAGCTATGGATTTCATTACCAAGCTACCCCGCACTTCTAGTGGTCACGATACGATTTGGGTGATCATTGACCGTTTAACAAAATCTGCTCATTTCTTGCCGATGCGTGAGACCTTCACGATGGAGAAACTGGCGAGATTGTACATCAATGAGATAGTGGTGCGCCACGGTGTGCCATTGTCTGTTATTTCTGATCGAGACAGCAGATTCACATCAAGGTTCTGGCAATCATTGCAGAAATCGCTAGGGACGCAGTTAAATCTGAGTACAGCTTACCATCCACAAACGGACGGTCAAAGCGAATGTACTATTCAAACCCTGGAAGATATGTTAAGAACCTGTGTGTTGGATTTCGGTGGGAATTGGGATTCCCATTTGCCACTGATTGAATTCTCCTACAATAAAAGTTACCACAGCAGTATCGGGTGTGCACCATTTGATGCTCTTTATGGTCAGAAATGCCGATCACCGATCTGTTGGACGGAAGTTGGAGATAACCGTATAATTGGGCCAGAACTTATACAAGAGACCACTGACAAAATTGCCCAGATTCAAAGAAGACTACAAGCTACTAGGAACAGACAGAAAAGCTATGCCGATAAACGGCGCAAGCAGTTGGAATTTCAAGTGGGAGACCGTGTCATGTTAAAGGTATCCCCTTGGAGAGGTGTAGTACGTTTTGGAAAGAAAGGCAAATTAGCATCACGATACGTGGGACCGTTCGAGATCATCGAACGTATTGGTCCTGTTGCGTATCGACTGAGATTACCATATGAACTCAATGGTGTGCATGACGTACGTGTTTCACGTTTCGAACTTAAAGAAATGCCTTGCTGACGAATCACTCGTTATCCCAATTGAAGAAATTCAAGTCGAAGAACAATTACATTTTATTGAGGAACCTTTGGAGATTATGGATTGCAAAGTTAAACAACTGAGGCGAAGCCGTATTCCGATTGTAAAAGTTCGATGGAATTCAAAGCTCAGGCCCGAGTTTACTTGGAAACGTGAAGATCACATGAAGTCAAAGTATCCCCAACTGTTTGAAGAGGAAGTTGTACCCGATAACGACTCTTAAATTTCGGGACGAAATTTCTCTAACTAGGGGAGACTATAACATCAGAGCCGGAACCGTCACCGGAATAGTGATCTTAAACAGTTCATGAACAGTAAACAGGTACGAACTATATACATTTCATTGCATTTCATATTCATATCAGATATCATTATCATTTTATGTAATGAACAGTAAATTCATCATCATATCAGAGGAACAAAATTCAGAAAACATGGGTTATCAGTCAGATAATTATCTGACAACACAGAACCATCATGGGATTATTTGTTAGGATTTATTATGTATAAACGTATGTGAGGCTTAATAGAACAAAACAGAACGAATGTTGTTATGTGAATGCTAAATTAACGGGTTATTCGTATAGGTGACGATCTGTACGAATATATCTGAAGGTTTAATGTTCTGACAGATATTCGATAATTAGAAAACAACATTGAAAAGTATAGTCTTCGTCGTGTTCGTACGAGTGACGATTCGAACGAATACGCGCGACGACCATACGATTCGATTTTAAACAATTAAATTAATATTTTGAAAATTTAAAATAAATAAAAGATATTTAGTTAATTTATTAGGAATCACAACCTAAATAAATTTTATAAGTTTATTTTATAAACCGGGTCGTTTCGTGACGAAAACCACGAGAAACGGTATTTTACGCGAAACCGAACAAGACCAAACAATTGGGCATTGTAGAAACATTAAAGATGACATTAAATGTCATAACCCACCACCAACAACCCATTCCCCCCCCCCCCATTCTCGTTCACTTGCTCTCTCTCTCTCTCTAGGAAAAGGGTTTTCCTCTCCTTCTCTCTACAAGTTCTTGGTGATTTCTCCTTGGATTCAAACAAATTTAGTGTCAAAACGTTCATCTCATCACATAGATCGTAGAAGTACAAGCTATTCAAACTTTCATCCATAAATTTTGAGGTGAATCTTTAAATTATTTCGGTTTTTGTTATGTACTAAGGATGAAATGATCATTTGTTGTTTTAACCGACCTCAACACCTAAAAATGATGGGGTAAGCTTGGTAAACAACTAGGACACTTAGAGGACGAACCTGCAACATATTTCTCAACAAAGAAGATGATGTTCAGGTGGTTCGAGACAGGCACAGGTCGGCGAACCTTTGAGTGGCCGAACCTGTGCCAACCGATGTCAAGTTAGGCGAACCCTAGACCACCAATATTTAGCCGAACCCTCTAGCTCACGAACCATCACCCTCTGGCCGAACCTATGAAACTACGAACCATATACATGACCAGCGAACCCTTTTGGAGCCGAACCTATCGGCCAAACCTTAAAGGTTCGTTGGAGTTAGGGTGTTAGCCGAACCTTGTGTTTAAAAGTTTCATTAGCAGCGAACCTATGCCCTGAACGAACCATAAACATGCGAACCCTAGATGACACGAACCCAAGGAGCACCGAACCTAGGACTAAGGGTTCGTCGGTTCCTACATATTGTCAAACCATGAAGGTTCGCCTAGCTCTCCTCATGGCCGAACCTATAGTTAGAACCAAAGGGTTCGCTGCCCTCATGATCGACAAGCCCAAGGGTGGTTAAGTTGTGATATTATTCAACAATGAAAGAGGAAAACAAGTGTGCATGGGTGAGCCATGCATGTACGTGCATGGATTAACTATACATGTGGGTGTGCATGGGTGGATTAGTAGTGTTAAGTCATCATAGAGTTAATATTATATTTTTCATATAAAGTTAAATTGGATATTAACAACTAAACCTTAGGGAATTCAAGAGATAAGTAACTAATTTAGTTAATGAAATTTAGCTTATCTATGTCAAATTTATCAACGAATGTTAAGGGGCTGTTATGGGCCCAATGGGGTAATATAAGCCCATCACGTGTAAACATAATCCCTACTTAAAAACATTTACGTTTTAACAAAAGGGAATCACTTGGGAAAGCAAAGACCATCAATGGACCTAAGTGGGCCCAATGGGGCTTATCTTGGACCCATCACATGTTAAATATTGATTTAAGACAAGTAAGTGGTATTCTTATAAAGGAAAATGGAATTTAATTATAAATGTTCTAAATAAAGTTTTGTTATGATTAAATTGTTTGGGAAATTGTTGTAAAGTAAGGCAAGATAAATTGTCTGGATTGAACTAAAAACAAAGGAAACTCTGCCCGAATTTAGTAAAGATTTAAGATAGATTATTTTAACTAATCATGGGAGTTGAGGTTACAAATGGGTATTTAACTTAGATCAAGTCTTAGAAACACACTAGTACTTAGGACACTTAGTTGTACACCGAGACCAAACTTTAGACACGACGATTAATACGCGTACTTATTGTATACAAACTCTTTTAAAACAACTCAGGAACTGAAGAAACCTAAGCTACAACAAAGAGCACGCATTTTGTGATATATCATTTGCACAGCAATACATGTGAGTTCATTGCCCCTTTTCTAAACATTTTGTTTTCAAACGCGGGGCTGAGAAGCATGCGTTGAATATTTTCTTTGGATTATATTTTACTTAAATGCTTTTAAATTCTATATGTCTTGTATGTATGAATGTTATCCTAGATCATGTCTAGGTAAATTTTATGCAGGTTTTTACTAAGCTTATCTACTTATAATTTAAGTGGATAATTGGGTTAAACTAAACATTTTAACAAATCAAACGAAACTATTTTGACGAAACAAGTGTGTGAGTTCAACGAATCAAAGGAAACTACTTTGACGAAACTAATATTCGATGTTCAACGAACCAAGTGTTTGACGATCAACGAATCAAGTATATCTTACAACAAAACTAGACGAATCAACAAATCATTTTCAGGGGAAAGTCTGGGAAATATCAAAGATAACATATGCCAACGAAACTATACGAAACAAGGGACGAAACAAAACGAATCAAGTACGAAACAAAAACCCCACATTTCAAGAAGTCCTGGCTAGACCGTTTGATTTGTAGGTCATATGTTTGATGATATTTACAGAATCCCTTTACTACTAAGTACCTGATTGCTATACTAGTCCACTTGAGTTGACCAAGGCCCAATCATTAGGACTTAGATTTTATTAAACGTTTATTTAATTAAGCATTTATTTAACTGTTTCTACAATTGTTGTGGTTGGTCATAATTGTGTGATGAACTTAAGGAATCAATTGAGATTCCAAATTGTTGCATTAACAGGAACAAAGAACTGAAGAACTAATGGGTAAATAGTAGGAGTGAAATGCTTAATTATCATTAACAATATGCTAAGCAGTCTGGTATGTGGTGGGACGGTGGTTGGGCGAGCGGTAAGCTCGACCCTACATGTGCCCGATATA
The DNA here is from genome assembly GCA_009363875.1 of Mikania micrantha. NCBI lineage: Eukaryota > Viridiplantae > Streptophyta > Magnoliopsida > Asterales > Asteraceae > Mikania > Mikania micrantha. The sequence goes on from CM018693.1 coordinate 60,653,305, forward strand.
TAAGCATACTTGATTGGATAGTATAGGTGTTGTTGGTGAGGTTAAGGTTGTCATTTCGGGGGATCAAGGTAAATATTTTCGGGGTAATCAAAATCTATGGATCAAAAGTTATGGAATCAAAGATGTGGGATGAAAAGCTTAATTATCACTAGGAACAATATATCATGTGGTTTAGTATGTGGTGGGACGGTGGCTGGGCGGACGGTAAGTTCGACCCTACATATGCCCTATATATAAGCATACTGAACTGGATGGTATATGTGGTTAATGGTGAGGTTAAGGTTGTCATTCAGGTTGTTCAAACTCATTTTTATAAAACTTAATGAACTCACCAACCATGTGTTGACTTTATTTTTGCATGACTTCTCAGGTGACGAACATGTCAATTAAGAAGCTTATGCTTTTGGACTAGGACTTCAGATAGAAGACTTAGTATTTTTGGACCTGCATACTTTTGGAACATCATTATACAATTATTTTGTATATCTTGTGCAGTTACAAGATAGAAATCTTATGATGTTTATGATAGATTTACATTGTTAAATTATGAACGATACGGATGTAATTTAACTTTGTAATGCTATTCTATTTAGCATTTCTCATTTATATATCATGTGCAATGTAAACAATCTGATCACATTGATTATCACTCACGATATCGCGCCCCGGGAACCTTCCGCCCGACGGGGAATCCGATCCAACCCCGCCGGCTCGGGGTGTGACAGATTCCCTTTTTTGTTCCTGTACGACACCTTATGGTGGATCCTAATCCCAGACAACATGTTTCCCTTTTTGGTTTCTGTACGACACCTTATGGGGAATCCTAATCCCAGACATCAGTTTTCCCTATTTGGAACATGTATGACACCTTCTAGGGGATCCTAATCCCAGACAACAGCTTTCCCTTTTGGTTCCTGTACGACACCTTCTGGGGGATCCTAATCCCAGACAACAGGTTCCCCTTTTTGGTTCTTGTACGATACCTATTAAGGGAACTTCCTTAAACCCAACTTTGAGCTTCTAAGTTAGCCTTCATTTATGTTGGGTTAAGGTTTATTAAAGATAACATCATAAAACTAATTAGTTACAAACCTAGTAACTCGCTAGAGTGATCTTTAGGACACTAAGTCGATATGCACAATTCTCATCATAACCCTTAAACACATACTAATGCTAGTAATGTGAACACAAACAAATCAAACACAGGTTGAATCCAACATCATTGCAACAACAGTGAGTATGTGCATTCCTCGAGTCTTAGTCAACCACTATAACATCCAGGTGAGTTCATATGCCCCTTTTCTAATCTTTTGATTTTAAATGCGGGGCTGAGAAACATGCTTAACTCTTTTATTTACTTAAAAGTTTTAGCACATTATTGCAATTACCATGATTTCTAGATAATAAGGATTTTATCCTTATTATCATATTATTATCATTATGTGCACTTGTGTGTGACCTAACTTCACGATAACATCCTATCAAAATAAATGACACAATGCATCAAGGCTAGATCTTATATTAACGGGTTTATAACACTAAGACAATAACAGTGATACTCATGATAACATGATTTCATGATGACATCATTCACCACATTTATTAACACTGTGTAATAAGACGAGCTCTTATAACACGTTATTAAAATCATTGGGGATACATAACATGGAGATAACATCTGAGATAATCGCTTGGGATATCAAGGGACGACATCATGATATCATAGTTTCAAGTTGTCCTCTCCCACATATGCTAACATTGTATATTAAGACGAGATCTTATTAAACAATGTTAAAGACTATAGATCATAGCATTGTGTTCCTTTCATTTTTTATTATACTATTAGAACATAGCAAGGATGATGTCACGATAATATGATTTTCTAATATCATCCAATCACTGAAACAATATAAGTGTATTAAGAGTTGATCTTATAACACTATGTTTACACAACGGTGACAACAACAATACAATATATATGATTTCTAAGAGATAAGACTATTATTCCTCGGTGATTACAAGGGTAATCCTAATGTGGTTTACATGTTATTCCTATTGAGTTAATTTATTAATTCTAAGGAAATTATAACTGTTATTCCGAAAGGAATGTTTCAGTTAATTTTAAGAGAATAGATATATTATTCCTAAGAAAACATGTGTGTTATATCTGTGAGATTCCTATGTAATGGTGAATATGAGGTTATGGGTTGATGACTATGGGATGAGGACTATAAGAACTCTTTTGATTTTTAGTCACCCTATTCCAACTCTGTCATTTCTGACAAGGGTGATAAGAGTAGATAGTGTCTGATAATTATCTCACCACTTCTATCCTGTGGATCGGTAGACTGAGAGACTGACCTCTCTCGAGTCATAGGCTGGTGACAGATAGTTGTGAGGTCTCGGAAAACTAATGAATCCGGATTTAATTGAGGACATTGTGGTTTGCCTTTGTAGTGGCTGCAATGTGGTCAATTCAATTCTGATCACCTATTGGGATATGACTACGTGTCAGACTTGCTCTCACTTCCTAATCAGATATTAGTAACAGTAAGTCAAAGAGTATACCACCCTTAATAACTGTGGTAATCCACCATTTATAACTGTGGAGAATTGTACTACTTAGAAACCTATTGTGTTATGTTAATATCATGATAATGTAATGGGTTTTCATATTGGAGATTTTGATTGTGATTAAGCCTATGGGTGATGAAATGGATATCTATAGCTACAATACAGGTGGTATTGAGTTATGTCAAGTGTGTGGTGGGATGTCGGCTGGGGCTTGTCCCCTACATATGCCCTATATATAAGCATGCTTGACTGGACAATATCCTATCTGTAGGTGTATCTATAGAGAGGACATGGGGATGGCTTAATACCAAATGAGAATAACCGATACTTGTGTAATACAAGATGTTGTGTAAATAACTCTGAAAGTTTTTAAATAACTAAACTTATGAACTCACCAACCTAGTGTTGACTTTGTTTAAACGCATGTTTCTCAGGTGACGAACAGGTTTAGTTACCAGACTCAGGATGCATTAGCTAGTGGACTTTTATAGTGGACCTAGCTACATTTTGTGTGCATAACTTTTGATGACATGTCTTGTAAATCTTGGGCAGATACAAGATAACATCTTTATGATTCTTTTGGGTAGATTTACTTATTAAATTATGAATATGACAAAGTAATTTAACTTTGTAATTCTATATCTATGTCATTTAGCATTTCTCATTATATATCATGTGCATTGTAAGCAATCTGATAATCTCGATTATCACACGATATGGCACCCCGAGAACCTTCCTCCCGATGGGAAAGTCGATCCAGCCTGCCGGCTCGGGGTGTGACATTATGATTTCGACAAACTATGTTTCAAAATTCCGATGCGTGATTATGAAAGTTTTTTGGTTTAAGAACTATGCGATGATGATGTAAACCCAACTTTTGGAGGTACCCGGGATCGGGGCCTCTCACTTAATTGGCAAACTAAAATACGATTGCTCATAATCAAGCCTTTAAAGCATATTGATCCAACAAAAATATCTCCCCAAAAACTAAAAGGAATTAGCTGGAAAAGTGCATACAATAAAAAGCATCATTGGTGATGTTAGAAATAAAATTTAAGGACTCCATTATGAGTTACTACAAATGGTTCGGAGCATGCCAGATTCTCAAACTTCAAATACTCTTACTCATAAGGAGGCGGAAATGAAGTTTCTAAAAGCCCAATTGGCAGATCTTAAAAGGCAACATAAACAACAAAGAAGATCAACCATATACGATGATCCTTGGAGGTTACCCACTACCCTATTTGCCAAACCAGCCTTTGATCCTCAACCTTTACCTTTGTAATCAATTTTGAAACCATCACCATCCTTGACACTATGGGCTTCTGAATAAGATAAACTAAAAAAATTAAGCTCTTTATCTATCGTCCAGTGAGGCCAATATTGCTTCCTCAAGTAATACAGATTTGTCATTTAAAGACAACTCATTAGTAACTTCCTCAAAAGCTCCAGATGTCTTACCCATTGAAGGCGTAAACCCCAACTCCATGTTTCTTAAAGCTTTGACTCAACAAACTTCTCCAAAAGTATTTCCATGTGTTCAAACTTCTAAAGAATCCTTATCAAAAGAACACGATTTTCAGAAGGTTTTGAAGATTTGTTCCTAGTAGAATCAGAACCCATGGTTGAAATAATTTTGACTAAGATTATGAAGCAGAGGAAGCTTCCTTGGTAGCAACTCCAAGAGGGAAAAGAAATTTCCCAGATCAGATGCAAAGCAAAAGTTTACGTTTGATGATATTCCCCCATCAAAATGAAGAGAAAGAAGCATAGAAATGTTGACATGGGGCTCAGCAGAACTTCAATTCTATGACATAAACATGGTCATCAAGAGATTTTTGACCAGATGTCAAGGAAGACTACAAGACTGGTATTTAAGCCATGGAGAATACCGATAACTCCAAATTCAACAAGTTTAGTCCCTTGAAGAATTCATGCATATAATCTATGCTAAATTTATTGTGAACCCAGCTGAACACATGGTTCAAGCATGTGAAGAATTTTTAAAGATGATGTGTTCTTCATTTCAAAAAAAGATTCAGAAAAAAACTACAATAGAATGTCGAAAAGGTTTTGCTGCCTCAATGGTGTACACGATTTAACAAGTGTTCCTGAACTCTTTCCTAGAATCTCTTTCCAATGAAGCCTATCGATCTTTGGAAATGAGAATATGAAAATTGCACAAGCTTCTCTCAGAGAATTGTACCAGTTATTACTCAATACTCTTTTAAAACTTAGCAACCAAAAAAGACTCTTGGTATAATTTTAAAAAACTGGTAGACGCCTTGTTCGGCATGTGATGATAGATATCTCTGTGTCAAATGTAAAGATGAATCAGCATGTGTTGCCCTAAAAACATAAGCATAATAATCAAGTAACTATGACAATCACTACAGCTCGAAAAAGAAAAGGAACTTTAACAGCAACCCGAAAAAGAAATGGAAGTTCTCGAAGAAAAAGAAACAAAGTGGCATAACCACTGATAGGTGTACATCTTTAATAATAAAGGGCACTTTGCAAAAGATTGCAAAGACAGAATGAAGATCATAGCCTTAATTCAAACACTCAATCAGGAATAGAATGTCAATGCCTCCGATATGGAGTCATTATACTCCCTAGATGTTGAACTAGGAGATCATGCTTTCTACACAATTGGTTATGCTGAGTCAAGCGATACTGAAGACTCATACACAAGTGATTTGGATGTATTTGGAACAACTTAAACCGATGAATCGGATCACTATGATTTTTGAGACTTGCCTATTTTTATGCCTAAACCACATTCAAAGCATCTAAATTCTCCACCTATACCTATAGCCAAAGTTCATCTCATAACTGACGCATATACATAGCCTCTTCCAGTTACTGCTTTGTTTGATACAAGAACATCAACCTCTTTCTTGAACCCTTATGTCCTCCAAGATGAATATTGGAAACCTCACTCCTAATATTTCCTAGCTGCAAATGGGGAAACATTCATTGTTAACAAAATAAGCACACCCATTTACGTCAGGCTTTTTCCCAAATGTACCATTAAACACAAGTTTCTGGGATTAAGTTCTATGGAGAAGATTTGTTGATTGGGTTTGATTTACTCCACAAACTACCTGATTTAAGATATAGAGAACAAGGGTAAAATATAAAAAGTTTTTTATTCCATGGAGTATAGTCCCAAAGTTATACATGGCGTCACCCCTTTCCACATAATCCATCAAAACCCAAATTATGCAAACCTCGTTTGTTTCCAGCCATGCATAATTTCTCAAAAAAAAATCACCATTGTGGTTAAATCCTTCATTTTTTGTTAACCCACCCTTCAAAAAGAATGAAGATATTAACCCTAGAAAAGCAAGTCACCCAGGAATGAATGCTGATCATAATCAATTGGCATTAAAAGAATGTTCAGAGCTCGTAGAGCAAGGTATTATTAAGGCAATATCATCACAATAGGAATGTGAAGCATTTTATGTTAACAAAAGAAGTGAACAAACAAGGGGCAAGTTACAACTTGTTATTAATTACCAACCTTTAAATTATTTCTTGGCTGATGACAAATTCTCATTACCACAAAAGAAGTCAATGTTTCAATCCACGATCAATGCAAAAATTATGTCCAAATTTGACCTTAAAGTTGAATTTTGGCAACTGGGTGTTACACTAGAAGATCTTCCAAAGACAACATTATGTATTCCCAATCATCGTTTCCAATAGAAAGTGATACCTTCCGGGCTAAAAATGTTCCTTCTGTTTTTTAGAAAGCAATGGTTAATATTTTTGAACCAATTCTTGAGAATGCTCTGGTTTATATTGATGGCATCCTCTTATTCTCACCTGATGAGGAATCACATGTTGAGTTGCTGACTAAATTTCGTTCAATTGTCCAACAAAATGGAATTATGCTACCTGAAAAAAATGGAACACGGTTGATTTTCTTGGGATGAAAATATCTAATGGAAAGTACCAGCCATAACCGCATATTGCTAAGGAATTACACCAGTTTCCAGACAAGTTGGCGTCACAAGAGGAGGTACGACAATTCCTTGGCCTAGTCAATTATATGGGTGCTTTTCTCCCAGAACTATCCAATCATACAATACACCTATTTCTTATGGTAAAAAGGAATTCAGCACCATAGACAGATAAGTAAATGCAAACTGTTAAAGCAATAAAGCAATTAGCTGATGTGATGCCACCATTAAAGATTCCCATGCCAACTCATAAAAGAATCCTTCAGAATGATGCTAGTGATGAGTACTAGGCAGCAGTACTACTTGCAGAAGATGACAAAGGTGTCAAAACAATATGTGGATACAAGAGCGACACGTTTCAGAACTCAGAACATCATTACCGTTCCACCTACAAAGTCCTAGCTGTAAAAAGAAGGATAGAAAAATTTCATTTTTATCTTATTGGTGTTCAACACTTTACATTTGCCCCTTGTGTTTTGCCTCTTATTTTTCAAAACCCCTTTGTTGGACCAAAAGAACCAATGAGCCTGATCAGAAAATCCTCTAAGTCCCACAGGCTCACAACAACTGAAAAAGAACACAAAGGCTGAAGACATACAACTGTTGAAGAGAAGATCTGAAGAGTTACAAGCTCTGAAGAACAAGTCTTCAGATGTTGTTCACAACAGCTGAAGTGTTAGCTTTCAGCTGTTGTGGTGTTTAGTTTAGTCTTCAGTAGTTTCCTTTCAATACTTGTAAAAAGTCTGATGAGTATTTTACTCATCAGATGTTGTAGTCTTATTTCAGTAGTTTAGTTATTTTCAGCAGTTATAATTTGTCTGTTAGATGTCAACATCTTGTGACATCATCAGACGTCACTGCTTCTATATTAGGGCAGTTGACACATTGAATTTTGTAACGAAGTTAGTACGAATTGAATGAATCATTCCTTTTACAGAATTCTCTCTCTATAACCACCTGTGCTTTACTGTTCTATTAGATTAACTTTGTTCTTGCTAATATTGAGCTAATTCATCGTTGAATTCCGCTGCTATTGATCAAATGAGAACATCTGATCCTACAAATGGTATCAGAGCTGGTTAATCATTGATCGATTATACAATTGATCTCTGAAACTGCTCAATTCAGTTCTCTGGTTGATCGAATTAGCCGATTAGTAAGAATTCGTTATAGATTGAAGTTTTCTGTTAACTTCTGTTGATTTGTTTTTGAATATCAATCTGTGTTGAATCAATTGGTTGGAATTTACATTAATTCATTTGAATTTCATTAATATTGAGTGAATCTGAGATCATGATTACTCCAAACAATGATCCGCACAATACAGGCTCCGCAACCAAGCCTCCAATGCTGGTTCGGAGTGAGTACAACATTTGGCAACGTCGAATGCTACATCACCTGTCAATTAATAGTGCAGGATGTTGGAAATCTGTAGTGCATGGTCCTTATAAACCCATGATCACTGATCCTGAAACTAAACTAATGATTCCGAAACCTTCGGATATGTATTCGGATGAGGATATTAGATTGTTTGAAATTGATGCTAAAGCTCATGGTATTCTGGCCATGGCTTTGCCGAATGAGATTTATTCTGGCTTGATGCATCATGATACTACTCATGATCTCTGGGTTGCACTGAAAGAACAATTCGGTGGAACCGATGAGGTTTTAGCAAACACAAGAGAAATTCTCGCTCAACAGTATGAGACATTCTCTCATAGGAAGGGTGAGTCATTGACTCAACAGTTTGAGCGGTTCTCCTGTTTGATTTCTGAGTTAAAAACGGTTAAACAGGAATATACCAATAGTCAGATGAACAACAGGTTTCTTAGATCATTGCCTGAGAGATGGGATACTTATACTATTGTCCTATGCTCAAGTGCAAATCTAGAACATCTATCCCTCACCCAACTCCATGGGAAACTCTTAACATTTGAGAGAGAGGTAGAACAGAAAAGAAAGTTGTCTTCATCTGGCAAGCTCACTGATGACTTTATTCCCGGCAATACTGCTTTGATTGGTCAGGAGTCCGAGTTTAATGGGTCTGAATGTTCTTATGATGAACATATTGATTTTTCTACTAACAATGTTGAACATGCTTTTGTGGGAGTTGATGGAAATGCAGGAAATTATGGTGATAATCTGTGTTTTGTGATGGATGACTTGAAAGGAATCCCAGATGATGATCTGGAGGAAATGGATATTTTAAGTCAGATGGCATTAATCAACATCAGATCTCCAAAGTTCTACAAAAGAACTGGAAGAAAATTTCCCGGATTATCTGGCAAAACCAAAGTTGGTTTTGACAAAGGGAAATTGAGGTGCCACAAGTGTCACAGGCTTGGTCATTTTGCTAGAGAGTGCAAATCTACTGGACCTGGTTCCTCTGCACCCTTTGTGACCTTTCCTAGCAATAACCCACAAAACAAAGGACAACAATCCTCTGGGTCTGGTCAACAACAATTTTATCCAGCTCATTTTGTTCCACAAAGTCCTATGCCGTATCCATATCCCTGCTTTTACATGCCTCAACCTACTCACACTTCAGCATTAATTCCTTCACAATCCCCTGCTCTTCCTGATCCCAGCAATTCACAAACCAATCAACAGCCTCAACAACAACAACGTCAGAGCTTTTTCACCCCTGGAGTAGCTGATTGGAGTAGTTTACCTGATGACTTATCTGATTTCAACATGCAGCTGTACTCTGAAGCTAGTCCACATGGTGGAGATAACCCATTTGGGAATCTTGCCTTGATGGCTATTGATTCAACTGACACCTCAAGTTCAACTTCTTCAACATCCCAGGTATCATCTGAATCCAAAGCTAAGTTGTGTTCAGAGTCTTGTGTTTCAGCATTTGCTTCCATTAAAGAAATCAATGTTGAATTAATCAATGAGAAGTTGGATTTAGAAAGGGTCATGATTAAGAATAAAACTGAATTTGAGAAAGTTTTGGATGAAAAAGAGTCTGAAATTTATAAACTCAAGTGTCAATTGTCTGATGAAAAGGCTAGGGTGGAAGTCATGCTTGTAAAACACAATGATCTGAAACAAACACTTGCAGCAACCCAAGTAGAATGTGCAAAATGGGTTGAATCTTGCAAGGGGTTTGAGTTGTTGTTAAACAAGCAAACAGCATCAAATGTGAAGTTTGGTATTGGATACAATCACACTGCTCCTCCAACTGATTATACACCAAAAAATCTTAACTGTGAGTCTGAAGGGGACAGTGTATACCAATCCACCAAATCTTCAGACAAGTCTGATGCTGAAGAATCATTTGAAAGTGATTCAAGTGCCTGCAAATCTGAGTCTGAAACTATTGACATTGAAACTTATTCTTATTCTCTTGGATGTACAAATGTTATCCAGGATGAAACATGTCAGGATAGTGTTTTAATTGAGATTAATCCTGATGAAAAGGTTTCCAATGAATTAAATTTAAAACTGGTTAAGTCAGATGGGCATGACACTGGAGAGAAAGATGCACGGCTTCTGATAAGTCAGAATCACTCATCAGTAGTTGTAGAAAAAGCTGATAGTACAACTACTGATAAGTGGAAAAGTGTTGATAGACAAGTGCTGAAGAATAACTCTTCAGAGGTTGTCAACACATCAGCTGTTGTCAATTTGTCTACAAATACTGATGTTCCAAATGTGCTGAAGAACAAAAACTCAGTATCTAAGTCATCAGTAGTTGTAGATAATCACAAGAGAAAGCAAAAGAGGGTGCCTTGTGAAATTTGTAGGCTGTTTAATCATTCCACTGATGAATGTTGGTACAGAAAAGGTTCTAAATTCAACAAAATAAAGCATAAAAACAAAAACATATTCAAAATGAAAACTGAATTTCGTTCCAAGTTTGTACCAGAATCATCTGTTAGTTCAAAATCTGGAAACACCTCACATGGAACTGAATCAAATAAGTTCAAGAAAGGTAAGGAGGTGGTTCCAGATTCAAAGAAACAACACTTGAAAAATTCTTCATCAGTTAAAGAAACTAAGGTGTTAAAAGCCAAAAATCCAAAGTCAGGTCCGAATGTGTCTAATGAAATCAAAATCTTGACACAAAATCATAATCAACTGATGTTAATGATGCAACAACTGCTAGGTAGAGTTAATCTAGCAGGGGCATCTGTTGTCTCATTTCAGAAGAAGAAACCAAAATCCAAAGTCAAGGTTAAATCTTCTGATAAGAATGATTCAAGTGTTGCTTCAACTGAAACTGCTAATTTTGTTTCTTCATGTGTTGACAGACCCAAAACCAAAATGGTTTGGGTCCCAAAGTCTAACTGAGTGTGTTGGTGTATGCAGGGTCCTTCAGCATGCCAAAATAGCATCTGGTATGTTGACAGTGGAGGATCCATGCATATGACTGGGAGCAGATCTCTTCTTAATGACTATTTTACAGGAAGGAAGGGATTTGTCTCTTTTGGAAATGATGCTAAGGGTTACATTATAGGAAAAGGTTTTGTAACAAATGGTGAGATAAGGTTTGATGATGTAAATCATGTTGAGAATCTTAAGTATAATCTTCTGAGTGTTAGTCAAATGTGTGATAAGGGTCATATTTCTGTTTTCACCAAGCAAGATTGTAGGATTTTATCTTCTGATGTGCTGCCTCTTATTGGCAAAGTCTTAGATGAGTATACTCTCCTTAAGGCTAACAGAGTGGGAAAGGTTTATGCCTTTGATTTGTCAAAGACAATCTCTGTTAAAGGTCATCCTTGTTTATTTTCAAAGGCCTCTCTCCAAGAATCTAATCTATGGCACAGAAGGTTGGGTCATGTTAATCTCAAAAACATGAATCAACTGGTGAAACATGGGTTGGTTAGAGGTCTTCCAATGAAGGATTTTAGTTGTGATGAGAATTGCACTGCTTGCTTGAAAGGGAAGCAACACAAAGTTTCTTTTCCTCCAATTGGTGATCCCAAATCCACTGGTTGTTTGCAAATGTTGCACATGGATTTGTTTGGGCCAGTGAAGGTTATGAGTATGGCAAAGAAGAAGTATTGCTTAGTAATTGTTGATGATTACTCAAGGTTTGTCTGGACCTTCTTCTTGCACTCAAAAGATGAGGTTCCCAAGTCCATTATAAACTTTGTGTTGTATGTTGAGAAGCAATATTCTCTTCCTGTCAAGTGTGTAAGGAGTGATAATGGCACAGAGTTCAGAAATCATACTCTGGATGAATTTTATCTGTCTAAGGGAATCAAGAGACAGTACAGCATCCCTAGAACTCCTGAACAAAATGGAGTAGTTGAAAGGAAAAATATAACCTTGATTGAAGCTGCCAAGACAATGCTGGCTGATTCTGGCTTGCCATTGACCTTCTGGGCAGAAGCTGTCAATACTTCTTGTTATGTGCACAACAGGGTTTTAGTGAATCAAAGATGGTTGAAAACTCCTTATGAACTACTTCATAATTTGACCCCTTTGATTTCCTTTTTCAGAGCTTTTGGGTGTCCTTGCTATATTCTCAATACCAAAGATCAACTTAAAAAGTTTGACTCCAAAGTTGATGCAGGATATTTTGTTGGCTATTCTTCAACTTGCAAGGCTTACAGAGTGTTCAATTGCAGAACAAAGATAGTTGAAGAAACTCTTCATGTCAAATTCAATGAATGCCCAAAAGATTCTATTCCACAAAATCCTGTTGAGATGTTTAATCTAGACATCTTGCATCATGAACCTTATCAATCTCCAGTTGAGTCTATTGATGTAAAAGATGATGCATCTAAAGCAGTTCCATCAACAGTTTTTACAGGAAATATTCAAGGAAGTCATGATGATGAAGATGAAAGTACTCATCTGTTCAGATTTAGTGATAATCTGCCATTGTCTGCTAAATCTGATGCTCCTACTGCTCCAGTTGCTCTTCCAAATACAAATGCTGATGAAATTCTGGATTCTTCTACATCATTTGAAATTCCTGCTGAACTGTTCCCTGGTTCTTCATCAACATCTGCAGCAGCTGAACCTCCAACAAACACTTGCACTGATCTTATTCCATATCAAGATCTGAAGGATCATCCATTATCTCAAGTTCTGGGTGACATTTCTGCTGGTGTTTCCACAAGAAGTCAATTGTCAAATTTCTGTCTTCATGCTTTATTTGTGAGTCAGCAAGAGCCCAAGAACTATCAAACAGCACTCAAAGACAACGGCTGGGTGGAAGCTATGCAGTTGGAGTTGTTGCAGTTCAAGAAACAACAAGTCTGGGAGCTGGTTCCTTTACCCCAAGGTAAGTGTGCAATAGGCACTAAATGGGTGTTTAGGAATAAAACTGATGAAAATGGTCAAATAGTTAAGAACAAGGCCAGACTGGTTGTATAGGGGTTCTCTCAGGAAGAAGGTATTGATTATGATGAGACTTTTGCCCCTGTAGCTAGACTGGAAGCAATTAGATTGTTTTTAGCATATGCTGCCTTACACAAACTAAAAGTTTTTCAAATGGATGTCAAAAGTGCTTTTTTATATGGTAAAATAAAAGAGGAAGTGTATGTGTGTCAACCACCAGGGTTTGAGGACAATAAACATCCTGATTGGGTGTACAAGCTTGATAAAGCTCTTTATGGGCTGAAACAAGCACCTCGAGCCTGGTATGACACTCTATCCACTTTTCTTCTTAAAAATAATTTCACTAGAGGCTCCATTGATAAAACTTTGTTCATACAGAAAGTAGGACAGCATAAGCTTCTTGTTCAAATTTATGTTGATGACATCATTTTTGCTTCATCTGATCCAAAGTTGTGTGCTGAGTTTACTGAGTTAATGACCAAACATTTTGAAATGAGTGCCATGGGGGAATTACAGTTTTTCTTGGGTCTTCAAATCAAACAAAGTACTGATGGCATTTTTATTCATCAAGCCAAATACACAAAAGATTTGTTAAAGAAATTTGATTTGCAAAACTGTAAACCATGTTCTAACCCCATGAGCAGCACCACACAACTTGATGCAGATTTGAAAGGTAAATCAGTTGATGAAACTCTTTATAGATGTATGATTGGGTCCTTAATGTATCTCACAGCATCTAGGCCAGACATTATGTTTGCTACATGTGTTTGTGCTAGATTTCAGGCTGCACCTAAAGAATCTCATTTAATTGCTGTGAAAAGAATTTTCAGATACTTGCAGGGCACTCAATCTCTGGGAATTTGGTACTCCACTGGGCATTCCTGCAAGCTGGTCGCTTTCTCTGATAGTGACTATGCAGGATGCAAACTTACCAGAAAATCAACCTCTGGTGGTTGTCAGTTTCTGGGAAACTGCCTGGTTTCTTGGCAAAGCAAGAAACAAACATCTGTGGCCACTTCAACAGCTGAAGCCGAGTACATTGCTGCTGCAAGTTGTACTTCACAAATTCTCTGGCTTCAGACTCAACTCTTGGATTATGGCATCAAAGAGTCTAAGACACCATTGTTAATGGATAGTGCCTCAGCTCTTTGTATTGTCAAGAATCCAGTTCAGCACTCTAGGACCAAACATATTGAGATCAGACATCATTTTATAAGAGATTGTTTTGAAAAGGGTCTGATTGATCCAAAGTTTGTTCCTAGTGCTGATGAGCTTGCAGACATTTTTACTAAGCCTTTAGACACCTCCACTTTTCAAAACTTAGTTCTAAGGCTTGGTATGCTGCAACTTGAATAGATTGGTTTTTCCACAAATAAACTTTCAATTTTCAAAAATCCAAAAATATTACATTTTCTGTTAACAATAAAATTTTCTTTATCACCTTGAACTTTTTGATATTTTCAGTAAATACTGATAAATATCAGAAGTACTGATTCAAGGACAGATATGACCTTTATCAATACTCTAAGTTACAAGTACTGATGGGTGTTGATTCACTAAGTACTGAAGGTCAAATATTTCTCACAAATGCTGATGACCAATTTTTGTTCACAAGTTCTGATGAACAAATCTATCCTAAACGCCTGATGAACAAATTCTGTTCACAAGTTCTGATGAACAAATCTATCACAAATGCTGATGAACAACTTCTGTTCACAAGTTCTGATGAACAAATCTATCACAAATGCTGATGAACAAATTCTGTTCACAAGTTCTGATGAACATATTTTTCACAAAGTCTGATGAGCAACTGCTGAAAACAACTGATGAACAAAATCTGTCGACAACATCTGATGAGTAACTTTACTCTTCAGATGTTTCAACCTCTGCTGTTTTCTCTATTTAACTCAAACCTTCTTCAGTTGTTTCCTTATCACCTCCTCAGAACTTTAAACCTTTTTCAAAAACCTATCTTCCCTCTCAAGTCTCTGCATCCATGGCGACCATAAACCTGAAACCTCGTCATAACTCCGTGGCTTATCTTACCAAATCCTCTTTCTGGTCCAAGTTTGATGAAGCAGTTGACTTAATGAATGCCTCACAATTCAAAACCGCCTTTCTCATAAATCCCACACTTCATGTTGAATCCATTCATCAATTTTGGATGAATGTCGAGCTCATCAACATCGGCACTGATGTGATATCTCTTCGTTCAACAGTAAATGGTCATACTGTGCACATCAGTCCAGCTGAACTAAGGGAGATACTCCAACTTGATGATGCGAACTTGGTCACGCAATTCCCAAAGAACCAACTTGACCTCTGTTTCACAAGTCATGAATACCAAGGTGACCTAAGTGATTCAACTCTGTACAAGAAAAATTTCAATGATCCGAAGCGTCTGATATTTCACATGATCAACATTTGCTTGGCTCCGAAATCTTCCTCATGGGACCAGATGTCCTCCAGGTGGCAACAGGTATTGTATTCAATTCTGGAATCTCAAAAACTAAATTTTTCACAAATCTTGTTTTCAGAATTAACTGAACATGCTGCTAAGCCTGTTTCTTCTAGATGGCTACTTTATCCACGATTTATCATGGCCATCATAGAAAAACAGCTACAGCACAATGGCCTTGTTGGTCAGGGGATCTCTGCTCCAGCAGTTCTGTTGGAGGTATATTCCCGACACAACTCAAACCTCACTCTCAAAGAGGCTGCCCGAAAGCTCAAACCCAAGCTTCGGGAACCCACAGTCTCCACTTCAAAATCCAAATCCAAAGTCCCCACCAAACCAAAATCCCAAAAGCCCAAAAAGGCTGCTCAGGGAAATGAGTCCCCTGAGTCTGCCCATGCCTCACCAAGGCATGATATGGCCACTGGGAGTAGTCAACCAGTGGTCCATCAGACTCCACCGGCTCAAACCGCCCAGGATTCCTCTCAACAGGAACCTGGTGCAACCATTGAAGGGGCAGACACATTTCTAGAACCTCTTTCATTTGAAAAGGTTTCTATTGAACAGCACCAATCTCCCCGGGTGCACTCTGCTTCACAGCCAAATCCTATGGAAACCACCCAACAAAGCCCAACTTTTGTTATTGAACAAATCCTGGATCAGTTGAACACTCCTATCCCCACCCAGACACCTATCACTACTGGGATTAGCTCCCACATTGAGGGGGAGGATCAAAGTGTCTCTGATAACCCACAGGACTTTGACTACCAAATCAGATCTCCTAGTGTGGAAAGAGAGATTCTGATATCTGACAGGGCTGCTACTTCTTCACCTCCATCATTTGGAGTGATTGATAGTAGTAACATAGTTAAGACCCTGTCAGAGGCAACAACTGATGAAGGGATTACCCCTGAGGTTGGAAGTCCCCAGTTCCAAGAAAAAAGGGCACCTGAGCATGTTGAGCCACACTCAACTCACGTAGATCCTGATACTATCAGGAGGTCAGATGATTTAGCCAAGGCTACTGATGACCAAAGGACCCTTGCTGATGTTCTGCACCAGAACAAACTCCTTGAGGCTGAGGTCTGTAGGCTCAATGAGCTACTCACCAAGATGTCCAAGGATAAAAGTCCATCTTCCCCTCTTACCCCACAGATGGCACCTTCTAATCTTGAAGGTCACACAAATACTTCCACCTCTACTCCACAATTTCAAAAGCCACCAGCCTCTGCTTCAGGCACTAATCCTTTGGGTTCTAGCCCCCCAGAGGCATTAGCTGCTGTCCTTCTCACTATTATCCCTCTCATCACTCCCTTACTAAAGAACATCATTACCCAAGCCCTTGATGAAAGGCTACCCTCCAAATCTCAAATACAGCAGATGGTAGATGATGCTGTGACTGCCAAGCTTACTTCTCTTCACAATCCTTCTTCCCCTGCAGCCAAAAAGGGGGAGTTAGGAACAGACTCAGTCACAGCTTCAGCTTCAGCTTCAGCTTCTAAAAGGCAAAGACATGAAGATGAAGATAATGTCTCTGAAAGGTCTCCAGCTGAAAGGTCTCCAGCTGAAAGGTCTCCAGCTATTCAAGTTACATACAAGAGACAAAAGAAGAATAAACCTGCTGAGGTTGCTACTGTTGCTGAGGAGGAGGTTGAGCAGGTTAATGTAGAGGAAAGTGCTGAGAAAGAAATTGAACAAGTAACCTCTGCTCAAGTTGTTGATGTTGGTGCTCCTCCTAAGAAGAGGAGATTCTTAAGGATTCAAGAAGAGGAGGAATCTGATGAGGAAGACAGGCTTCCCATCTCCACTGTGATTAAAGCTAAAGTTCAACAGCCTGAATCATCAAAAACTGGTTCAGAGTTGGTTGTTCAAAAGAAGGTAGTAACATTGCCTGCTAACTATGTGCCTGAGAAGCCTTTGGTGTTTGGACAACATCCAAAGATGACACCTGAATCTCAAATGCAAGCTGTGAAGGTAAAGATTGAAGAAGAAGAAAGCCAGAGATTATATGATGACAAGATTCTGAGATTGGTAGACAAAGACTACCCTCAGACTTCCTCACTAACAGTCATGAGAAAGGAAGCACAAAGACTGTTTGCACTAAGACATACCTTCCAGTACAGGAAAGATGTAATCAGGGTATGGCCTGACCCAAGGGTGCAACACAGGATACACACAAGAAACCTTCCACAAGAATACAGAGGAAGAATCAAAAGGGTGATAAGTGCTGACATTATGGCTGGGTTTGTGATGGACCCTTGGGAAATCATTAATGATTTTAAAAAGTTCTACAATGCTAAGATGCCAGCGTCCAAGTTATTGGAAAACAAAATGATCAAGAAGGGGCTGGTATACAAAAGGATGGAAGGGGTAAAGAAGAATGAGCTACAACTGTTCCTTGAAGGAAAACATCCAGATGAATTCGTATACAGAGAAATCACAAGGATTGAATTGCACAATGGGTCCACATGCAGGTACCTCTCTGAATACTATGGACCTGAGTTCTTTTTTGAAGGTGAGCCAGAGCAACTAACCATTGAAGATCAAGTAGTTCTTCTGGAAGCCTATGTCAGAGAATCCTTTAAACTTGTGCATGGGCAGTAGCTTCAATGAGAGAGGCAACAACTCTTAGTCCATTCCCCAATTGGAGTTCTCTCTCATTCTTCAACTGTTAGATTTTCTGAAGCTGCTGTCATCCAGGCCTACACTTAATTGGTCATCTTAGAAGCTGATCTCTAAAGAAAAAGACATCTTTCTGCCTGGAAAATCAACAATAAGTGGGACAACTAATAATTAGAGGTTTTGGCTGCATTGGTTCAGGGGGAGTTTGTTGGACCAAAAGAACCAATGAGCCTGATCAGAAAATCCTCTAAGTCCCACAGGCTCACAACAACTGAAAAAGAACACAAAGGCTGAAGACATACAACTGTTGAAGAGAAGATCTGAAGAGTTACAAGCTCTGAAGAACAAGTCTTCAGATGTTGTTCACAACAGCTGAAGTGTTAGCTTTCAGCTGTTGTGGTGTTTAGTTTAGTCTTCAGTAGTTTCCTTTCAATACTTGTAAAAAGTCTGATGAGTATTTTACTCATCAGATGTTGTAGTCTTATTTCAGTAGTTTAGTTATTTTCAGTAGTTATATTTTGTCTGTTAGATGTCAACATCTTGTGACATCATCAGACGTCACTGCTTCTATATTAGGGCAGTTGACACATTGAATTTTGTAACGAAGTTAGTACGAATTGAATGAATCATTCCTTTTACAGAATTCTCTCTCTATAACCACCTGTGCTTTACTGTTCTATTAGATTAACTTTGTTCTTGCTAATATTGAGCTAATTCATCGTTGAATTCCGCTGCTATTGATCAAATGAGAACATCTGATCCTACACCCTTCTACTTTACTCAAGTATTTTTTTTAATATTCACAAGCTTATAAAAGTCCATACATTTTCGTATCCATTTCACGAACGTTTGTATAACTTTTGAACTCAAATGGTCAGAAAATTTTGTGTGTTATAAATTGTTCATATAAATTTCTGGATGTTACAACTTTAACCTATGAAATTTTTTTCAACATGTATTGTGTGATTTTTATTTATCATGTTTGATTATGAATTAGATGAATTATGTGGACTACGTGCTTAATAAGGTCAAAGTTATTATAGGGTTGAGAAGGGTTAGGTCAACCAATTTTAGGGCTTTAGGCGGTATCAAAACCTGGGGCCCTTCATCACTTCGAGAACTTACAATCCCCAACATCTCTTTGATTCATTTGCTCCCTTGCAATCTTAGGCAACCCTTTATTAGGGGTGTTTGTGGTTGTTCTTAGATGAAACCGTAAATAAAGGTTTATGAATAACTAAAACCAAAAGCAAACATTTAAAAATAAAACCAAACCATACCGTTATTCACAGTTTGGTTTCTACTTGGTTTTACTGTTTGAGCTGCTGGGTTTCAGCTTTCTAGTTTTGGGATTTTTGAGACCGTTAAAAATTAATACCGAATCAAACCTAACTATTTTACGGTTTTAGACGGGTTAATCACATTGCAATCCCAAATTTAATTTTTTTATTGAATAACACCTAAATCATCAACCATATATATAAACATAATACATACATAGATACACATATATGCATGTATGCATGCATAAATAGGCACAGTCCGGTCCTGGTTTTAGTGAAAACCATAAATCAAACCACCCACTACGGTTTTTCAAACTTTTGAAACCGATCGATCAAATGTTTGAGAAAAAACCGACCATGAAACCGAATCATATGGAGCCCTAGGCCATTGCCTAATATTTTTGTAAAGGGGACTGACTCTGGGATTAAGGATGTGATTATAACATTAAACTTATAGAAAAACTATGAATTGTTTAAGAATTTGATTAGGCATGCAATCCTAACGATATTTGAATCCTTAACATTTATGAAGTAGTCACGTGTTCATGAAGATAGGATGAGAATTGACTTAGAAAGTTTCTAAGATATCCTTAAACTAAGAATAACATATAGTATTATTCCATCTGGTAGTCTAAAGTATCCTATTAAGGTTTACTAAACTAAGTAAACATATGTTAATTATAAGCTATGCATTCCTCTATGGAAGTCTTAAACTAGTTTAGGCATAATATGTTTATAAACTATCACATTCCTCTATGGTAACAAGTTATATAATCATGAAATATAACACATAAAAGAGTATGTAACATGTAGCACATAAGCATCAAATGAACACATCAAAATCAATATGAGATAACTCATATTTGGGTAGCTTAGTCATAGTATAGGTCGCCATTTATAATAACTTAAACCCCTATAACCATGGCTCTGATACCAATCTGTCACACCCCAACCAACAACGAAACATGTTGGGGCGCGAGTTTGATTGTTTAAAAGCTCATAGGCTACTATTAAAGTTTAAATATTTAAACATCCATATAAAAATATCCAAACAACCATTCAACATTCAAACATAGAAATTAAATCCGACATTACATAAACAAAGTTCAACATAACATAAATTGTTTTTATTATTATTTAACTAGCTCCTCTAAGCCTAGCTATGTCTTCTCATCTTCAAGCACTTATCACATATGTAAAATACAATTTGTCAACTATTTACATAGTTGATGAGCACTTATACAAGTTGCAATATGTATATATAAATAAAAAGATGAAATACAAAGTCTAAATGGCAATAAGCCTAAGTCTATGTTCTTACAAGTTTCTAGAAGCATGCTAAACCTAAGAATTCTTAACAAGTCATCACAAGTATCTTTCATTCAATCATGTATAAGTAATCAAGTCCTTTCCAACGATCTTCGTCCTTTACAATTGTCCTCAAACAAGTAATATAACATAACTTATAAATCAAGGTTTGCAAGACCTTAATCAAGTTAGTTAATTTACAAGTTTGCAAACGTACAAGTTTCACCTTTTTAACACAAGGACCAAAGTCTAAGCAAAGAAGGTATCTAACCATTCTTAGGCTACTATTGTGTATAATGAATATGCATACAAGAATTCCAAGCATCGCATGTTCTATCATTCAAGTAATCACACAACACTTAAGGCCATTATACCAAACTAAGTAATTTGCATCATGTTTTGACTCTAAAAATACATTGAGTTGAAATAAGGCATATGTGACATTCCCAAAACTTACAAAAGTAAAAAGGAAAGTATGATAAGAACTCACATGTCTAGCTTTGTTCCAAGAAGTTAGTGAGTAGGATGAGAACTTGTTAAGTCTTAATTCACCCTATATTGTGATATGAATTTTTATAAGTTCTGGAGTTCACATGAACCTATAAAGTCTATGTCCTTCCTAATGGATATTCCTTAAGACAAAAACCTAATTTGGATTTTATAAACCCTTCTTTTATAATTGTGAAAGAAAAGATTTTTTTGATGTGTTTTGTGTATTCAAATGTTTGTATATCTATTATTTTATTTTTATAAAACAAACAAAATATTTCTATTAGTTTTTGAAATTCAAATCTTTAAATTATATATTGTTTTTCATGTTTTAACAACTTGAATAATTATCTAGATAATATTTTATTAAAATACTCATTATAATATTATTCTTAGAATGTATTTCAGAATATTAAATTAAAAATATTCAAAAATATTTGTATATGCACTTTCTTAAAATTTTTACCTTTTAAAATTCATTTAAACAATATAAATATTACTTCTATAAAAATAAAGTTCAATAATTCTTTAAAATCTTCCAGAATGTTTATAAACATCAAAAATAATTTCTAAAATTTTTTAGAAATATTTAAAAATGTTTTGATATTCTTTTTATATTTTAAACCATTTAAATACAATTTAAATGGTAAAATAATAGAAGTAAATTCTTAAAAATTTTAATATTTGTAAAGAATGTTTAAAATGATTATTTATAATTTCTGTAAAGTTTTCAGAATATTTAGAGTTTATTTGTTATTTTGAGTAAAATTTAAACTATCTAAATAAAATTTAAATAGTAAATAAATATAAATAAAATCTGAAAAATTCTATTTGTTTTACAGATTATCTAAAACATGATTTTTGATTTTTTTAGAATTTATTTGAGAAGAAAAATAAAAAGAAATGAGGTTTAGGGCAATAACCAATTATAAGTGGTTTAGAACCCAAGACCATATCCTTCAAAGACAAAGGTCCAACCAGTAGGCTACAGTAGGTTTTCTTTCTGGAATCCATTTCTAGCTCGTAATAAACATATTCATGAAAATCCCAAATTAACTAAGAACCCTAAATTTTTTCTCAATCCAATTCGTTCAATCGGTTAAAAAAACGTTTGATCTTACAATTATGGGGCTTTTGTACCTCATCAAAAACTGATCAGCAAACACTAAGAACTTACTTGGATTGATGTAGTATTGATCCAGTTCGAGTGTTCCTCAGTCGCATGCATTCTTGAGTAGTATCCGAGAGCTAGAAAGAGTTACAGAGATGTTTTCTAGTGTGGTTTGATTCAAAATGATGAAATGAATAAAAACCCTCTGATTATAAATGTTGTTAAACACGAAACGACCGAGTTTGATTGTAGAGTTAATGTTACGGTTTTGAGAATTAAAACTCGAATTAAACTTTGTTTTTATTATCTATTAATGTTATAGAAACGTTAGAGGTCGAGTTTGGGTCATGGGGCATCGAAAACCCGTTCATTTGGGGTCCAATTTGGGTCGGTTCGTGGGCTTTCTGGGGCTGTCAGAGACGTGCCGGAATCCGGCAACTTTGCTGGTCGGAAAAACAGGGGCGTGGGCTGGGAATGAAATCCACTTTCAAAATCTTTCAATTCAATCCCTTTTACTTCTATTTTCTTCATCTTACATTACTAATATCCATTAAAAGATTTTATTCATAAAACTTTAAATAGTTTTTACCTCAATTATTTATGAAGTTTAAATTATATAAAATTTTTAAAATTTTAGAACATTAATAAGTTTAATTAATTATTTGAAAATTAAAGTAGCTATATAATCAAATCTATAAATAATAAAAATTTTAAACATTTTTTCTTGTTTATATTTAATATATACATATGTGTATAAGTGAAATAAATCAAACAAAACCCAACGAACTCTTGTTCATTCCACTTTCGACCCAATTACGGTTTCAGAAAAACCCTAAATGTTACACATAATATGTCTTGATATCAGCTACTTATGATAAATACAAGCCAAGATTCATGTTTTAATGCTACAACATAAAACTATATTACAATTGGTTGAGTATAGAAATTACAAGATCTTCTAGGACACAATAATTTTCTATTAGAACTAGTTGTCTTAAAATATACTAAGGTGTATTAACCACTTAAACAGATTACAAGGAAAGTGAGAAATGCACACATGCAAGTGTGTATAATCTATCATGGATTTAGCAACTTATATAGCTCTAGAATCGATCTTAACCATTGCATCTAACATGATTAATAAAAGCCATAGATTCATGTTTTTTGCTAACACATAAAACAATTTTACAATTGGTTTAGTATAGAAAATACAAGATATTCTATCAAACATAATGATCTTCTATTAAAACTAAATGTCTTCTAGTAAATAAAGGTGTGTGCATTAACTATACACTAAAAAGAAATCTACTATACCAAATTACTTTAGTAGGAACTTCATTAGTAGAAACTTGTTCATTAGTAGAAATGGTCTTTCAGTAGAGAGAAGATCACTACAGACCATGCTCTCTACAAAAATCATGCCTACAAAACTATATCATCTGTAGAAACTAAGAACTTCAATAGTAACAAAGCTTAAGTAAACATTAGGGTCCTAGCAATCTCCTTTTAAGGTGACGTTACCAAAACTCCTACTTCGTGAGTTCTCAAATTTCCCTCATCATCTTAAGGTCATGAAGTGGCAGTTTGAGAATTTCTGCAATCCCACTCAAATACCCACATCTTTCCACTGTCTTGTAATTCCATACCTGGCGATCATAACCACCCCTCCCCCCCACCCCCCCCAAAGTGATAATTGCATCATCTTCTAAACTAGTAGGATCATCAGGGGGAATTATCTGGCTAATAAAACAAGATGTAATAGGAATATGACCAAGAGTACTATCTTAAGCTAAATGTCCTATTTTGGGTTGTTATGGGTACTACTACTGCTACTTTTGTTATTGTTGATTTTGTTGTTGTTAAGGATGACCAAATGACATTTATGAATGCACAATTAGTAATTGCAGTAAAGTAAAGCATTATTGTGGGTGACTATGTAACTCTTTACTGATGAGTGAGAGTGCATTGCAAACAAAGACTTGCAGTTATAATTTCTACTGCTGTAAAGTTAATGAGTGACACAGATGAACAAAGTTCTGTTACAGATGAGGAACTCTCAAATGCAGATGAAAAAAATAATGGATCTAATAATATTATTATTGAGTGATATCTTAATTAGCCGCTAGAGCTGCAAGTAGAAAATGGGGAACGAAAAACTCTATATAAAGGAGTAATGCATGAATATCTCCTTATCATATGCTAGTGAATGTCGCATATAGCCTTCATTAAGAGACATAAGTAGAGGTGGGCAAAAAAACTAGAACCGAGACCGACAAACCGAACTGGTGTGCACAGGCGGTTCCGGGTTCTCATAGAAATTATAACCGGGACCAGTTCCACCTTTACCCGGCCAAAAACCAGACAGAACTGAAACCAGTTCTTGATTTTGTTGACCGGAACCAAAACTGGTTCCAAACAAAAAACCAGTTTGCCCACCTCTAGACATAATTAGAAGGATGAGATTCAAATATAAATTATAACATGGTGACTGAGATAAGGTAGAAAATACCTTATTTAAGCATTCTAATGTATGAGACACAAGGAAAAGAACATACAGATTTTTTTTATTCATTAAATAAAATTTATTCTTACACTTATAAGCATTCTAATGTGTAACACACAAGGAAAAAAAACATTTTTTTTCTTTTTTTTTAATGAATAATTTACATCGATGAATAAAATTTTATTCAGGTCAAGTTCCTAGCAAGTGAGTTGATTTCAATCCCAGATACCAATTAATTTATTCTTCATAATTAGAGAAACCTCTTATTTTTGAACCATATCAAATAAAGGTACCATCTTTGTTGATTACACGCGACTGTTGGTAACTACACACCATTATAGCTTGCGAACAGTGGTGATCTGGTAGATCCAATGGTGTTTGCTCACACATTCCCCTAAACTTCTGCTTGTCATCACATGTATCAGAGGTGAGAAACCATGTTGTATTGTTGTGTTGTGCCATGAGAATTTTTCAGGCTACCACGATTCTGTAATTAAACAAAAGTAATAAAAAAAAACAGATTAAACCCAAATGAAAACCGTAAATAAACACACATGATTGAATATATCATCTCATCTAATAAACAAGTTGTGGTTGGATTGACATGCTCTAACCCATTTAATTAAACAAGCTGTGTTCATGTTTGACCTATTTAAATCCCCAACCTGTCTGCACGATGTGTTTAACCCACTTACTAACAAAGCACAAGATGTTTGTAAGTAAGACTTTAGGGAAATAACTGTGCATAAATTGCAAAGATTTTACGTTGGCATTTGCAAAAGCATCAAAGAAACATAGCAATAAAGCAACAGTTGCCAGCAAATTTACCACATGACCATTATGATTTTCATCAGGGTTTCATGAGGTAGGATGCCCAAATTTCATCAGCTGGTGGAGGTGGTTGAACCCAATGACCTGGAATTCGACTGCAAGGACATGTTGAATCGAATCAAATAATTTAAGCTATAAAGAGTGTGTAAAGAGTGGATTATTATCTTTAAGAAAAATTCTAATTTATTTCCTGAGCCAGATTTCGCTCTAGGAAAGGTGTTTTTGGGAGATTTAAACTGCAACAGGAAAATAATGTTCTTGCCTTCCTCCAGGTCTTAAATATGCATCCCATGTTCTTCTGACCTGAAAGAAAATAAAATGGTTTAAAATCAAATCCATAAACTCTTTCAGGGTTATTTATTTTTTTTTTTCTAATAGAAGGGGTGTACTAGTTATTTTACACATTTTAACAGAGATTTTAATTTCGGTTTCGTTAAAGGACCAACTGTGTTACAACCAAGTGAACAAAACAGATGGAATTCCTGAAAAGAAAAGAAAAGATCATGTTGGAGATCAAGTCCAAAATCAAACACTAAATTTGATTTCAACTAAAATCAACTCTCTTTTTTTTTTATTATAAAATTTTTCTCGTACATAACATCAACTCCTACCCCTTATAATATATTAACCCGTGCAAAACAAGTCACCTAAGTCTATACAAATACTTTTCTAAACATTATCTCTACTAGCAAAATTCAAACTAGATAATTTTAAGCATTCAAATTATTAATTAAATACTAATTAGTAAACTCTATTGAATTACCCCTTAAACTTTCACTTAGTTGCGAATGACCAAAAATGCAGTCTGCCTTATCGCCAGGACCATCCATGTAATTTCTTTCTAAATAATTCCCTAATTGCACTCTGCTAGTTAACAGAAATCACAATGACCGCCCAACCCAGTTTGTATTTCTTAAATAAAGGTGATATACGTAGGATAAAAATTATAAAACTCACCTCGATTAACGTTCCCATGTCAGTATTGCTTCCATGATAATAGTGATAAAATTCAAGCGGTAGACTTGCTGAATAATCATATCCTCTGTTCGAGGCTGCAACTTTGGATCTTTGTTTAGCAGATTCCATATTATTGGCTGCCATTAAGCTTCCTTTTTCTTCAGTCTCTGTAACTTTTTCTTGATTTAGTGTATCTTCATCTTTCACATTACTTTGATATTCTGAACTTAAAGCATTTGCACCAGTTACATTTCGAGATTCCTCAGCAGTCGCAATGGCACCTTTAGCAGCACCTGTGTCGGCTGCTGCCTTTGCTTGCCGCTCCTCTTCCTCAACTGCAGCACGAATTCTCTCAAGAAATTTGTTGTCCTCATCTGGGAGAAAATGACCTGCATGATTATTTAAAAAATTATTTCATTTACAAACATACAAATGCCATTCACCTACAAGTAATCATATTTATAAGCATACTATGCATTGATCATATGCAAACATAATTGTTTAATATGATAACAACCACCTTTATAAATCACATCTACATGTAAATTATTGGTTGGCGGAAAGTAAAATCTACTATATAGTACAAACCTTGTTTTGTTAATTTTTGGATCCTGATGGACCGCAATTCTTGTAACTTCTCTACAATCAACAGAAACTCTAGCTGGAATAGAGAAAATCAACATCTAGATAAATTTAGAAAAACATATGTTTTTTTATATAATTAATGAAGCATCAGCAGCAAACAACCAAGTATAAACAAGAGATAAACTACAACTGTACATTATTATACCTCTGATTCTAATCTCCTTCTCTCCTCATTGGCCTTTTGCTTTGCAATTTCCTTCATTTTCTCAACCTGCAAATAATACCCTAATTAAATTAGGAAACCCAAAAGTGTTACACTTATGGATATTTACATCTACAGTTAAGGATAAGATCGTGTATGCTTGCCCATTTAGTGTTCAACATACTTTCTGTTAAGCTCAACACCCAAGTAACAGACATGGCCAGAAAACTATAGATGATTGTGGAAGGTGGCTTCCGGAGTTGATACTTGACACAGACAATGATATAACTTCTAAAGCTCTAATGCCATGTGAAGGTAAAAGGGATATATTATATTTGGATTGTCTGTGTTGAACTTATTCAGTTGTCATTCACATGTGAAAGAAAGTGGCGACCAAGAAAAGTCAATTTGAGTCACTAGAGTCGGCTAGGTTAAAAGTTTTTTTTAGCATGAGCTTTTGATTTATGCCTTAATCTAGTTTATGTATGGTGTCTTAAATTATTGGGTTGATTTAGTTTCCTAGTTAAAAGAGTCTTGATTTGCAGTTACTCAGTTAGTCTACTATAATAGGGATTAATGTAATGAGCTTAGTTATGAGTTAGGGGTTCTTAGAGAGAAAACCCTTAAACCTTATGTGAAACATAGATTTGAAATCTTGAAAATAAATATGCGGTCCATATTAATCCACATTAAAATTGATTTGTTTATTCAAAACCCAATTTTTTACTCTGGTGTAATGTGGACCACATATTTATTTTCAAGATCCCAAATCAATGGCTCACATACGGTTTAAGGGTTTTCTCTCTAAGATCGGGTTTTCATAGGATACAATCCCTATATATATAATTTTGAAAATTATTTATAAATATTCCAATCTGATTAATCCCAAGTTGCTACCCCACCGCCCGACTAGTGCCTAGCAATTTCTACAGCACTTGAAAGATTAATATATAAACAAAGAACTTAAATAAGTTACTATTACCTTACGCTTAGCAATTTCCTTTGCAATTTCCCTAGCCCTCCATTCATCAGCTTCTTGATCAACTTGGTCAAATTGCTCATGTTCCTATTTTAGAAATCCATAGTTTAACAAACCACAACTACAAGATAAATGAAAGAGAAAAAAAAGGATAACGAAATGCAAAATATAGGTACCACCTTTGCAAGCGTTTCCCCAATGCGTTGTCTCTTTCTTTTCCGCCAAAGTTTGTTTCTTTTGTGCTTTTGCATTTTATTCGACAATCTCACTGCTGCAGACTTCTCCTCCCATGGTGTACTATCATCAGTTATGACCCTAAATGGTTCAAGCTCATTTTTTAGCTTCAATATTAGACCAATAGCTGCTTTCAGTGAGATTTTCTCTTGAGTATCCAATGATCTCCCGTTTTGCTCTAGAAACATTGAAAACCTTCCATTTGCAGTTTCATTTGCTTTGTCATCTGTTCCTTCAAAATGTTGCCGAGCATCTTTCATTGAAATAAGCATCTCCAGCTCTTTCTCCCTGCAAGAAACCCTCAGTTTTATAGAACTATCATGCTTCCATGAATCACAAAATGTAATTTCTATCTTCAAAATGATTCCATCTTGCTCAAACTTATGTTTTTAAAACCTAACCGGCCATTGAACAGGTAGGCAGTGGTCCACCAGCCAGATTTTTTTGAAAAATAGGATGGTTTCAAAAATATGAAGCGTACAATAAACAAAATATGAAGCCTGAAGTACGAAATGATAGTAAATGAGAACTTGAAGTATAAAGGAAATAAAATCAAGTCTGATCCATAACCGACAGGCCTAAATGAAAGCGCGTTATGAGCAGTCAACTGGACCGGTTCCCAGACCCGGAGGCTGGTCCGGTTATGAGAACAGTGGTTCAAACTATCACCAATTCACAACTAATTATAGCTTATGAACCGTTTGCTATTAAACATGAAGCTGAAATTAGGGCAAAAATTGGTATCTGTGAACTTCAATGGGTTTCAATTTCATTTCTAGACCTAGAATTCATGCTTTCAAAGACAAGCTACACTAAAACTAGAACAGTTCGCTTTAAAAATGATTATATTATACTCACATTGCTTCTGCAAGATCAAGAGTGTTTTTGAGTTCCTTCAGGGAACCCTGCACGTTCACAGCGTTCCAGAAACTACTAGTCACCGGCGGAGACGGTGGAAACCACGACGCAGGTGCAATCGGAGGTGGAATCGTTGGCCGGATCATTGTATTCAAGCATAAAATTACTGCAAAAGACATCACAGAACCATGAAAACAACATTACTACTGAATTTCAATTCGCGTCGAAATTTTTTGATTACTGAAGTGTTTGCCAGATTCTTTCGAACATTAATATCATATGATTCAAGAAAGAACATAAATTACAAAATCAACTGATTGATCACCTGCAAGAGGATTTTAAGAGACGATGAACTCAATTCAAAAGCAGAGCTAACATTTCGATCATCACCAATTCTAAATCGTTGAATGTATCCTCATTACGGTTAAACCCTAGGGGATTTTTTGTAAAATTTTCTTTTAGAGTTAATCGTTGAATGGTCGTGTAGGTCGACTCAATCAAAAAACCTCAAAAAGGTACCGGAAGACATAGAGATCGGCATCCGTACTTGTTCTAGACGAATCAGAGTTTGAAGAAGGGGAAGGAGAAGGAGAAGGAGCCCTCGACCCGGCAAGAGATGGACGTTGTTTGAAAAGAGGCCTCCTTGCATTGCCCAACTAGAGTGAAAAGCCTTATTGCGTTGCGGCCCTAAATATCTACGGGGTGTTGAACTGTTGATGTACTTGAAACCTAGACCGGTTACCAGAGTATGGTAGTTCGGTAGCCGTTCAATGATAGCACGATATCCTCGCTTCGGTAAGTTACAAGGATGAAAGCAAATAGGTTGTACTGTTTGCAAAAATGTAACACATTCTATTAAGTTTAAAAAAACGACAAACATACCTCTTACTCATCATCATCCTTACCATTCTTCTTGTCACACCCCGAACCGGCGGGCTGGATCGACTTTCCCGTCGGGCGGAAGGTTCTCAGGGCGCGATATCATTTGATAATCAAAATGATCAAATTGTTTACATAGCACATGAGATATAAATGAGAAATGCTAACATGACAATGATATAGAATTACAAAGTTAAATTA
This sequence comes from Mikania micrantha, assembly GCA_009363875.1. Classification (NCBI taxonomy): domain Eukaryota; kingdom Viridiplantae; phylum Streptophyta; class Magnoliopsida; order Asterales; family Asteraceae; genus Mikania; species Mikania micrantha. Next base: position 60,683,647 of record CM018693.1, read on the forward strand.
CAATGTTACGTTCATAATTTAACTAAGTAAATCTATCCAAAAGAATCAATGAGTTTCTATCTTGTATCTGCACAAGATTTACAAAAGATGATTCATTGTTTCGTCATTCAAAAGAATGCACAACACAAAATGAAGCTATGTCTTCTAAAAGTCCACTAGCTTAATCCCTGGATGCTGGTGACTAAACCTGTTCGTCACCTGAGAAAACATGTATTTAAACAAAGTCAACACTAGGTTGGTGAGTTCATAAGTTTAATAATTGAAAATATTGATTTGTTAACATGCACAGTCACAATGTCATATACAATCCTGTTAATGTTTGATTCATTGGTCTCACCCAATGGCCTCTCCATAGTTATACTTACAATTGGTGTTTCACTCAAATCAAGCATTCTTATATATAGGGCATACGAAAGGGTCGAGCCTACAACCCGCCCAGACGCCATCCCACCACATGCTTAACAGAATTCAACACCACTTGCAATACAACTATGGATACCCATTTCTATCTCACGTGTGTTCACCTCATTTGTAATTCAGCCCATATGTATTCATGTTTCATCCGTTTCACCCAATGTTCTCTCCATAGTTACACGCCATCCCACCACATGCTTAACCGAATTCAACACTATTTGTAATACAACTATGGATACCCATAAATCCCTAAATATAATTATTCCCAACACTTGGAATAGAGACGTAATTGTCTCTGTTAGCTATTCCTTATGGATTAGCCCAGAATGTAAGATATCCCCCAACGATATCTAAAGTAAGACTTAATAGTCTTTCTAGCTAATCATTATTGATTAGCCCGGAGTGTAAGATATCCCCCATCTGTATCTAGAGCAGGATTTAATAATCCCCGTGACTGTCAGTACTGACCAGTCCGGCTTGTAAGATATCATTCCTATAATATCTATTTGAGTGAGACTTAGTTGTCTCTAAGCGTGTTACTATTGATAAATTTTGCATGCAAGATATCCTCTCCATAATATCTAGAAGAATGAAAGTTTAGAGTCTCTACGTCTGTGGTTTCTGACTGGTTTGGATTGTAAGATATCCTCTCCATGATACCAAGATTGAGACATAATTATCCTAGTGGCTGTCATTCCTGACCAGCTCGAAGTGTAAGATATCCTCTCCATGATATCTATATGTTATGAATATGTTTCCAAGACCTTATGAATGTCAATACTTAGAATGTTAACGCATACAATGCTCGGTATGATCCTAGTAAATCGAGTCAATTCTATTTCAATTAAAATGAAATTATAACCCTTTTGATATGATGTTTATTAGGAATGATGTAAGGGTTATGGTTATTTAAATAAGTCAACCAAGTGTTCCATGCCCACCGCTATAGAATCCCTGTCATCCTATCCCAAGGATGTGATTTAATGGAATGAATGCCAATATGATAACCCACAATCTGATTTTATAGGTTTTTTTCTTATTACACAATGTTGGTAATTGTTGCGAATGATATCAGCATCATGAAAGTATATTGTCATGATTATCATTCTTGTTGCTACTTGAAGTTGCCTCATGTTATCTCATTGTCATCTCACTGTTTTCCCATTGTAAATAACAAAGTGTTTTAAGACCGAATCTTAATACACTTATGTTATTCAATTGGTTTGATGATACCTTGAAGTTATATTATCAAATGTCATCCTGATTATGTCCTAATGATCATTTCACGCACAAGCATACACATAATGTATTATAACTTTTAAATTAATAAAAGAGTTTGGCATCTTTCTCAGCCCCGCACTTAAAATCAAAAGATTAGAAAAGGGGGCATATGAACTCATCTTGTAGTTGATGTGGTTGACTAAGTATAAACAAGAATGCACGCGCTCGCTGTTGTTCTTGATGTTGTTTTCACGATCCTGTATTGATTTCACATGGTTTGTAACTTATAAGTATAAGTTTGAGTATGTGTATGTATGTGTGTGTTAGCCCTAAAGTTGGCTAACACTCGTAGGTCTTGATCATCATTCGGCCCTAGGTTCACTTATGATGAGTCATGCTAACACTTAACCAATTTAGATTGAGTTTAGTATGTTGTTTTAGTTTGTGATTAAAGACTTGGTCTTTATTACCTTTGTCTGCCTTAATCCCATTCTTGAAAATCCAAAACCTTACCATGATATGATAGTTAATTGTATTGATAGGAACTTTGTAAATCAACCCAAGTTATAAGTATAACTTAGGTTTATAGTTTAAAACTTTACATGTTATCTTTGTTAACCTTGAAGTAGTTGCTATATAGTTAGTAATTAACTATGCACAATCCTTGTAAAAACTTGATGTTTTAGGTTTTGTGAAGTTCATTAAACTACACCCTTTACCACCTTTGTAGTAACTTGATTATTTGTGTTGGTTCCAATTCTAAACCATGTGGGCTGAACAGGTGATCATAGGCTGAATGATATGTGGGCCGAATTAGTCCCATGGGCCGAACTAATCACATGGGCCGAATCAGCCAACCTGGGTCGAATGAAAAGGGTTTGGGCCGACTGATGCTGCTTGGGCGAATGATGTGGACCGAATGGTGATGGGGTGGCCGAGAGAATGGATCTAGGTAGAATGAGATGGGACTCGGCCGAATGGAAGCCTGGCCGAAGGTAACCTGCTATGCCGAATGAGGCTGCCACAGCCTTGGCCGAATGAAAACCATGTGAGCAAATGGGTGTGTCTGAACGAATGGGTGAAGCAGCTGAAGGAGTCCAGTCCGCCTGGCCATTCGGCCGGCTGTGTGATTATAGCTTCGATTTGGCACCAAGAACGCACGATTTCATCAAGAAATGAGCAAGATCTAGTGGATTGAAGTTTGGGTTTTCTAGAGAGAGAGAGAACCGGGATTTTGAATGTAGAGAGAGAGAGAGAGGAGATGTAATAAATGAGGTTGTTGACTCATTGAGGGTATTTATACCCTGAGTGAGTTCGGGTTCGTTTCGGTTGCTCAGTTCTCGTTTTCGTCGCGTTTCAGGAACATAATCGCGTGTTTTACGGATTTTAAATAAATAGTTTTATTTTTAGGTTTTTAAGGTGATTATTCCTAGTAAATCTTTTAATTATTTTATTTTGATTTATTTCGTCGTAAACGTTTATTTTAAAGGTTTCATCAGATCGTGTCATCTTCGCACGTATTCGTTCGAATCGTCACCCGAACGAACACGACGATGGTTTCACTTTCTGATTTTTGTTTTCTACTTTTCAGTCATCATTTCAAAACTTTAAACTCACAGATATGTTTTTGTGAATCGTCACCCATGCAAACACATGGTCAGTTTGTTATTCTGAAACGACACCGTACTTATGTTTTGAATTGTGTTTCCTCACAGACGGACTCGACTAAACTTTCCTGTTTTCACATTGTTCCCATCGAATTCACTTTGTTTTCATACTGAGTTGTCGGCCATCTGATTCCTGTCATCTATGGATATCAGATCGCAACAGATATGTTCTTGTCATTTGTTTGTACACTGTTGTTTCTCTTGATTTGTTGCATCTACTGTATTTAAGTTTTCACTTAAATACATACAACTGTTGTTTATCGTGAGTTGTTGTACTTACTGTATTTAAGTTTTCACTTAAACACGTACAACTGTTGCTTGTTTTCTGAGTTCTGTTGTCACACACTGTTTACACATTGTATTTACACACAGTAAATAGTAAAAGTACACGTACCGTACGGACTTGTCGGACGACCAGGTACTAGTTGTCACACTTCTTGTCCCACCACAATCACCACCACCCACCATTTGTCACCACCACCACAGATTGCCTTCACCTACCATAATCACCACCACCCACCATCTGCCACCACTACTGTCACACCCCTAATTTTCAACTAACAGAATCATACCGTTTGGGACGTGACAAACCAAGATTTCAGATCATTAGACATAACGAAGACCTCTATATGATTTTCAAACATACTTTGGTCTAAAACTGTAATATCAAAGTTCTAACGTTGCGAAAGCGTTTTTAAAACAAAAACAAACATAACGGTTTGAAAACTGTAAATTACAAAGCAAAGTCTCAAATGTTCAAATCCAAATTAACAGAAATGTAAAATATGCATGCGACTCGATCTCCTAGTCCATGCTTGCTTGCTTGTGTACCTTAGCGTCCTGAGAAAACATGTAAATCAAGTAAACACAAAGGTTGGTGCATACACAGGTTTAAGTATTCACAAATGTTTGAAACAACTATTTGTACACAATGTTGCAGATAACATAATCACACATGCATAGTCATGATAGCTAGTCATTTATACTATTTACATAAGTGGTCGACACCGAAGCTGACTGTTGCATGCTGTTGCATGTTTTGCCTTTCCACTATTGTCTAGCACAAACAATAGTAATGTGAATTGGCAAGTCAAACACTTGCGTAGATCCCATCTACCAAGTGAGGTTTGTCAAACCTAATAGATCTATTTCCAACTACCACGCTTTGCACTACGGCAAACTAAACGGTTCGATATGTAAGGACTTGTAATGCTAGGTTTGCACTTAATGTAAACAGCTAACTCATGCAAGTGTTATGTATCTAAAATGTTTTTTGCACTTGTTTTCTCCCCCAAAACAGTTAAAATAAGAAAAGGGGCCGTGTACGCACCTTTGATTGTGAATAGAATGATCAAACACACGTACAGCTGCGTAGATAATCCTCTACGAAGAATCTGTGTCTAAACAATAACGTTGTGTTATTCGGAATGTCGTTTAGTGTTTGAACTCACATACGTGTCAACACACGTATGTTAGATTGTTAGAATCGTGCATACATAAGTACCCGTGACTTTAGAGTCGTTTAATAAAATCATATAGTCGTTTATGATTTTATTTAAATAACCGTAATTATACGCGATTACTTTTTCGGGTTAAAATATAAATTTTATTATTCTAATATGTTCGGAAATTGAATTCTGGTTCTAACGCAATTCGAATGGATTAAATCGGAGTTCGTACGCGAAAGTTATGGCAAAAATACCAAAAATGGTATTTTTACAAAAACCGGCCAATGTATGGCTCGAACCCGCGACCCTTCACTCAATACACACGCATCTTACCAGTCTAGCCCGCTAGGGTATCGCAACATTTATCAGAATTCAATTTTTTTAACCATTAACAACCCGGTTCCCCTTTGTTTATAAACCGAAACCATGAATTTCCAATTGGACCTCAAATCGAATCCAATCAGTCCCAAACCCATGGGGTTATTGTTCTACAGATTCAGGCAATCCTGCTAGTGATTTTAATTCCAAATTAAATCAATATAACCTAGTTAATCGGCCATGCACATGTTCGAACCCCAACTCACCAATTTCCAATTCAATCGATCGAATTGATGATTACCTGATCTTGATATCATAGGGTTTTCATTACACCATTGATTTAGACTCACACTGTACAAATTAATCGAATTTTTGTGTTCTTTTTAACCAAGAACCCTAACTCGTTCTTAACATGCATACTTGAAACCGGTTAACACCCAATTCTATGATCTTTGTTAAAATTAACATAAGGTTTACATTAATTGGGGTCTTCTGAAACTGAGGGTATCATTTGATTAAATTTTTAAACTCGTTTTACTAGAAAACCCCAAAACGTTTTATGTTACAAGCCCTAGAATTCGAACCTATAAATTCGTTGTTGTTTGTTGCAATTAACAGAGGGATATCATCAACCCTATGATTTCGCACCTCTTCGTGTGATTTAATCAAATTTTTAAACGCGTTTAAATCAAAACCCCCAAAACCGTTTTAATGAAAAACCCTAGAACTCGAAATCAATAGATTCATGTATGCTTCATGAAATTGGCATGTGGGTTAGCTTGATCGGTATTCTCTGAAACTACTAATGTGATTTAATTTGATTACAAAACACGTTTTAATCTAAACCCCCAAAACAACTCTAACGATGAACCCTAGTAATCGGGTTCTATCAATTCGTTGTTAGAACCTGAAATTGACAAAGGATTATGTTTAGTCGGTCTGTTTAGGATGTGTAGAGACGATCACTTACTTGTTTTGATATTCGATTGAAGTATCTCGACTTCTAGGTTGTTCTTCGGCCGAGCTCTCGATCAATTCTTCAATATGAGACTTGATACTTCGAATCTTTGTGTGAAATGGATCCTAATGAGGCCGACTATGAGTTCTGTGAGTGTAATTGTGGTTCTATTAATCGAATTGTATCAATTTTACCTCAACCCTTGACGGTTACGACTTTTGGTTTTATTTGTGGTTTAATTCGACTAATTAATAGTTCCACAGCATATGTAAATGGTTAGTAATCATCAAGGTGATGATTTTAACTCATTTAATTCGATTATTATCAAGTTTAAGCATGAATTTCGAACTCAATTTGTAGTTTAGTCGAATTTTGACTTTCAAAGTCAAAGTTTTCCATTTTAACCTAATTACAAACTCAATCCTTGTAATTGTGATATCTTTGCACTGATTTTGTTTAATTTCAACCCTTGTAATTTGTTTTGTTCAATTTCATGACATTTCGATTAGTTCTGGGGTTAACGGTGTTAATCCGAAAAGTCGAATTGTCACGTCATCCCCTTGTTGAAGGAATTTTCGTCTCGAAAATTGCTTAGTGTTAGAAGTAGTTAGGAAACTACTTACGAGTTCAAATTGTAAGTGTTAGTGTGATGTCTGATCATTCTGCATGCGTTTGTGTGCTCACCCACAAAGTTCGATGTTTGTAACATCACACCTAAGTGTGATCGTTCTATATAACTGTTTGCGTGTACACTAGTTAGTACACTAACTGTGTATGTTTGTGTTTGATCATAGTGAGTGTTCGCAACTGTTTGTACTATATAACCTCGTACATAGTAAAATGTGTGTAACTAATCATGTATGTACTACCATAACATGTAACATATGAAATGTAGCACATAAAATGTAATGACATAAAATGTAATGTAACACAATGTTTATCACCAAACCAATTGCATAAAGTGTTTGTGCTTACAGTTTGAAATCTGAAGTGTTGATGTGTGAAGCATCACGTCATCCCCTTGTTGAAGGAAATTTCGTCCCGAAATTTAGCGTGTCTTCACAGTGTTGGCAGTTGTTGTTTTGAACAGATGAGGATACTTCTTCATCATTTGATCTTCTCTTTCCCATGTGAATTCAGGACCACGTCTTGAATTCCACCAGACTTTGACTATCGGAATCTTGCTTTGTTTAAGTTGTTTGACCTCTCGGTCCATGATCTTAGCTGGTTCTTCAATGAATCGTAACTGTTCGTCTACTTGTATTTCTTCCAACGGTATAATCAATGTCTCGTCAGAAAGACATTTCTTCAAGTTTGAAACCTTAAAAACATCATGAACTCCGCTGAGTTCATCTGGTAATTTGAGTTGATACGCAACCGGACCAATCCTTTTCAGGATCTCAAAAGGTCCTACGTAGCGAGGACTAATCTTCCCGCGCTTGCCGAATCGTATCACACCTTTCCAAGGTGATACCTTTAGAAGAACTCGGTCTCCTACTTGAAATTCCAATGGCTTACGACGTTTGTCAGCGTAACTCTTCTGTCGATCCCGGGCCGCTGCCATACGGTTCCGGATTTGAACTATCTTCTTTGTCATTTCGTGCACTAGATCAGGACCTGTTATCTGACTGTCACCAATTTCAGCCCAACAAACTGGTGAACGACATTTACGACCATACAAAGCTTCAAACGGTGCCGCCTGAATACTTGTATGATAACTGTTGTTGTAAGAGAATTCCACTAACGGTAAGTGGTTTTCCCGGCTGTCACCAAAGTCAATTACACAAGCTCGTAACATGTCCTCGAGCATTTGAATTGTACGTTCACTCTGACCGTCAGTCTGTGGATGATATGCGGTACTCATATCCAAACAAGTTCCCAATGACTTATGAAGTGATTTCCAAAAGTTTGAAGTGAATCGAGCATCCCGATCTGATATGATGGAAATTGGCACGCCATGTCGTGCTACCACTTCCTTGATGTAAATACGAGTCATTTTCTCCATTTTGTCAGGTTCCTTAATTGCCAAGAAATGTGCAGATTTCGTTAATCGGTCAACAATTACCCAAATCGTATCACAACCACTTGGTGTACGGGGTAACTTAGTAATGAAATCCATCGAAATCTGTTCCCATTTCGACATAGGTATTTCTGGTTGTTGCAGCAAACCAGATGGTTTCTGATATTCAACTTTGACCTTTGAACAAGTCAAACATTTGCTAACGTACCTAGCAATGTCGGCTTTCATGTGAGGCCACCAATACAGTGCTTTCAAGTCGTGATACATTTTGTCTGATCCTGGATGGACTGAATATCTGGATTTGTGTGCTTCATCCATCACTAGTTCCCTTAGACCACCATGCAAAGGTATCCACAGTCGATTAATGAAATAACGAATTCCATCAGGCTTGACATCCAATTGTGTTTCCATCCCTCGTAAGGATTCATGTACCAAGTTATCCTTTTCTAAGGCCTCCAGCTGAGCACTGCATACCTTGTCAGGTAAGTCAGTATATATCGTCATCATAAGTGCGCGAACCCGTCTTGTTCCTGTTGTGTCTTTTCTGCTTAGAGCGTCAGCTACCACATTAGATTTTCCCGGATGGTACTTGATTGCGCATTCGTAATCATTCAACAACTCGACCCATCGTCGCTGTCTCATATTAAGTTCCTTTTGATCAAAGATATGTTGCAGACTCTTATGATCAGTGTAAATAGTACACTTAGTTCCATATAGGTAATGCCTCCAAATCTTCAAAGCAAAAACCACTGCTCCTAACTCCAAGTCGTGAGTAGTGTAATTCTTTTCGTGTGGTCGTAGTTGCCTTGAAGCATAAGCAATCACTTTATCCCGTTGCATCAACACACATCCCAAACCCTGTGCAGATGCGTCACAGTACACCACAAAGTCTTCTGTTCCTTCCGGTAAGGACAGAATCGGTGCACTGCAAAGTTTTTGTTTCAATAACTGGAATGCAGCTTCCTGTTTATCCGTCCAGTTATACTTCGTTCCCTTGTGCGTAAGAGCTGTAAGTGGTTGAGCGATCTTTGAGAAACCCTCAATGAATCGTCGGTAATAACCCGCCAAACCAAGGAATTGTCGTACCTCGGTAGGGGTCTTTGGAGCTTCCCAATTTTTAATCGCTTCAATTTTCGCTGGATCAACATGTATGCCCTTTACATTGACTATATGACCCAGGAATTGAACTTCTCGCATCCAGAAGTCACATTTTGAGAACTTAGCGTATAATTGTTCTTGTTTCAATAATTCCAACAGTAATAGAAGATGTTCAGCGTGCTCCTCCTCAGACTGAGAACAGATGAGAATGTCATCAATGAAAACAATGACAAACTTATCGAGGTAAGGTTTGCAGACTCGATTCATGAGATCCATGAATACAGCTGGAGCGTTTGTCAACCCAAATGGCATGACCAAGAACTCATAATGGCCATAACGCGTCCTGAATGCTGTCTTCGGAATATCTTCTTCTTGAACTCTGAGTTGATGATAACCAGATCTGAGATCGATCTTCGAGTAGTAACTCGAACCTTGCAACTGATCAAACAGATCATCAATTCTAGGTAACGGGTACCGGTTTTTGATGGTAACCTTGTTAAGTTCCCGGTAATCGGTACACATACGGAAAGTCCCGTCCTTTTTCTTAACAAATAAGACTGGAGCTCCTCATGGTGAAAAACTAGGTCGTATAAAGCCCTTATCCAACAACTCTTGTAGTTGTGTAGATAACTCTTGCATCTCAGATGGTGCAAGTCGATAAGGCGCCCCTAGCTATCGGTGCTGCATCTGGTGTAAGGTCGATTCGAAATTCCACCTGTCTGATAGGCGATAATCCCGGTAGGTCTTCTGGAAATACTTCAGGAAATTCACAAACTACTGGGATGTCTTCAATCTTCTTCTCAGCTACCGGCTTCTCAGTTATAAGTGCTATAACTGCTGTATGACCTTTACGCAGACATTTGTGTGCTTTCATACAAGATATGAGACGCAGTGGCGTACTGCTCTTCTCGCCTTGTACATACAATGTCTCTCCATGCGGAAGAGGTATACGAACGATCTTTTCATGGCATACTATTTCAGCCTGGTGTTTGGACAACCAGTCCATGCCAATGACTACATCAAAACTGCCTAAGGTAATAGGGATATGGTCAATTTCCAGTGTTTGACCCATCAAATCAAGGATACATCCCTTAAGGATTTGTTCAACTACAATTAACTTACCATCAGCTAGTTCTACAGTGTATGGGTTTTCTAAGACAGTGGGACTAACATTTAGCAACTTAGAGAATGTACTAGATACAAAACTCCGGTCTGCACCAGTATCAAATAGCATAGAGGCATAGTGATTATTTAAGAGGAACGTACCCGTGACAATGTTGGGATCCTCCCGTGCCTGACGTCCTCCAATCACAAACGCCCTGCCCCTAGCACCATTATTGTTGTTATTATTGTTGTTATTGGTGCCATTGCCGTTGCCGTTGCCATTGCCATTTGCATCATTAGTCCCGCCTTTCTTGAGTTGTGGGCAATCCTTTTTGAAGTGCCCCGGCTTACCACACTCAAAACACCCCTTCTGTGTGTTGTTCTGGTTGTTGTTCTGATTGTTGGAGTTGTTTTGCAGTTCTCCGCGGCAATCCTTAGCTGCATGCCCTCCTTTACCACACCGTTGACACTTAAACTTATCACACTGATTCCCAGCATGATGGAATCCACACTTGTTGCACTTTGGGTGTTTACCAATATACCCTCTGATGACGATGACTGCTGACCACTGTTCAAATTGTGAAAAGACCTGTGCGAATCCTGTTTTCGGTTCTGCTGAAACGGCTGTTGGTTGAAATTCTTGGTGTTGCTACTTTTCCACTTTCTCTTGTGGTCTCCCACCTTAGTAGCTGATGTTCGTTTAGGCAGAGTTCCTTGTAAAACTGCCTGGTCAGTCAATTGATGTGCCAGTCGAACAACTTGTTGAATCGTTGTGGGATTTGCAGAAGTGACCAATCCCTGGATCTGAGGCACTAATCCCCCAATGTACCTCTCTATCCACTTACTTGCTGGAGTAGCCATGTGAGGTAGAAGTCTGGCTAGTTCATGTGACCGAGTTATGTACTCCTCGATGTTTGACCCCTCCATCTTGAGATGCGAATGCTCCTCCTCCAGCTTCTGCATTTTACTGCGAGGACAGTACTCCTCCTGCAGTAAGGTTTTGAACCCATTCCAAGTTAAGGCATTGGCCTCACCCAATCCCAGAGTTTGAACATTGGAGTTCCACCAGGTCAATGCTGGACCTTCCAAAGTTCCCGTAGCGTACTTAACCTTACTCCCTTCAGGACAGTTGCACATCTCAAATACTGATTCTGCTTTCTCAATCCATCGAAGGAGTCCAATGGCCCCTCCGATCCTTTGAAATTGTGCGGTTTGCAGTCCAAGAACGTCTTGAACGTGCACACCTGTGGGTTCACCAATCCCCCCTGCTGGACCATGTGGTCCCGTCGTGTGTGTCTGGGTGTAGTTCGCGATAGCCTCCGCGACCCTGTTGTTGATCAGCTCGTTGAGCTCAGCAACTGTCATGTGTATGTTCTCCCCAGCCATGATCTTCATAGTTAGAATGAGTGTTAGAGAGTTATCAAAATCTAATGTGAAATGTGTAAACAACATAACAAACAAACATGTAACTGTATGAATTAACACAATTGTTGGCAATAAGTAAGAGTTTTCAATAGATAAAAATCCGATTTGAGTACAATACTTTCAAAATCAAACATAGGTTTTCAAACATCTAATGTAGGGACACAACCCGCCCCTAATAAGTTTAAACAAAATAAATAAAATCAAGCATCCTCAATAGTGGAGTCAGCATCAGAATCAACATCCTGTGCTGGTATCTCCTCCTCCTCCTCCTCCTCCTCCTCTTCGCTGCTTCAGATACAAACTGCTCTTCCAGTGCAATCAACCTCCCCTCAGCAATGTCGGCTCGATGTTCCTCCTCTTGTAGTCGTGTAGTCAAATATACAATGTGAGACTCTATCCCCTGAACTACACTGCGAAGCTCAGCGTATCGGACGTTTACATCCCGAAGCTCCTGTGCCATGTGCTCGATCCGATCATTAGCCCACTTTGACTCCCATGTCAATCGGGCGACATCATCCGACTCAAATCGTGGCCTCTTACAGGCACGAAACCTAGGTGGCATACGGTACGAAGACTCCTCGGTGGGATCCTCCTCAGGTGCTTTCTCTGGGTCTCTCTGTGGCTCCTCCTGTGGATCATCCTCAGGATCCTCCTGTGGATCCTCCTCAGGATCCTCTTCTGGATCCTCCTCTGGGTCCTCCTACGGGTCTTCCTCCGGATCCTCATCCGAGTCCTCTACGGGATCCTCCTCCGGATCCTCCTCATGATCTTGAAATGCTGGAGCTATCGGCTCCTCGTCATCTAGTACGATCACGTGCGGTGGTGACGGTGCTGCCATATCAGTTACATAAGACCATGTGTAAATACTAGGCAAAAACAATTGTGTAAACAAGTGTCTAATGTCTAACAGTTATAGTCTAAGTCTACTAATGCAAACCTAGTTCGCTATAACCAATGTCTCTGATACCAATCTGTCACACCCCCAATTTTCAACAAACGGAATCATACCGTTTGGGACGTGACAAACCAGGATCTCAGATCATTAGACATAACGAAGACCTCTATATGATTTTCAAACATACTTTGGTCTAAAACTGTAATATCAAAGTTCTAACGTTGCGGAAGCGTTTTTAAAACAAAAACAAACATAACAGTTTGAAAACTGTAAATTACAAAGCAAAGTCTCAAATGTTCAAATCCAAATTAACAGAAATGTAAAATATGCATGCGACTTGATCTTCTAGTCCATGCTTGCTTGCTTGTGTACCTTAGCGTCCTGAGAAAACATGTAAATCAAGTCAACACAAAGGTTGGTGCATACACAGGTTTAAGTATTCACAAATGTTTGAAACAACTATTTGTACACAATGTTGCGAATAACATAATCACACATGCATAGTCATGATAGCTAGTCATTTATACTATTTACATAAGTGGTCGACACCGAAGCTGACTGTTGCATGCTGTTGCATGTTTAGCCTTTCCACTATTGTCTAGCACAAACAATAGTAATGTGAATTGGCTAGTCAAACACTTGCGTAGATCCCATCTACCAAGTGAGGTTTGTCAAACCTAATAGATCTATTTCCAACTACCACGCTTTGCATTACGGCAAACTAAACGGTTCGATATGTAAGGACTTATAATGCTAGGTTTGCACTTAATGTAAACAGCTAACTCATGCAAGTGTTATGTATCTAAAATGTTTGTTGCACATGTTTTCTCCCCCAAAACAGTTAAAATAAGAAAAGGGGCCGTGTACGCAACTTTGATTGTGAATAGAATGATCAAACACACGTGCAGCTGCGTAGATAATCCTCTACGAAGAATCTGTGTTTAAACAATAACGTTGTGTTATTCGGAATGTCGTTTAGTGTTTGAACTCACATACGTGTCAACACACGTATGTTAGATTGTTAGAATCGTGCATACGTAAGTACGCGTGACTTTAGAGTCGTTTAATAAAATCATATAGTCGTTTATGATTTTATTTAAATAACCGTAATTATACGCGATTATGTTTTCGAGTTAAAATATAAATTTTATTATTCTAATATGTTCGGAAATTGAATTCTGGTTCTAACGCAATTCGAATGGATTAAATCGGAGTTCGTACGCGAAAGTTATTGCAAAAATACCAAAAATGGTATTTTTACAAAAACCGGCCAATGCATGGCTCGAACCCGCGACCCTTCACTCAATACACACGCATCTTACCAGTCTCGCCCGCTAGGGTATCGAAACACGTATCAGAATTCAATTTTTTTAACCATTAACAACCCGGTTCCCCTTTGTTTATAAACCGAAACCATGAATTTCCAATTGGACCTCAAATCGAATCCAATCAGTCCCAAACCCATGGGGTTATTGTTTTACAGATTCAGGCGATCCTGCTAGTGATTTTAATTCCAAATTAAATCAATATAACCTAGTTAATCGACCATGCACATGTTCGAACCCCAACTCACCAATTTCCAATTCAATCGATCGAATTGATGATTACCTGATCTTGATATCTTAGGGTTTTCATTACACCATTGATTTAGACTCACACTGTACAAATTAATCGAATTTTTGTGTTCTTTTTAACCAAGAACCCTAACTCGTTCTTAACATGCATACTTGAAACCGGTTAACACCCAATTCTATGATCTTTGTTAAAATTAACATAAGGTTTACATTAATCGGGGTCTTCTGAAACCGAGGGTATCATTTGATTAAATTTTTAAACTCGTTTTACTAGAAAACCCCAAAACGTTTTATGTTACAAGCCCTAGAATTCGAACCTATAAAATTCGTTGTTGTTTGTTGCAATTAACAGAGGGATATCATCAACCCTATGATTTCGCACCTCTCTGTGTGATTTAATCAAATTTTTAAACGCGTTTAAATCAAAACCCCCAAAACCGTTTTAATGAAAAACCCTAGAACTCAAAATCAATAGATTCATGTATGCTTCATGAAATTGGCATGTGGGTTAGCTTGATCGGTATTCTCTGAAACTACTAATGTGATTTAATTTGATTACAAAACACGTTTTAATCTAAACCCCCAAAACAACTCTAACGATGAACCCTAGTAATCGGGTTCTATCAATTCGTTGTTAGAACTTGAAATTGACATAGGATTATGTTTAGTCGGTTTGTTTAGGATGTGTAGAGACGATCACTTACTTGTTTTGATATTCGATTGAAGTATCTCGACTTCTAGGTTGTTCTTCGGCCGAGCTCTCGATCAATTCTTCAATCTGATAGTGATACTTCGAATCTTTGTGTGAAATGGATCCTAATGAGGCCGACTATGAGTTCTGTGAGTGTAATTGTGGTTCTATTAATCGAATTGTATCAATTTTACCTCAACCCTTGACGGTTACGACTTTTGGTTTTATTTGTGGTTTAATTCGACTAATTAATGGTTCCACAATGTATGTAAACGGTTAGTAATCATCAAGGTGATGATTTTAACTCATTTAATTCGATTATTATCAAGTTTAAGCATGAATTTCGAACTCAATTTGTAGTTTAGTCGAATTTTGACTTTCAAAGTCAAAGTTTTCCATTTTAACCTAATTACAAACTCAATCCTTGTAATTGTGATATCTTTGGACTGATTTTGTTTAATTTCAACCCTTGTAATTTGTTTTGTTCAATTTCATGACATTTCGATTAGTTCTGGGGTTAACAGTGTTAATCCGAAAAGTCGAATTGTCACAACTACCGCAGATTGCCATAACCTAATCACAGCCACCATCGCCATCTCACCTCATCGCAACCATCACCATCTTCTTTCAAGCTCATCAAATCAAAACCTGTAAGAATCAAATTAAAAGAAACAACAACAATGTTCAGTATCGTATTCCCTAATCGGATTTTCCTTGTTGACATCTCCACTTTCACCCAAATCGACACTTTCCACTAGCTCCTCGACATGAACACCTTGGTCAGTAACTTAAAATCCACACACACCACACCAATCGTTCATCCGTAATCGATCTCTGAATCAAATCGCATCTTTTTTTTTCCAGGTGAATCGTACGATTCAATTCGCGAAGTTTGCCTCTTCCTGCTCAACAACTTCATTCTTGCTGCGACCTAAGCTAGTAAATCCTCATGTTTTACGACCTTATGGCTGTAGAGCCCAATTCAGAGACGAAAACTGACAAAATCAATCCGTGATCAGATGAAGACCTATTTTTGCTTAATTTCGTGTACTTACATTTTCGTGTACTTCTGATTTTTGAGTGGCCAATTCGTGTACATAGGTTCGAGTACTCCTCGGTGTAGTATAA
Organism: Mikania micrantha; assembly: GCA_009363875.1. NCBI lineage: Eukaryota > Viridiplantae > Streptophyta > Magnoliopsida > Asterales > Asteraceae > Mikania > Mikania micrantha. The sequence continues at coordinate 60,699,608 of CM018693.1, forward strand.
ATAGACGCATTTTGTACTGCCCTAGGGTTGGATTCCCAAGGCACTGCTCTCTAGATGTATTGAAGCTTTATTCTTGGAAAGTTCATGATTTTATACAAAGTTTGCATTTTTCCATTTCTTCTGTTGTTCCTAACTTGGATTCCGCACTCGTTGGAGACATTTGGTGTTGATTGGAGTGATAAAGCTCAAGTCTTGATCAAGATCTGGACCTACAAGTGGTATGATAGCCTTTAAGATCTTTTCTACACCAAGGTACATGCTTTTTCTTGCAAGTTTGGCACTTTCGTGTTCGTCTTCACCTCATCTAGCTGCTGTAAAAATGTGGAGCTCTGAATCTTGAAGAATTTTTCTCTAAATTTTTTTTAAGTATTTTCGAGTTCTTGATTTCGAGTACACAGCTTCGAGTACTCATGTTCGTGAACTTCTTTTCGAGTACTGCATTTCGAGTTCTACAGCCTTAGCCAAACTGAGTTTCATGTTTTTGGTGTTCGAATACTGGGCTTCGAGAACAGATTTCGAGAACTTGCTTTCGAGTACTGGGTTTCGGGTACTGGATATCGGGTACTTGGTTTTTCGTGAGCTCTGCTGCGAATACTTGTGTTCGAGTACTGGGTTTCGTGAACTCTTGTTCGAGTATAGCACTTCGGGTACAGGTCTTCGAGTACTGATTGTATCTTCGACTACTTCTGGGATTTCATATACTCTTTGGACTTCAGGTACTTGAAGATTTCAAGAACATCAGGGATTTCGAATACTACACTTAGTGACCTTCAGGAATTTGCGAATTGACACTTAGAAATTTTTCTGATCATGGCTTTGAAGAATTTGACCAACTTGTCCAACTTGATGAATCTGGACAACGAAATAGGAACGGGTACCTGGCCACCGAGGCTTGTGTCAGGTAATAAATTCCAAGACTGGAAGTTCATATTCCATTCTTTCATTAAGTACGCAGATCCCAGGCTATGGAGGTCAATAGAGGAAGGGCCTTATGTGCCTATGTACGAGAGTGAACTGAACGGATTGATCCCCAGGACCCAGAGTTGTTTACTGAAAACGACATCCTGCTGAAGGAAAAGCATGACAAGGCATATGCATCCATCACTATGGCACTGTCTACTGAACTAACTCACGGATTTAAAGAGCACAAGACTGCCAAACAGCTTTGGGATGCGTTGGTGGAACGCTTCGAGGGAAATGAAGATATGAAAGAGAGTAGAAAAGACATGTTGAGACAATGTTTCAACATGTTTAACCATATCAAAGAGGAATCTTTGGAAGTTCAACTCAACCGCTTCACCCACCTCATGACTGAACTGACAAGTGCTGGGGTGGAAATGACTAAAGGTGAAGTCAACAAGAAACTCTTGAACTCCTTACCGTACAACTAGAACTCAAATTGTTCGACGATCAAGAGAACTAAGGATATGTACAAGACTACCCTTAGTGAGTTGATATCCATCATTAAATCATATGACATGGATGATAAGCATAGGGCCCTCAATCATGCCAGCTCCATGGGCATCACCTTAACAACTAAGAATGCTGCACTTCTACCTTCGATCAACTACCAAGCCTCTGGTTCTCAGGCATACCAGGCCTCAGCATCTTAGTCAGTTCCCTTTGAGATTGCCTTCATCTCCTCTAGGCAAGCTGCTTCAGTGCCCAAGATCAGTCCTGAAAGTGAAGAAAACCTGCTACTGTTCAAGGGGTTTATGAACAGGTATAACACGTTTATTGCAGGAGAATTGGCACCGGCCAATCTTACTCAGGATAATCTGGAGCAGATTAATCCTGATGATGTCGAGGAGATGGACGTCGCTTGGCAGATGGCAATGGCAGTGTTCCGAGCCAAAAAGATTATCAAGAAGTTTGGAATGAACAGCTTCAGGAACAACCCAGGATGGAAGCTCGGGTTCGATAAGTCCAAACTCAGGTGCTACAATTGTGACCAACCGAGTCACTTTGCTAGTGAATGTAAGCTGCCCAAGACTGTAAAAGAGGCAGACAAGAAGCCGGAAGAGAAGGCTGGAGTAGGAGTTGGCGCATCCAAGGCACTGGTTACGCAAGAGACTGATTCTTATGGCTGGAGTGACCAGGTGCAAGAGCTGAAGGTGACATTGAGCTATGCATTCATGGTTGATATTGATGACAAATGCAATGAGGTAACTGAAAATCTCTGCTCTACTTCTTGCATTTAAAAGGTTTTTAAATATCGATCTCACAATGAGGATCTAATCAAAGAAGTCACCAAGCTAGAATATTTAAACTCTGAATTTCTTAAAAATGAGGAAATTTTCAAAAAGAAACTTGACGCTGAAAGGCATGATATTTCAAAATTAAAAAGAGCTTTTAAGTGACAAAGAGTCTAACTATCGGGACGCCAGGCGTCAGATAGATGAGCTCAGAGTTGGAACAAGCTAAAACTCAATTGTCTAAAACAAAAATCAGAGTTGACAAATATGAATATGCAAGTAATGTGGTGGCTAAATTGGTTGATGTTGAGAACAGGGGAAGGGAAACAATAGGGCTGGGCTTTACTGAGGTGAAAGCTCCATATAACCACAATTATTCAATCATGCTCAAAATGAACAAGTCTGTTGATGATCTGCTGTTGAAATCAGAACAAAAGGATTGAATTCACCACTGGTTCTAACAAACCAGTTTCACTTACAACAGATCCTGTTTTGACTAATAGTTCTGATAATCCTGAGGTTTGTGCAGAAAGTTTAAGTGTTACAGGTTGAAGGGAGAAGGAGGAAGAAAGAAGTGCTAGCAGGAGCACAGATTGTTCAACTTCATCTAGCAAATCACATTTTGTTCCAAAAGTTGACTTTGTTGGAAGATTTGAAACAATTAAAATTAAACCAAATGAAATGTTTAAGAATTTTAAGACTAATTTTGTTAAAACTAGTGATGATGTTAAAAACAAATGTGTCTTAGAATCAAATTCTTCTCCTTAGCAGGTAAACCAGGCTGATTCCACAACCACTACAGAGGCAGGTTCAAAGTTAAATCCTAACTGTGAACCTTATGTAACACCAGTGCCGGAATCGTAACCGGAACAGTAACTGGTACAGTAACTCAGACATAAACTACGTGTAATTAAATGTATGCTAATATCATGTAATGCTTTACACAAAACTAATATGCAATGGATTCAGTAACATGATTCAAACTCACAGTTTAACAGTCTGAAACATATCAGAAAACACTAAACTGACACATGAATGCTTGTTAGGATTCTATTATGTATAAACGTATGTGAGGCTTTACACAACAAAACAACGACGGGTGTCGTAACGTGAATGCTAAATTGACGGATTATTCGTATAGGTGACGATCTGTATGAATACATTTGAAAGTTTAACGTTCTGAATGATATCCAATAATTAGAAAACCATATTGAAAATTATAGTTATCGTCGTATTCGTACGGGTGACGATTCGAACGAATACGCGCGACGACTATGCGATTCGATTTGAACAGTAAATTTAATATTTTCAGAAAATTTAAATAAACGAAAAATATTTAGTTAATTTACTAGGAATTACCACCTAAAATAAATTTCTAAACTTTACTTTAATATCGCGATGTTTCGTTTCAAAAACGAAACAAAACCGACGTTGTACGCGAAACCGAACAACCAAAACGAACCCGAACTCACCCGGGGTATAAATACCCCAAATGAATCATCTTTTTCATTTTAATCTCTTCACTCTCTCTCTAAAACAAAAACCCGTCACCCTCTCTCTCTACTTTCTCTATCTAGAAACCCACTTCCTATCTCCTCCATTTCTTAACCAAATCAAGAGTTTCTGGTGTCTAAACGACCACCAAGTTGCATAGATCTTGAAAGTACAGGGGATCTGAACCTGGAACCAACGAAATCGAGGTAAAACTCATGATTTTGTTGCGATTTTAGGGTTTTAAAAATCCTATTTCGAACCCTGTAAGAAGCCGGTTAAACCCGCTTGAAACCTTAGGGAAATCACTCACCCACACCTTAGAATCATGTAGGAACAAGGAGTGGGACTTGAGAGGGGCTAGAACATCGATTGGATGTGACCATCTTGGTTCTAGCCGAATGGCCGAATGGTTTCAAATGCAGAAGGCCGAATGGCCACTTCGGCCGAATGGCCTTTCCTCCCATTCGATCGGCCATGCTCAGTCGCCCTTATCCCTTTCGGCCTAAGCCATTCGATCGGTGTAACCACATTCGGCCCAAGCTATTCGCTCGAGCACCTCTTTCGGCCAGCCAACCATACTTATTCGACCAAGCTTACATTCGGTCCTTTCATTCGATCGGCCCCTTGTAGCTATGGCCAACCCATTCGACCACCCCCTATTCGGCCTTCTTTCGGTCAAGGCTATTCGGCCAAGATTGATTCGGCTAAGGGTTGGGTTGGGTTAGAGGTACCAACCATGACCATGGGGTTATAGACGCATGATATGCGTGGGGCTACGTAAACCTTATGCATGTATGGTTGTGTGTGCATGGGAAACTCTTATGGGTTTTCCTAAACAAGAAGCCACCTAGTTTTTAAACAAAGGTGATAAGATTGAAATCTTTTCATGCTAAAGATAAAACATCAATGTTTTGCTAAATGAATACTAAACCTGTCTTTTCTATCACATGGGGATTGAGGGTAAACAACGACTTATGCAACAACTTCAAAGGTTTTAACATGAAGAGAGAACTACAAGTTGCCAAGAAGATTAACTAAGTATAATGGTAGTTGCTAACACTCAATACTTAGTTAATTATTCTATCACTTACAACCAAATTGGATAGTTCTATGGGACTTCTAAGTAGGTTGTACATACGAATGATTCAAGAAACAAAAGAAGGCTAAGACTAAATCTTAGACTTAGAGTTAATCAAGTTGGATTAATTTGAGTCTAATAAATAAAGCTATGATTTTCTTAAAATGCAATATGGTTTTAGTAAATGTAATAATTGATAAACTTTCTTATAATTAATTAAATGATTTTCTAAATAAATGTTTAACTTAAATTGAATAAATCTAAAGGCACTTTAATTTAAAACTTGAAATAATTAATTGTGGGACAAGGGTTGTGAATGGGTAATTAGTCAGATTAGTAGATAGAAATCCTAGAAACACCTTAGTAACATAGGACACTTAGTTGCACACCGAGACCAAAACTCTAGTTTGCGTCTATTATAACGACTTATAGTATTCGAATATCTTAAAACAACACAAGTGCCGAAGATACTTAAGCTACAAATAACGAGCGAGCATTATCTGTGGTAGTTTCAGTCCTAGCAACACAGGTGAGTTCATTTGTCCCTTTTTAAACTATTTTGTTTTACTGCGGGACTGAGAAACATGTAAATGGTTTTATATAAATGCATTATATAATTTTTGTCATGTTATATGAAATTCTTACAAATTTCTGTTTGTAAATTATTTATAAACTGCTAACTGTTAAGTTGGTTATTTATTTTGTTGATGCTTAATCTTTATGATTTCAGTTATAAACTATCATGATTATAAGTAATGATTGTATCTTTCTTAAACATATACTTACTCATATCATTACTCATACAAATTTCTCAAATACATATTTTTAAACGTATACTTTGTTATCCTCAAGAATATTACTCAAAACTTACACTTGATACTTTAAATCAATATTGGATATTAGCTTGCTCAAATGCTTTACGTGCTAATACTTTATGTTCAAATACTTTCTTACTTTATGATTAAACATTAAAGTTCAGTCACTTTTGTGTACAATGTTGTAAACTCAATCCTTTTACTTAAATGCTCAAATCTTTTACTCAGTACTTAATGCTTGTGATCAGTGTTCCTAGTCAAATGCTTATGCTCAATACTCAGTAAACTTAAACATGTTAACAAAGGGGATTCAAGTGGCTAAACAGGTACATGTGCACATGGTATCGGAAAGGTGAAGTTCAGAATAATCAGCAGGACTTCGTAAGACAGACTGATTGGCCATCGCAGGTTGACCTACAAAGTCAAACCCTTCTAGTCATTCAGTGTTCTTCGTTGTTAGGACCTTGTAAGACATACTGATTGGCCCTCGCAGGTTGACTTACGAAGTCAAACCCTCCTAGTCATTCAGTGCTCTTCATTGTCCATCCCTGTTTTGTAACGGTGGCTAGGATGATTATGATACTATTAGTAGACTCTGTGTCTACTAATGGATATCCTCTAACTGCGCACCGATGCAGACCGTTACACCCTAGTTGCTCCTGTGGATTGATACTGAATACCATTGGGTGTATCCTTTGGTGATGCACCCTCCAGAAATTCAGTTGTCCACAGAAGTGAACTCATAAACTTATTTTGAAACTCTAACAGATGTGGTGTTGGTTGAGAGTATAACGCTTAATTATCATTAATAGCAATGTCCTATGTGACTTAGTATGTGGTGGGATGGCATCTGGGCGGGTTGTAGGTTCGACCCTTTCGTATGCCCTATATATAAGCATACCCAGTTGGATGATATAGGTGGTGTTAATGAGGTTAAGGTTGTTACTCATGAGTATGCTTGAAACTTTTAAACAGATCACTTAAAACCATGTTGGGAAACAGAAGTAAACGGTGGGTAAAACGCTTAATTATCATTAATATCAATGTCCTATGTGGCTTAGTATGTGGTGGGACGGCGTCTGGGCGGGTTGTAGGCTCGACTCAGGGGTATGCCCTATATATAAGCATACCGAGCTGGATGATACAGGTGATGTTAATGAGGTTAAGGTTGTTACCAAAGAGGTTTGTCAATGCTGTTGTGTGCATGTTTTGGAATCTTAAATAGAATGTCTTAAAGCTGGGATGGGAACAAGATTGAACGGTAGGTAAAATGCTTAATTATCATTAACAGCAATGTCCTATGTGACTTAGTATGTGGTGGGATGGCGTCTGGGCGGGTTGTAGGCTCGACCCTTTCATATGCCCTATATATAAGTATACCGAGTTGGATGATATAGGTGATGTTAATGAGGTTAAGGTTTTACCTAAAAGGTTTGCAAAGCTATTTTTCAAATACTAAAACCATATGAACTCACCAACCATTGTGTTGACCTTGTTTTCTTACATATTTTTCTTAGGTGATGTATATAATTAAGCTAAGGTTCAGGATTGCATACTAGGATGCTAGCTAGAGGATCTAGTAGTTTTTGGAAAGCACATCTTTTGTTGGCTATTGTGAATCACTTTTGATATCTTGTACGATTACAAGATAGTAAACGCATGATTCCCTTGTAAGATTTACCTAGTTAAATTATCATATGTTGACAATTGTAATTTAACTCTGTAAATTTTAGTTTAATGTCATCGTGCTTTAGTTATTCTTAACATTGATGCTATGTAAACAATCTGATCATCACGATTATCATTCCCGATATCGCGCCCCGGGAACCTTCCGCCCGACGGGACACACGATCCGGCCCGCCGGCTCGGGGTGTGACAGATTGGTATCGGAGCTCAAGGTTATAGAGAATAATAGGCCATTTACTTAAATGGTTTGGCCTAGACTATAGCTTAGTGACCCTCATATAGAGAACATAGGATTTAATCTTGCATTGTGTATTTTACATTCAGTCTTTATGCTAACCGATGTTCTTTCGGGTAGAAGCAGAATGTCACCAAGAAGACAACCATCACCACCTCTTCCTTCACAAGAGATGAACCCAGTAGTTGATGCACTTGCAACTCTGATCACTGAAGAGTTGATGGCCGTTCCCCCTGGAATCATCACCCGGATCCGGAATAGTGAAGAGTTTGCTAGGAACTCCTCACAAATCTCTACAGAGAAGAAGGAACCAGAGAAAGGAGAAAGCAGCAAGAAACCTAAACGTCGTTCAGCGAAAAGACGAAAAAGAACTGTGAACTACACTGACGCTACACCCATCATTCAAATCCTGCCTGATTCGACCACAAGAGTGAGTGTTCAATGCGAGGGAAAAACCCCTCACTCCCCAGTTTGTCGTAACTATCATCGAGCTGAACTCCCATGTGTGCAATGCACACGCTGTGGGAAGACGGGTCACTGGATGCAACAGTGTAGGTCATCCGTAGCCCACATTCCCCCTCAATATGCCGGAAAGTACCCGGAATGTGGCACATGTGGTTATCACCATAGTGGAGAGAAACCTTGTAAACACTGTCTGAATTGTGGGAGATATGGACACTGGAATCAAGAGTGTCGGGCTATTCTAACTAGGAGGCAGGAACAGAAAGCGAGCACCTCTACTTCCTCTCAACATAACCACAACTGCTACATATGCGGAATGCTCGGACATTTTGCAAGGGACTGCCCCAGGAGGATGCCTCCAGCAGACCCCACAGTCACCGAGGAATTTCTTGCTTTACCAGCTCCTGGAGAACACTCGGAGTCCGATGACCCCATAGGTATGCAAATTTCAGAATGATACGTTAAATTATTTATTTGTATGCTAATTAGAAATGCATATTCTGTTGTGGTTTTAGAAACAATAAATCTAAGGTAATCGTAAGAAAGCTCGGTGCCAAAAAGATAATCAGAATAATAACTTAAGGAACCCTTAGGTTAATTAAGCGTTAAATGATTAAATAAAGATAGGGTAAATTTTAATTACGGTTTAACTACTGTAATTAGGAAGAGGACCTTATTTAATTAGAACACTAAAAGCCGTAGGAATTCAAAAATGCCGAAGCTAGCGTGTGAACTTTCACTTTCTACCTAGACCTCATAGAACTCTAATTACTTAGTTTAGAGAACTTTGGTCCTAGGATGTTAAGAAAGGATGAATGTTGGAAATGTGCTGTAAACATAGCTAAACTAGATAAGTAGATCAGGAGAATCAATTGTGAATACAAAACGAAGATATGCCAAAGACGAGTACTGGTGTGTATTATCCTCTAACTCATAAGTCTTTATTTCATTTGATGATAGTATGAATAAGAAGTTATTTTATTCCTATTATTATAACCATATAGGTATTCCACGAAAACTCAGAAATTCTTTATTGTAGTAGAAACAATGAAAGAATCTTTAGTTAATGCATACAACATACTTAGAAAACCACAGCTAGCACTAAGGTTGAGTAACAACTCATGCTCATAGTATCAATTAGTTTTGGAACAATAATAAAGTGTTAGAGTTATGCAAAGATTAAGCAAAGCATAGCAGTAAGACAACTGCTAGCAATAAGACGAGCAAAACTCTGAAGCAATACTTGAGGAATCATACTGAAGGCAATGACGCAGGGAGACGAAAACAAGATACATCTGATTCATGATGAACAGGTCAACATAAAGGGCTCAGTGAAACTACGGAATTGTGAAGTCAAACACTGAACGAAACCGTGTTTCCAACTAATAAGACTCAGTGGAAATCCCAAACGAGACCAGAGTTCATTTGGGAGCGTAGGGACATCACACCAAACAAAGTTTTCCCCACTCATTTACAAAGAAAGTCGTAACCGATAATAACTTTTAAATTTCGGGACGAAATTTCTTTAACAAGGGAAGACTGTAACACCAGTGCCAGAACCGGAACCGGAACAGTAACTGGTACAGTAACTCAGACATAAACTACGTGTAATTAAATGTATGCTAATATCATGTAATGCTTGACACAAAACTAATATGCAATGGATTCAGTAATCTGATTCAAACTCACAGTTTAACAGTCTGAAACATATCAGACAACACTGAACTGACACATGAATGTTTGTTAGGATTCTATTATGTATTACGTATGTGAGGCTTTACACAACAAAACAACAACGGATGTTGTTACGTGAATGCTAAATTGATGGATTATTCGTATAGGTGACGATCTGTATGAATACATCTGAAAGTTTAACATTCTGAATGATATCCGATAATTAGAAAACCATATTGAAAAGTATAGTTATCGTCGTATTCGTAGGGGTGACGATTCGAACGAATACGCGCGACGACTATGCGATTCGATTTAAACACTAAATTAAATATTTTCAGAAAATTTAAATAAACGAAAAATATCTAGTTAATATACTAGGAATTACCACCTAACATAAATTTCTAAACTTTACTTTAATTTCGCTATGTTTCGTTTCGAAAACGAAACGAAACCGACGTTGTACGAGAAACCGAACAACCAAAACGAACCTGAACTCACCCGGGGTATAAATACTCCAAATGAATCATCTTTTTCATTTTAACCTTTTCACTCTCTCTCTAAAACAAAAACCCGTCACCCTCTCTCTACTTTCTCTCTCTTGAAACCCACTTCCTATCTCCTCCATTTCTCAACCAAATCAAGAGTTTTTGGTGTCTAAGCGACCACCACGTTGCGTAGATCTTGAAAGTACAAGGGATCTGAACCTGGAACCAACGAAATCGAGGTAAAACTCATGATTTTGTTGCGATTTTAGGGTTTTAAAAACCCTATTTCGAACCCTGTAAGAAGCCGGTTAAACCCGCTTGAAACCTTAGGGAAATCACTCACCCATACCTTAGAATCATGTAGGAACAAGGAGTGGGACTTGAGCGGGGCTAGAACATCGATTGGATGTGACCATCTTGGTTCCAGCCGAATGCCCGAATGGTTATGCAGATGGCCAAATGGCCACTTCGGCCGAATGGCCTTTCCTCTCATTCGATCGGCCATGCTAAGTTGCCCTTATCCCTTTCGGCCTAAGCCATTCGATCGGTGTAACCACATTCGGCCCAAGCTATTTGCTCGAGCACCTCTTTCGGCCAGCCAACCATACTTATTCGACCAAGCTTACATTCGGTCCTTTCATTCGATCGGCCCCTTGTAGCTATGGCCAACCCATTCGACCACCCCCTATTCGGCCTTCTTTCGGTCAAGGCTATTCGGCCAAGATTGATTCGGCTAAGGGTTGGGTTGGGTTAGAGCTACCAACCACGACCATGGGGTTATAGACGCATGATATGCATGGGGCTACGTAAACCTTATGCATGTATGGTTGTGTGTGCATGGGAAACTATTATGGGTTTTCCTAAACAAGAAGCCACCTAGTTTTTAAACAAAGGTGATAAGATTGAAATCTTTTCATGCTAAAGATAAAACATCAATGTTTTGCTAAATGAATACTAAACCTAAGTCTTTTCTATCACATGGGGATTGAGGGAAAACAACGACTTATGCAACAACTTCAAAGGTTTTAACATGAAGCGAGAACTACAAGGAGCCAAGAAGATTAACTAAGTATAATGGTAGTTGCTAACACTCAATACTTAGTTAATTATTCTATCACTTACAACCAAATTGGATAGTTCTATGGGACTTCTAAGTAGGTTGTACATACGAATGATTCAAGAAACAAAAGAAGGCTAAGACTAAATCTTAGACTTAGAGTTAATCAAGTTGGATTAATTTGAGTCTAATAAATAAAGCTATGATTTTCTTAAAATGCAATATAGTTTATGTAAATGTAATAAATGATAAACTTTCTTAAAATTAATTAAATGATTTTCTAAATAAATGTTTAACTTAAATTGAATAAATCTAAAGGCACTTTAATTTAAAACTTGAAATAATTAATTGTGGGACAAGGGTTGTGAATGGGTAATTAGTCAGATTAGTAGATAGAAATCCTGGAAACACCTTAGTAACATAGGACACTTAGTTGCACACCGAGACCAAAACTCTAGTTTGCGTCTATTATAACGACTTATAGTATTCGAATCTCTTAAAACAACACAGGTGCCGAAGATACTTAAGCTACAAATAACGAGCGCGCATTATCTGTGGTAGTTTCAGTCTTAGCAACACATGTGAGTTCATTTGTCCCTTTTTAAACTATTTTGTTTTACTGCGGGACTGAGAAACATGTAAATGGTTTTATATAAATGCATTTTATAATTTTTGTCATGTTATATGAAATTCTTACAAATTTCTGTTTATAAATTATTTATAAACTGCTAACTGTTAAGTTGGTTATTTATTTTGTTGATGCTTAATCTTTATGATTTCAGTTATAAACTATCATGATTATAAGTCATGATTGTATCTTTCTTAAACATATACTTACTGATATCATTACTCATACAAATTTCTCTAATACATATTTTTAAACGTATACTTTGTTATCCTCAAGAATATTACTCAAAACTTACACTTGATACTTTAAATCAATATTGGATATAAGCTTGCTCAAATGCTTTACGTGCTAATACTTTATGTTCAAATAGTTTCTTACTCAGTATTTAATGCTTGTGATCAGTGTTCCTAGTCAAATGCTTATGCTCAATACTCAGTAAACTCAGAAAACTTAAACATGTTAACAAAGGGGATTCAAGTGGGTAAACAGGTATATGTGCACATGGTATCGGAAAGGCGAAATTCAGAATAATCAGCAGGACATCGTAAGACAGACTGATTGGCCATCGCAGGTTGACCTACGAAGTCAAACCCTTCTAGTCATTCAGTGTTCTTCGTTGTCAGGACCTTGTAAGACAGACTGATTGGCCCTCGCAGGTTGACTTACGATGTCAAACCCTCCTAGTCATTCAGTGCTCTTCATTGTCCATCCGTGTTTTGTAACGGTGGCTAGGATGATTATGATACTATTAGTAGACTATGTGTCTACTAATGGATATCCTCTAACTGCGCACCGATGCAGACCGTTACACCTAGTTGCTCCTGTGGATTGATACTGAATACCATTGGGTGTATCCTTTGGTGATGCACCCTCTAGAAATTCAGTTTTCCATAGAAGTGAACTCATAAACTTATTTTGAAACTCTAAAAGATGTGGTGTTGGTTGAGAGTAAAACGCTTAATTATCATTAACAGCAATGTCCTATGTGACTTAGTATGTGGTGGGATGGCGTCTGGGCGGGTTGTAGGCTCGACCCTTTCGTATGCCCTATATATAAGCATACCCAGTTGGATGATACAGGTGGTGTTAATGAGGTTAAGGTTGTTACTCGTGAGTATGCTTGAAACTTTTAAACAGATCACTTAAAACCATGTTGGGAAACAGAAGTAAACGGTGGGTAAAACGCTTAATTATCATTAATATCAATGTCCTATGTGGCTTAGTATGTGGTGGGACGGCGTCTGGGCGGGTTGTAGGCTCGACTCAGGGGTATGCCCTATATATAAGCATACCGAGCTGGATGATACAGGTGATGTTAATGAGGTTAAGGTTGTTACCGAAGAGGTTTGTCAATACTGTTGTGTGCATGTTTTGGACTCTTAAATAGAATGTCTTAAAGCTGGGATGGGAACAGGATTGAACGGTAGGTAAAATGCTTAATTGTCATTGACAGCAATGTCCTATGTGACTTAGTATGTGGTGGGATGGCGTCTGGGCGGGTTGTGTGACAATCCGGTATTTCTGGTTAAACCCGTTAACCGAAGTTAACAAAATAATACGAAATCATATAAAACAAAACTAAAGGGTTTAAAATTTAACAAAACAAGAGTGTGAACACTTAAATTAGTGGGACTAAAGTGATAATTACATAAAATACTAAATTTTGAGTTTAAAAGTCAAAATTCGGATGGTTCATCGATTGAAACTTGAAATTCACATTAAACACTTGTTATTAAACGAATTAATCACTAAATAAACTCAGATTGATGATGATTTACGTTTATTTTCAGTTACAAACTCATTAATCATTGAATTAAATCAAAAACAATGACCCAAAGGTCGAAACCGTAGCTCCTAACGATCAAAATCACAAGATTCGATTACATTTCTCACAATTGAACCTATAGAAACACAAATCGGCATCTTTTGGTAGTTCTGCATATGTCAATTCGATTCCAAGAGTTCCAGATAGTCGAAATCGATCCGGAGGTGGCTGCACATCAACTCTTTAGTCGAACCACATCAATTGGGCATCAAACAAGGTAATAATCTAATCCTACAGTACCTAAAAGGTCCGATTAAGGATAAACCAAAATCAATTTCGAGTTCTAATACCATATGATTCGACTTTAGATTCTAGGGTTCTTCGTTCTTAACGATTTGGGGTTTTCGATCAAAATGAATTCAAAAACACAATTGAATCATATCAACAGTTTCTAAATGAGTTAATTAGAGAAAACCCTATAACATTTGCGTCTAATTATATCGAATTGTATTATCTCGATTTCTAGGGTTCATGGGATGAACGAATTTGGGGATTTGATACAAAGGGATGCAAAACTCAAATTAAATGGTACCCTTAGATTCTAAATGGCTCGATTAGTAAAAGCCCTATGTTAATTTTGATGTACAATGTCGAATTTTATGAAATCAAGTTCTAGGGTTCTTAAAACAAAATGATTTTGGGTTTTTGTTTCGAACAATCATAAAAATTCAATTAATTGGTACGGATGGTTTTGAAATAACTAGTGTAATGAAAACCCTATGATTTTTCAGATAAACAATAACGAATTTGATGAATTTGAGTTGGAGATTGACACTTTGGTTCGAATTCGGTCAAAGTATAAAAATCATATGATTTTGAATGAAATAGATCAATTAAATGCTCATATGAACTCGACTGGACTTGATGAACAATAACCCCATGGTTTCAGGTTCGATCGGGTTCGAATCGGGGTTCAATTGGAGTCCTTTGATTCGGTTTAAGAAAACAAAGGGAACCTGACCCTTTATTGGTTAAAACCATTTAAAAAGCATTCTGTTAACGAAATCTGAACCATATGAGATGGTAAGGAGTGTGTGTGGTGAAGGGGAGGTCGTGGGTTCGAGCCACGCCTCTGCCATTTTGTTCAAAAATCATATTTTTACAATTTTAATCGTAACTTATTCATTTTAACTCCGATTTAACCCGTTCAAGTTGCATTGGAACCGTAATGGAATTTCTAACAAAATAAAACGATAAAGTTTATATTTTGTCTGAAAATATTAATCGCGTATAATTACGTGTTTAAGTATAATCGTATATATACGAATACAATTTAAACAAACAAACTCAAATTCATGCGTACTTTCTTATGAATGTTTCAAGCAATCTAATATACGTGGGTTAACACGTATGTGATACAAACATGAAATGACATTCCGAATAAAACAACATTATTGTAAATAACACAGATTTTTCGTAGAAGATTATCTACGCGAATTCGCGAACACTTGCTCATTCAATTCGCATTATCAGGTGCGTACACGACCCCTTTTCTTATTTCACTGTTTTGGGGGAGAAAACATGTGCAAACAAACACTTTTAGATACATATCACTTGCATGAGTTAGCTATTTACGATAAGTGCGAACATAGCATTACAAATCCTTACATATCGAACCGTTTAGTTTGCCGTAGTGCAAAGCGTGGTAGTTGAAGATAGATCTATTGGGTTTGACAAACCTCACTTGGTATATTGTAGGTCTACGTAGGTGTTTAACTAGCCAAACCAAATATTACTATTGTTTGTGCTAGACAATAGTGGAAAGGCAAACAACATTCAAATAGTCAGCTTCGGTGTCGACCGCTTATGTAAATAGTACAATGACTAGCTATCATGACTATGCAATGTGTGATTATGTGATCTGCAAACATTATATACAAACAGCTTGTTCAAACAATTAATTCAAACATTTGTGATTACTCATACAAACTGTCACACCCCGAGCCGGCGGGGTTGGATCGAAGTCCCCGTCGGGCGGAAGGTTCTCGGGGCGCGATATCGTGAGTGATAATCGTAATGATCAGATTGTTTACATAGCATCAATGCTAAGAATAACTAAAGCACAATCAACATTAACTAGGATTACAAAGTTAAATTACAATATCAATGTTCAGTAATTTAACTAAGTAAACCTAACAAAAGAATCAAATGTTTATATCTTGTATCTGTACAAGATATCAAAAGTGATGCGTATTATCAACAAAAGATGTGCTTCCAAAATCAACTAGGTCCTCTATCTAGGCCACCTAGCATGCAATCCAATAGCCATAGCTTAAACCTGTTCTTCACCTGAGAAAGCATGTAAGAAAACAAGGTCAACACAATGGTTGGTGAGTTCATATAGTTTTTATGTTTAAAATAGCTTTAACAAACCTCTTTCGGTAAAACCTTAACATCATTAACTCCACATGTAATATCCAAATCGGTATGCTTATATATAGGGCATACCCCTGAGTCGAGCCTACAACCCGCCCAGACGCCATCCCACCACATACTAATCCGGATATGACACTGTTGTTAATAATAATTAAACCTTTTACCTACCAATCAACCCATTCCTCCTCATAGCTTTTGTTTTCTGTTTCAAGTTTACAAGTCTATAGAATTCATAAGTATTTGTTTCATCGTATGTTTAACAAGCATCATAGTTTCACACGCACATAGTTTAGCTGTCCCTAATCTCATGCGTGAGTACAAGATCTGCACTAGCAGAAGTTTAGCAATTACGTAGCTCACGGCTAGATACAAGCTCTGCACTAGCAGAAGTTTAGCCATTACGTATCTCATGAATTAGTTAAGCTTAGTCTAGCAATTACATGTCTCCTATACAAGATACAAGCTCTGCACTAGCAGAAGTTTAGCAATTACGTATCTCATACATCAACACAAGCCATGCATACACAAACAATCCAGCAATTACATATCTCATATAAGCAAACAAAAGCTCTGCACTAGCAGAAGTTTAGCAATTACATGTCTCTTATATAGATAATAGCTTAGCCTCGTCATGGTTTAGTTTTAATCCAGCAATTACATACCTCATATAAACAGA
This sequence comes from Mikania micrantha, assembly GCA_009363875.1. Lineage (NCBI taxonomy): Eukaryota > Viridiplantae > Streptophyta > Magnoliopsida > Asterales > Asteraceae > Mikania > Mikania micrantha. The sequence goes on from CM018693.1 coordinate 60,716,294, forward strand.
CAAAAGCTCTGCACTAGCAGAAGTTTAGCAATTACATGCCTCTTATATAGGTAATAGCTTAGCCTCGTTATTGTTTAGTTTACATGTATTTCAATACGTAGGTACAAGCTCTGCACTAGCAGAAGTTTAGCAATTACGTAGCATATGATTAGATACATGCATAATGTTTCATGCGCAAATAATAGTTTCACGCATATAGTTTCAAGCGTCCACGTATAGTTTCATCATGAATTCCATAGCATAGCATCAAGTCTCATGTTAAGCATATAGTTTCATAAACATAAAGTCTCATGTTTAAGCATACAGTTTCATAAGCATCCAACATATTGTTTCAAGCTTCAAGTTTAAAGTTCAAGCATCAAGTTTATAGCTTCTCAAAGTGTACTAGTTTCCAAGTATAAGCATCAATGTAAGCATCATGTTTAAGTTTAAAAGCATTAAATAACATTTCAATAGTTTATTTAAAATGTTTAACATACTTCTCAGTCCCGAAGTAAAACAAATAAGTTTGAAAAGGGACAAATGAACTCACCTTGTGTCCGTAGTGATTGACTAAGTTGAATAAGAATGCACGCGCTCTTTGTTTGTTCTTGTTATGATGTTCACGCTCCTGTATTGATTTCATAGTGTTGTAGTTTATAAGTATGAGTTTGAAAAGGTTCGTTGTGCTTGTAAGTGTTAGTCCTAAAGTTGACTAACACTCACAAGTCTTGTTTGTCATCCGGCCCCAATTCTTCTTTGTTATAGATTCCATACTTGTTCATTAATTACAAGTTATCATTTGTACATAGGGCTTCTAAGCCTTTATGTAGTTTGCTTTAAACTTGTCATCACCTTAACAAACAATTAACATTCCATACATGTCTTTATCCTTTATTGTTATTGTTTCCAATGTTCATTCAAACGTTAATCATATATTTAAAATCCATTGGGCCGGATAACCTATTGGACTAATTAATGTGTAATTGGGCATAGCATTTGTATATGTGTGGGTCGGTTATGTGTATTGGACCGAGACAATTCTAATGGACCAAAGGAATAAGTTGGACTGAGTGAGTTAAATTGCTAAATACAATTTATGGTCTAATTAAGATGATATGGGTTTAGTTCACACAGGATTGGGCCCTTTATGTGTGTGGCCGAAAACAAGGGAATTGAGCCGAACAAAGGAGTGGGTTAACTAACTTGAGCCGAAATAATGAGGTTGGGCCCTAGTATCATCTTTGGACCGAATAATAGGTTGTTGGGCCAACCTATTGGGCTGATTTGGGGTATGTAAAAGCTTGTGGGCCGAATCAAGTTATAGGTGGGATGATGTAATTTAGATGTTTCGATGGTGTTATTGGGCTGTATAAAATAAATGGGTCACGGTTTGGGCTCACATACAATTGAGTTGGGCCGCCTCTAAGTTTGGCCATTAATCAAACGAATCAGATATGTAGCCAGTGAACCCACATCCACATGGTTCGGCTAACAAGGCAAGCCAAAGGTTCGCTCCCTTTCAAGGGGTTCGGCCAAGGGTTTGGCTGCATGTGGGTTCATTGGCCATATGTTCAACCATTAGGGTTCGGCACTGGTTCGCTAATCACCCATGATTCGGCGGTTTTGGTTAACCACGAGGAGAAGGTTCGTGTATCCATGAGCAAGGCATGTAATAGGTTCGGTTGACCCCTAAAGGTTCGGCTAGGGTTCTAAAGGTTAGCTGCACATGAAGGTTCGGTTCTTGCATGCGAGTATAAGGGTTCGTCGTTCATTCACAGCATGGATGGTTCGGTCAATTGATCATGCAAGGTTCGGCCATGTTTGTGCTAGGTTCGTCCAGGTGATGGTTCATTGCTATCCAAGGGTTCGACCATCTCTGATTTGCATGGAGGTTCGGCTAGGGCCGAAGGTTCGTGCTAGGATCACGTGGGTTCGGCAAGCATGAGAGTTCGTCTAGGGTTCGTGACATGAGCTGGAGTTCGGCTGGTCACTGGGGAATAACAGGTTCCGCTGGTCACTGGGGAATAACAGGTTCGGCTACCACGCGAACCTTGTTCATCCGCCTCAATCTCGTTTGGCTCTAGAAGGTTCCAGCACTGATTCCCTAATGTGGGTGCACCAAGATGTGTTTTCGAAGGGTGAGGCTCGATCATAAAGGTTTAGGGCCGGCTATATGCGTGTGTGTTCGACCATGGGGAAGAAACCCTAGATTTCGTGAACTTCATCACTTCATACCTCAAATTTGGCTGACCCAATCACTAGATCGGTTGTACTTCTTGATAGAGGAGCTCGAGATCTTCGTGTGGACACCAAAATTAGACGATTTCACTAAGAATTGAAGGAGATCTTGAAGTTTGAAGGTGGATAATCCAAGTGGGGAAGAAAGTGACGATTTTGAGAGAGTTTTAGAGAGAGAGAGATTGTATAAAATGAAATAAATGAATCATTTGGTGTTTATATACCCCGAGGGTATCCGGGTTCGTTTCGGTTGCTCGGTTCGTATTTTCGTCGCGTTTCCGGCACGTTACGCGTGCTTATTGTAACTTTAAATAAAAAGAGTTCATTTTAACGATTTGGATGGTATTTAATTCTAATAATCATTTTATGTTTTGTTTAATTAATTTATTTATCGAATTTCATTATTTTTACGCGTTCCGTTTATTTGTTCGCGAATTAATAAAATAGTTTCGTTTAATTTTATTTATGATGAGTTTCAAAATTGTAAACAGGAATTATTATATTTCCTTAAAATTATTATCGTTCTTCGTTTTCGTTTTCGTTTCGTCAGAACGCGTCGCCATCGCTCGTATTCGTTCGAATCGTCATTCGAACGAACACGACGAGGGTTTGGCTTTCTGATTCTTGTTCTCTACTTTTCAATCATTATTTCAGAACGTTAAACTTTCAGAATCATTAGTACAGATCGTCACCTATACAAATAACTCGTCGGTTTAGCATTCCGTAACAACAACCGTTATAGTTTCGTTCTGTTTAACCACACATACGTTTATACACAATAGTATCAAATCAAATACCTATGTTTCAACACTGTGTTCCCTAAGGTTTCAGTTAGATTTCAGACAATCGTATAATAGTTTAGTGTAAAGCATAATGTATCAACGACATAAGTATAGTTTCACGTAATATGTACCTGAGTTACTGTACGAGTTACTGTTGCGATCACTGTTCCGGCAGGCGTCCGGCACTGATGTTACACAAACCTGTGTATGCACCAACCTTTGTGTTGACTTGATTTACATGTTTTCTCAGGACATTAAAGCACAAGCAAGAGCAAGCAGGGACTAGGACGTTGAGTCTCATGCATCAATTTCTGTTTTAATTATTGATTAAAAACTTTGAATATTGTAGCTCATGGTTTTTACAACAGACAAGTTTTGTTATAAATTTTCAAACGCTTCCGTAACGCTACATTTGTTATGTACAATTATGACCTAATTTATGTTTGAAAAGCATATAGAGGTCTTTCGCTATGTCTAATGCCTGAGATCCTGTTTTGTCACGCCTCAAACGGTATGATTCCGTTAGTGGGAATTTGGGGGTGTGACAGGTTGTAGGCTCGACCCTTTCGTATGCCCTATATATAAGCATACCGAGTTGGATGATACAGGTGATGTTAATGAGGTTAAGGTTTTACTTAAAAGGTTTGCAAAGCTATTTTTCAAATACTAAAACCATATGAACTCACCAACCATTGTGTTGGCCTTGTTTTCTTACATGTTTTTCTTAGGTGATGTACATAATTAAGCTAAGGTTCAGGATTGCATACTAGGATGCTAGCTAGAGGACCTAGTAGTTTTTGGAAAGCACATCTTTTGTTGGCTATTGTGAATCACTTTTGATATCTTGTACGATTACAAGATAGTAAACGCATGATTCCCTTGTACGATTTACCTAGTTAAATTATCATATGTTGACAATTGTAATTTAACTCTGTAAATTTTAGTTTAATGTCATCGTGCTTTAGTTATTCTTAACATTGATGCTGTGTAAACAATCTGATCATCACCATTATCATTCCCGATATCGCGCCCCGGGAACCTTCCGCCCGACGGGTGTCGCACCCCGAGAAATCCCGTCCCTTCCGGGGCGCGAGCGGCGGCAGATTGTCAGGATCGCAGTCTCCGGTCACACAACATGCGAGACCTATATGTCTGATTTCTTACGTACATCCAATAATTTGAATAAAACAGTTTAGTAATATCAGAGTTGCGGAAGTGAAGTATAAATTAACAAAGCAGTTTAATCATTCATAGTTGCGGAAGCGTTAAATCAAAATGGTTTTCAAAGCGATACGTGACAATAGTTGCGGAAGCGATTTAAGCTGATTAACATTACATAACAACCAAATGGTAATAAATATTTGATAAACTAAGACACTTAAATAGATGCATGCGACTCCGGCCTAGCATCCTATTCCTGGTGCGCGTGCCTTAGTTACCTGAGAAAACATGCGAGTAAAAGGTCAACACAATGGTTGGTGAGAGCACAGGTTTGTAATCAGCAGTAAACATCAAAATGTTTAAAGTAAAGTGTGCAGGTCTATTTTTCAATACAATGCAATATCAATTGATAGCTAGTCAATATGTGTTATATCATATGCGGGTTCGCAACCGAAGCTAACATGCTGCCTCCCGCCCTATCCATCCAAGATATGGCAAATGTTGTTTGGTCAATTATGCACTGTTCCGACCTCCAGTCGGGGTGGCCATACGGCTCGCAACAGTGGGGCTTGTCAGGCCCAAATAGTACTATTCAGAATTACCACGCTGAGCGCAACGCGCTATTAACGGTTCGAGGTGTGTTTAATGAGGACTTATCAGTTTGTGGATGAATGCCACACATATGTATATACGATATTAGCATGTACAAAAATAACCAAAAGTGTGTAAGTTGTTCAAAAACAGTTGTATGCAATGTTTTCTCCCCCAAAGGTAGAAAATGTAAAAAGGGGCCGTGAACTCACCTTAGCGAGGTGAACAAATGTAAGCGTAAGCTCCTGTGTCGTCGGGTCGTCAGTCACCGGCTACCTATATCGTATATTACACGTGAGTTCGTGTAAGTGATTGTGTTACGTGATCAATAACTCTCGGTTGATCATGTCTGTCTGTGTTGGTCTACATTGACCGTGTTTGACCGTGTGTGTCAACGGCCCGTTGGTGAACCATATGTTGGTTGTGTATTGTGAAACATTCGTGTTAGTGCTTGTTGTGTGCAAACGCGCAAGTCTCGTCTATGGACAACTTACCATTTATAGCAAGTTCACAAGAATATTGATTTTAGAGTTCTGGCATGCTCATTAGTCCTACGTGATCTTGTTAACACATAGCACATCATCATACAAGGTCACATAATTCGTTTACAACATGTTTGCACATAAAAGTTTCCTGAAATGGAAAGTTTCCATTTGTAGCATTCGTGACATCAGAAACCATCTAACTTAGTATCTAATCATCATACTACAACATAATAAGTCATTTAGCATGCTCGAATCACACATCAAGTTTACAAATCGGTTTTTGTAAAAATAAAGTTACTAAAAATAGTAACTTTGTGGTTTTTGCATAAAATGACTATCTAAACATTTATAAACCATTCTTTTGCCACAAATCATCATAATAACCAATCTAACATCCTTTAAACATGTCCACATAACCAAATTCATCATCTATCAATATTTCATCAATAAAAGTTACTAAATATAGTAACTATGCCAAAATGACCATAAACATTATCAATATCACATTCTAAGTGTTCAAATCATCATCTTAACATCCTAATAGCAATTCTACATACATGCATGTCCACCATTTCATCTATAACCTCATTTTGAGAAAATAAAGTTTCTAATAATAGAAAGTTCATCCAATATCATGTTTTTAATCAATAAGATCATCATCTAATCTTGCAAGAACACTTATACATTATCAAGAATCATCCCAACATCAACAAAATCATCTAGAATGCCTTAGATCATACATGCATGGCATTATAATGTCTTAAATCATTATTTCAAGCATATAGGTTCATACCCATCACTTTAGATCATCATAAAACTCAATCTAAACATCATAGATAATCAAGAAACACATTTATAACATCAAACCCAGATTCAAACCACAAGAAATTCGTGCATGTGATGGGTGGGTGCTTGCATGTGAGTGGATCTTCATGCATGTGGGTTTTTACCCATTGCATGTTCGATCTAACTATCAAGGAGCAAGTAAAACTACCTTAGATGCTCTAGATCGCTGGAATGAAGTTGAATCAAGGATTTGGCAGCTCCAAGAGTGGCTGGAAATAAACTCTTAGTGGCTTCAAGTGGTGGTGTGTTGATGGTGATGAGTTCCAAGCTTCCTTCTATGCTCCAATGGCTTCCTAGGAGCTTCAAAGCTTCATCAATGGAGTTTTCTGGTGAAATGATGAAGAAACAGAGGTAGGAACTCGAGATAGAGGTGTTATGACCGAGAGAATAGGATTAGAATGATTAAAGTGAGATAGGTTGAGTGTAGATCTTATTTTTGCGATCTGTGCATGTCAGGCGTAACGCCTGGCGTGGGCTAAAGATCCTAGGCGTTACGCGCGGATGTAAATTGTATCCGGCTGAGTTCTTTGTCCCGCGCGCATCGCCAGAGATGGGTGCTTCGGGTCAGGCGTACCGCCTGGCCCATATGTAAGGCCCAATATGCCTATTTTGCTGTTCTGGGCCCATTCTCGCCCGTTTCTCGACTGTAGAACATCGTTCGAGTGTCGTTTGGACTCGTTTGAGCTTCCCAGTTCACTGTGTGACTGTTTCGTGAAGTTTCGAGTGTTGTGATACACAATGTGTTTGACGTTCGCCAACGTTCGTGAGACTCGTGTGTGTTTCGGTAATTCCTCGAATTATCGATGATTGTTTGTGTTCGTGTCTAACGAAGTGTTTGCACGCTTGATTAATCCTAATCAACGTGTGATGCACAATCCAATAATTCCCCGAATTATTGTTTTGTGTTAGTGTTGTGTTTGCCACACTTGGTTTCCAAAACCAATGTGCAATGTACGATTCGATAGCTCCACGAACTATCGTTTCGCAGTAGTTTGTGTTCAACTCATATAATCAATCATGATTAAATGAAATGCAACAAGTATGAATGTGAAATGTAAAGAATATATAAAAGTTGCAATTCACCTGAAATTGCCGGGTGTCACATCATCCTCTTGTTGAAAGAAATTTCGTCCCGAAATTTGGTTGTTGTTGGTAGTGTTCGAGAAGCAAGAGTGTTTGAAAAAAAAAAATTCTAGTTGTCACATCATCCCCTTGTTGAAAGGAATTTCGTCCCGAAATTTATTTGCTGTTGTCGACGTTCGACGTTGTCTGTTTGAAGAGATGGGGATATTTGCGCATCATCTGATCTTCACGTTCCCACGTGAATTCAGGTCCGCGTTTCGAGTTCCATCGAACTTTGACAATAGGGATCTTACTTTGCTTGAGTTGTTTGACCTCACGGTCCATGATTTCTACCGGCTCTTCCACGAACCGTAGTTGTTCATCCACCTGGATCTCATCCAGTGGAACAATAAGTGTTTCATCTGATAAGCACTTTTTCAGGTTCGAGACATGAAATACGTTGTGCACTCCGTCGAGTTCGGTTGGCAAGTTGAGTTGGTATGCCACTGGACCAATCCTTTTTAGGATCTCGAAAGGTCCAATGTACCGTGGGTTCAGTTTTCCTCGTTTACCAAAACGAATGACGCCCTTCCATGGCGAAACTTTAAGAAGAACTTTATCTCCTACCTGAAATTCCAGAGGTTTTCGGCGTTTGTCGGCATAACTCTTTTGACGATCACGAGCTGCTGCCATGCGGTTTCTGATTTGCACAATTTTCTCCGTCGTTTCGTGTACAAGTTCAGGGCCAGTGAGCTGACTGTCGCCCACTTCCGCCCAACAGATAGGTGATCGGCATTTCCTGCCATAGAGTGCCTCAAAAGGGCGCTGCTTTGATGCTTGTGTGGTAGCTGTTGTTGTAGGAAAACTCCACCAATGGTAGGTGAGTTTCCCAGCTGCTACCAAAGTCTACTACGCATGCTCGTAGCATGTCCTCAAGGGTTTGTATTGTGCGTTCGCTCTGGCCATCAGTTTGTGGGTGGTATGCTGTACTCATATCCAACCGTGTGCCGAGCGACTTTTGCAATGATTTCCAGAAGTTAGAAGTGGATCTGGCGTCTCGATCTGAAATAATGGAGATTGGCACTCCATGTCGCGAGACTACTTCTTTGACATAGATTCTGGCTAGCTTTTCCATTTTGTCATTTTCCTTGATCGTAAGGAAATGTGCTGACTTAGTCAGTCGGTCTACAATTACCCAGATAGTGTCACATCCACTAGGAGTACGGGGTAATTTGGTGATAAAATCCATGGATATTTGTTCCCATTTCCACATGGGGATCTCAGGTTGTGTGAGTAATCCAGATGGTTTCTGGTACTCGAGCTTGACTTTCGCACACGTCAAGCATTTGCCCACGTAGGTGGCAATGTCGGCTTTCATATGTGGCCACCAGTAAAGTATCTTCAGATCATGATACATTTTATCAGATCCAGGGTGAATGGAATATCGGGATTGTGAGCCTCGTCCATCACAAGGTCTCGTAGGTTCCCATGATGCGGAACCCAGATGCGTTCCATGAAATACTGTAAGCCATCGGCTTTTTCTTTAAGGTGTTGCTCCATTCCCCTTAGTGATTCTGCCGCTAGGTTTTCAGGTCTAAGTGCCTCCACTTGGGCATTACGTATCTGTTCAGGGAGGTTGGGAAGAATGGTGAGTTGTAAAGCTCTTACCCTCTTGGGTTTCGGTGTATTCTTCCGACTTAGGGCATCGGCCACTACATTGGCCTTCCCCGGGTGATACTTGATGGCACACTCATAGTCGTTTAGGAGTTCGAGCCAACGACGTTGTCGCATGTTCAGTTCCTTCTGCTCGAATATGTGTTGGAGACTCTTGTGATCGGTGTATATCGTACACTTTGTGCCGTACAGGTAGTGTCTCCAGATCTTGAGTGCAAATACCACGGCTCCAAGTTCCAAGTCGTGGGTGGTGTAATTCTTCTCATGGACTTTCAGTTGTCTAGAAGCATATGCGATTACCTTGTCACGCTGCATCAGCACGCAGCCGAGTCCTTGTATCGAGGCATCGCAATATACCACGAAATCATCTGTTCCCTCAGGAAGCGATAAAATAGGTGCACTACAAAGCTTCTGCTTGAGAAGCTGGAATGCAGCTTCTTGCTTTTCAGTCCAGAGATATTTCTTGTCCTTGTGGGTGAGAGCTGTAAGGGGTTGGGCTATCTTTGAAAATCCTTCAATAAATCGCCGATAATAGCCTGCCAAGCCTAGGAATTGTCGCACCTCAATTGGGGTCTTTGGTGCTTCCCAGTTCTTGATTGCCTCTATCTTAGACTTATCCACATAAATCCCTTGTTCATTAACAACATGTCCCAAGAATTGGACTTCTCGGATCCAGAAGTCGCATTTTGAGAGTTTAGCGTACAGCTTCTCTTTTCGTAGCAGTTCAAGAGTCAATTGAAGATGCTCTTTGTGTTCCTCCTGGGTTTTGGAATAAATGAGAATATCATCTATGAAGACAATGACGAACTTGTCAAGGTATGGTTTGCACACTCTATTCATGAGGTCCATGAATACTGCAGGTGCATTGGTTAGCCCAAACGGCATGACCAAAAACTCGTAATGGCCATAGCGAGTGCGAAATGCTGTTTTGGGAATATCCTCTTCCTGAATCCTTAGCTGATGATACCCAGATCGCAGATCGATCTTGGAGTAGTAACTCGATCCTTGTAGTTGATCGAACAGATCGTCGATCCGAGGTAATGGGTAGCGGTTCTCGATTGTTACTTTGTTTAACTCCCGGTAGTCGATGCACATACGAAACGTGCCATCCTTTTTCTTTACGAATAAGACCGGAGCTCCCCAAGGTGAGAAGCTTGGTCTAATGAAACCCTTGTCCAACAGCTCTTGCAGTTGATTGGACAGTTCCTGCATTTCCGAAGGTGCAAGTCGATATGGTGCTCGTGCGATAGGTGCTGCTCCCGGCACAAGGTCTATGCGGAACTCCACTTGTCGAGGTGGTGGAAGTCCTGGTAGATCCTCCGGGAAAACGTCGGGATATTCGCATACGACTGGGATGTCTTCTATCCTTTTCTCCTCTTCAGTCTTGTCGGTGATAAGCGCCAATATGGCAGTGTATCCCTTTCGTAAGCATTTGTGAGCTTTCATGCACGAGATGATGTTCAGAGGAGTGTCACTCCTTTCGCCCTTGATGTCTGGAGTTTCTCCGCTAGGGAGAGGTATGCGCACAACCTTGTCGTGGCAAATGATTTCAGCCTGGTTTTTAGACAACCAATCCATGCCCACTACGACATCAAAACTGCCTAGTGTAACCGGCATGAGGTCAATCTTAAATTTATGGCCTGCTAGCTCTAAAGTGCATTCTCTCAGAATGTGCTTAGTTACAATCAATTTACCATCAGCTAGCTCTACTGTATATTCAACTTCTAAGGGTGTTGGGGTTATGGCAAGTATCTCACTAAAGTCCTTAGATATAAAGCTTTTCTCAGCTCCAGTATCAAACAATACAGTAGCATAATTATCGTTTAAGAGATACGTACCGGTTGCAAGGTTGGGATCCCTCCTGGCCTCCTTGGCCCCAATCACGAAGGCTCGTCCCCTCGCTCCATTGTTCCCGTTGTTGTTCGGTTGGTTGTTGTTCTTTTTCAGGTGCGGGCAATCCTTCTTGAAGTGCCCTGGTTTCCCACATTCGAAGCAACCCTTCGGTGCTTCAAGTTGTTGCTGTTGTTGTGGCTGCTGCGGGGTTTTTGTCATTAGTTCACCCCTGCAGTCTTTGGCTGCATGTCCCCCTTTTCCGCAGCGCTGACATTGGAAGCGGCCACATTGACCCGGTGCATGATGGAAGTTGCACTTGTGGCATTTGGGGTGTTTTCCAGCATAACCTCCTTGGTTCTGGGTGGTTGGAATGGGTGGGGCATAAGCTTGGGTTGATCCAAACTTACGTTGCTGTGGTGGTGGTTGGAGAGTGGTTGGTTTGTTCTGGGTGTCATCCCATTTCCGTTTGCCCATGTCGTTGGTTGTGGTCACAGCACCACGGGGTGGCAAGAGTCCTTGTGCAACTGCCGAATCAGTGAGCTTGTGAGTCAGTCGCACAGCTTGTTGCATGGTGATGGGGTCAGCAGAGAGCACCATGCCCTGAATTTGAGGTGGCAGTCCATCAATGTACTTCTCTATATGTTTGAAGGGTGGGGTTGCCATTTCTGGGCACAGATTTGCTAACTCATAAGATCGAGCGGTGTAGGCCTCGACCTCGGAACCAATCATCTTATGGTTCCAGAATTCCGTTTCCAGTTTCTGCACTTCACCGCGAGGACAGTACTCACGGTTCAACATTTGTTTAAAGTTATCCCAAGGCAGAGCGTTGGCTGCATCAAGTCCTAGGTTCTGGACGTTGGCATTCCACCAAGTGAGGGCAGCTCCCTCGAATGTCCCTGCAGCGAACTTGACCCTGTCCTCGTTCCTGCAGTTGCTCATGGCGAAGGCTGATTCCACCTTCTCAATCCAGCGTAACAGCCCAACGGCACCCTCAGTGCCGCTGAATGAATGGGGTTTGCAATCTAGGAACATCTTGAACGTGCAGAGAGGTGGGTTAGGGTTTGCTCCTGAGATACACAAGGAACAAGGTTGAGTTAGGTATAGAATAAACGTGTTGAATTGGATACAAGTGTTTGTAGTGCAAGGTGAATATGAACAGGTTCATCACCTTGGTTCAGTAGATCGTGGTTACGGGCAGCTTCCCGTGCAGCAAGTACCTCCTCAACTCGTTCGTTGATGAGGGCGTTCAACTCAGCTTGAGTCAGGTTGATGTTCCCACGTCCGCCTGCATTCCTGCGTCCTCCACGTCTTCCAGCCATGATCTTCATAGCGAGAATAAGTGTTAGTGTTTGTCTAATGACTAATGTAGTGTGTGCAGTAGGTACTGTAAAGTACATGTAGAGCTATCGGCTCTCCCCATCACGGGTAGTCACGTGCTGTGATGAACGTAATGCATAAAAGATGTGGCATGTGTGCAAGCATCATAATACTAAGCACTAAGTGTTGTGTGGAGACTAGTGGTTATAGACTAAGTTCACTAAATGCAAACCTAATTCGCAATAACCGGAGTCTCTGATACCAATCTGTCGCACCCCGAGAAATCCCGTCCCTTCCGGGGCGCGAGCGGCGGCAGATTGTCAGGATCGCAGTCTCCGGTCACACAACATGCGAGACCTATATGTCTGATTTCTTACGTACATCCAATAATTTGAATAAAACAGTTTAGTAATATCAGAGTTACGGAAGTGAAGTATAAATTAACAAAGCAGTTTAATCATTCATAGTTGCGGAAGCGTTAAATCAAAATGGTTTTCAAAGCGATACGTGACAATAGTTGCGGAAGCGATTTAAGCTGATTAACATTACATAACAACCAAATGGTAATAAATATTTGATAAACTAAGACACTTAAATAGATGCATGCGACTCCGGCCTAGCATCCTATTCCTGGTGCGCGTGCCTTAGTTACCTGAGAAAACATGCGAGTAAAAGGTCAACACAATGGTTGGTGAGAGCACAGGTTTGTAATCAGCAGTAAACATCAAAATGTTTAAAGTAAAGTGTGCAGGTCTATTTTTCAATACAATGCAATATCAATTGATAGCTAGTCAATATGTGTTATATCATATGCGGGTTCGCAACCGAAGCTAACATGCTGCCTCCCGCCCTATCCATCCAAGATATGGCAAATGTTGTTTGGTCAATTATGCACTGTTCCAACCTCCAGTCGGGGTGGCCATACGGCTCGCAACAGTGGGGCTTGTCAGGCCCAAATAGTACTATTCAGAATTACCACGCTGAGCGCAACGCGCTATTAACGGTTCGAGGTGTGTTTAATGAGGACTTATCAGTTTGTGGATGAATGCCACACATATGTATATACGATATTAGCATGTACAAAAATAACCAAAAGTGTGTAAGTTGTTCAAAAACAGTTGTATGCAATGTTTTCTCCCCCAAAGGTAGAAAATGTAAAAAGGGGCCATGAACTCACCTTAGCGAGGTGAACAAATGTAAGCGTAAGCTCCTGTGTCGTCGGGTCGTCAGTCACCGGCTACCTATATCGTATATTACACGTGAGTTCGTGTAAGTGATTGTGTTACGTGATCAAGAAACACATTTATAACATCATAGATAATCAAGAAACACATTTATAACATCAAACCCAGATTCAAACCACAAGAAATTCGTGCATGTGATGGGTGGGTGCTTGCATGTGAGTGGATCTTCATGCATGTGGGTTTTTACCCATTGCATGTTCGATCTAACTATCAAGGAGCAAGTAAAACTACCTTAGATGCTCTAGATCGCTGGAATGAAGTTGAATCAAGGATTTGGCAGCTCCAAGAGTGGCTGGAAATAAACTCTTAGTGGCTTCAAGTGGTGGTGTGTTGATGGTGATGAGTTCCAAGCTTCCTTCTATGCTCCAATGGCTTCCTAGGAGCTTCAAAGCTTCATCAATGGAGTTTTCTGGTGAAATGATGAAGAAACAGAGGTAGGAACTCGAGATAGAGGTGTTATGACCGAGAGAATAGGATTAGAATGATTAAAGTGAGATAGGTTGAGTGTAGATCTTATTTTGCGATCTGTGCATGTCAGGCGTAACGCCTGGCGTGGGCTAAAGATCCTAGGCGTTACGCGCGGATGTAAATTGTATCCGGCTGAGTTCTTTGTCCCGCGCGCATCGCCAGAGATGGGTGCTTCGGGTCAGGCGTACCGCCTGGCCCATATGTGAGGCCCAATATGCCTATTTTGCTGTTCTGGGCCCATTCTCGCCCGTTTCTCGACTGTAGAACATCGTTCGAGTGTCGTTTGGACTCGTTTGAGCTTCCCAGTTCACTGTGTGACTGTTTCGTGAAGTTTCGAGTGTTGTGATACACAATGTGTTTGACGTTCGCCAACGTTCGTGAGACTCGTGTGTGTTTCGGTAATTCCTCGAATTATCGATGATTGTTTGTGTTCGTGTCTAACGAAGTGTTTGCACGCTTGATTAATCCTAATCAGCGTGTGATGCACAATCCAATAATTCCCCGAATTATTGTTTTGTGTTAGTGTTGTGTTTGCCACACTTGGTTTCCAAAACCAATGTGCAATGTACGATTCGATAGCTCCACGAACTATCGTTTCGCAGTAGTTTGTGTTCAACTCATATAATCAATCATGATTAAATGAAATGCAACAAGTATGAATGTGAAATGTAAAGAATATATAAAAGTTGCAATTCACCTGAAATTGCCGGGTGTCACAACGGGACACACGATCCGGCCCGCCGGCTCGGGGTGTGACACCTTATGTTCCAACTAGGTTATTGGAACAAGCCTCCACAAGTTCTTCCTCTGGTCAAAGTGATTGTGATGTAAAGCCATTTGACCCAAAGGAGTTTCATGACAAGGTCTGCTGCTATGCATGTGGAAGACCAGGCCACATTGCAAGACACTGTCTGCACCGACCTACTGAATTCTTCTGTGGGAAGAATCATAAGGTCACACCCAAGGCTAAACCTACTAATAGACCAATGAGGATAGACCAATCCTCCAAGCCTAGGGTGAAACCTCAAAAGATGACTAAGAATCATCCCACTGCCAAAAGGGCCAAATTAACAAAACAAAATCAATATGGTTTTCATAAACAAAAATCAAAGGTTTCCAAATCTGAAAGTAAATAACAGTGGAAGAATAAGCCACAGGTGAAACCTCCTTTAAAACCAATTGATCATGGCAGTGGCATCAAGCCTGTAAATGTGAGGGCTATGTTAGACAAGCCCAAGGGTAAGAACAAGCAAAGCCCTAAAGTTCCAAAAGTACTTAAATCTGTTATGATTTGGGTAGCTATTTATCATTATATGTGTGTGTACCATGCAGGGACGACCAAATAAGCTGAAGAATGTTTGGTACGTGGATAGTGGTTGTTCCCTGCATATGACTGGAGATTTTTCTCAGTTGCTCGAAGTCACACCGTTTAATGGGGGTTATGACTCGTTCGTTGGAGACAAAGGTGGGAAGATTGGTATGAAGGTCATGGTCACAAATGGAACTTTGAGTTTTGAGGATGTGTACTACGTTGAAGAACTCAATCACAGCTTGTTGAGTGTTTCTCAGATTTGTGACAAGAGTTTTTCAACACACTTCACCAACAAAGAGTGACTAATCTTGAAGCCCGGATTTGTCATTCCGGAGAAATGGATCTTGAGAGGACTCCGAGAATAAACAATGCCTATATCATCAACATGAATTCTAATTCATACATAGAAAACACTTGCTTGTTTTCTAAGGCATCGGAGACTGACTGCTTGCTATGGCATTGCCGACTAGGTCATGTCAACTTGAAGAATCTCATCAGACTGGCAAAGGGAGATCATGTCATTGGCATTCCTTCAAAATACTTCTCCTCAATTGAGAAGTGCATTGCATGTGCCAAGGGGAAGCAACACAAGAGACCCCATAAGCCCAAATTGTTCAACTCAATTTCATCAGTTTTGCAACTTCTTCATATGGATTTATTCAGACCGGTCAATGTCATGAGCATTGGGAAGAAGTCATGCTGTCTCATGATAACAGATGATTATTCCAGATTTACTTAGGTGTTCTTTCTGGCCAAGAAGGATGAGACACCAGAGATCCTGAAAAAGTTCATCACCCTGATCGAGAATCAGAAGAATTTGAAAGTAAAGGTGATCAGAACTGACAATGGTACTGAGTTTAGAAATCTGACTCTTATTGATTTATGTGATGAGAAGAGAATTGCTCAACAGTACAGTGCAGCTCGTACACCTCAGCAAAACAGAGTTGCTGAAAGAAGGAACAGAACGCTTATCAAGGCTGCACGGACCATGCTGTCATAGTCAAAACTGCCAATCTTCTTCTGGGCTATAGCTGTTAACACAACTTGTTATGTTCAAAACCGAGCACTACTAAACAAGCCTCATCAGAAGAATACCTATGAGATATTCTTCAATCAGAAGCCGAAGGCCGGTCACTTCAAGTCATTTGGATGTCCTTGCCGTATTCTCCACACAGAACCGAATCACAAGTTTGATGACAAAGCTGATGAGTGTTACTTTGTGGGCTATTCTTATGAGAAAGCTGCTTACCAGGTATACAACAAGAAGACCTAGATGATAGTGGAGTCATACTACATTGATTGGCAGGAGATGAACAACAACGATGTCGGTTTTGGCCCAAACTGGCTATTTCAGTATGATTCTACATTTGAGCCCTTCAACACTTCATCTAAGAGTGCAGAACCAACTGAGCCTGAAGACAGTTTCTACAAGAGTGACGACATGGAATACTGGGTTGACTATGTTCCATGTGACCCTGAGCTTCTGACCCTTGATCCGCCAGGAATGTATGATCGAGCTCAGCCCACTTAGCCGACTCCGATCAATGAAGTCATCCCATCAGATCCAGAGACTTCTCAGTCTGTTCAACTGAATCTAGAGACAGATCCAGCTTCATATTCTTCTCACCAGACGTTTGATAATCCACTGTTCTCAAACCACATCCCTGAGGAACATTGTGTGGATATTGGAGCTAATGCAAGTGAAACCGCTCTCGTTGACAACATCGCTTCCTCCAGTGAGGATTAGCTAACTCACATCAGCAATCTGCTCGACAATTTAGCTATGGAGGAAGTACCTACTTTAAGCATCAACAAGAATCACCCTGTGGAGAACGTCGTTGGACCTCTTTCGGAAGGAGTTCTTATAAGGAGCAGATCTATTCCAGCTTAGAATGCCTTGCCTGAAGGAACTATCACACGCAGTCAATCAGGTCCAATTAATTCTAGTTTATATTCTTGCTTTATTTCGCAGGTAGAACCCAAGAACGCCAAGATGGCTCTTAAGGAGTCAAGCTGGGTTGAAGCGATGCAAGAAGAGTTGATTGAGTCTCAAAAGCTCTAGGTGTGGAATCTGGTGCCGTTGCCCAAAGGGAAACTGCCAATCGGAACCAGATGGGTCTTCAGAAACAAGAAAGATTATTCTAGTGTAATCATTAGGAATAAAGCAAGGTTGGTAGTCCAGGGCTTCTACCAACAGGAGGTATTGACTATGAGGAGGCCTTTGCACCGGTCGCAAGACTTGAAGCTATCCGCATATTCTTGGTCTATGCGTCCTAAATGAACATCACAGTATATCAGATGGATGTGAAGACAACTTTCTTGTATGGAAAGGTCAAGGAAGAAATTTATGTATGTCAACCCCTAGGGTTCGAGTACTCCTAGGTGTAGTATAAATAGATGCATTTTGCACTGCCCTAGGGTTGGATTCTCGAGGCACCTCTCTCTAGACATATTGAGGCTTTGTTCTTGGAAAGTTCACGATTTTATACAAAGTTTGCATTTTTTCCCTTCTTTTGTTGTTTCTAACTTGGATTTCGAACTCGTTGGATACATTTGGTGTTTATTGGAGTGATAAAGCTTAAGTCTTGATCGAGATCTGGACCTACAATGGCCATAGGCTATGAGCCACCTCTGATGATGACCATATGTTACAACCTAATGGCCAAAAGCTCATGTTTTACAATCTAAATTCTTTAGGCTATGACCTATTTTACGACCCTACGAGAAATTTTTTCCTAAGTCATGGAAAAGATACAGGGGTAAACGTGGTTAACTCATTTTCTTCTTTTGAACTAACACTTAATTAAATGTGATGTTTTCAGGTCACAAGTGTCATACCGTAACCAACGGCGTAATAATTTAAAGTATGATTCGTAATTGTTCCAAAGCACACGGTGATTGATGTGTCGGTTTATATACATAAATAATGGTTCAACACAATCGAGTAATAAAAACAAATAACCTAAACCGAACTATACACTACAGGCAAGTGTACATTGTATATGCATTATATAATTGGAAAGATCGAGTATTGAAGCCTAGGGACACAAAATCTAAGAATTAACCTTAAAGAATGACAAAGCTAAGACTAAAGAAATAAATTACTTAATAAGAAAATTCATAATTTTTAGGAAATACTTTAATAAGAAAGAAACATTGAAACAGATTAACCTAGACAACTGAAACAAACTGAGAAACTAAGAAATCAGATAATGAAAGGTACTACCTAGAATTGAAATCCTAACGGTAACTTTAAAATTTTCGAGAACGAGTCACAGTATATAACCGGTCAACAGAGGTATGATAACTCAAATGTCACACACCGACCGACGGCGGAATATGTCGGGGCATGAGTTTGACTGCTCATTAGCTCATGGTTCTATGTTGTAAATTTCAGAAGTTAAAGCATCAATATTAAAGATTTAACAAACAAGATATAATTTGTAACACCCCGCCTCGTTTTACCAGCAATATTGTCCGCTTTGCCAAATTATAGCTCACGGTTTTGCTTTTGGTCGCCCGGGTGAAAACTTCCCAGGAGGTCACCCATCCTGGATTGCTGTCACCTGAGCACGCTTAACTGTGGAGTTCTCCTCTCATCCACTACCATTAAGCCCCAAAACGCGTTGTTGGTATAAGAGGCGGGTTATTACATATGAACCAAGGATCTCTCCTGTCCACGGCCGATGTGGGATTTGCCTAAGGTGTCACATACACCCCCCTTGGGACTCATCGTCCTCGATGAGGTTTGCCCCGCTAGCCTCTCTGGCGTGTAGGATCTGCCTAAGGTGTCCTCCAGACACCCCCCGGGACTCATCGCCCTGGATGAGGTTTGCCCCACATCCCGAACGACACAGGAGTGGCTCTGATACCATTCTGTAACACCCCGCCTCGTTTTACCAGCAATATTGTCCGCTTTGCCAAATTATAGCTCACGGTTTTGTTTTTGGTCGCCCGGGTGAAAACTTCCCAGGAGGTCACCCATCCTGGATTGCTGTCACCTGAGCACGCTTAACTGTGGAGTTCTCCTCTCATCCACTACCATTAAGCCCCAAAACGCGTTGTTGGTATAAGAGGCGGGTTATTACATATGAACCAAGGATCTCTTCTGTCCACGGCCGATGTCGGATTTGCCTAAGGTGTCACATAATTTACATTAAATTGAACAAACATCCATTACATAGTTTTCACGATCCAAATTGCATAACTTGAATAATTCTAACATTGTTTAAATTAAAAACTAGGTCTACTAACATGAAACCTATCCAATGTATTCGCCAAAGCATCCAATTAACCTGTTACATATGCAAAATAAAGATTTTGTCAACTATTTGCATAGTTGGTGAGTAACCCATACAATTTATGTAGTATACATAGAAAACAGATGCAATTCAATTGGACTACAAAGTTTAAACTCTAGCATGCATATCCTACTAGTTTGAAATTAAGTTTTTTAGAATATCTCGTCTCCAAACTCATATCAATAATTGGCTTAAAAGCTTAGTATATCTACAATTCTGCAATAGTTTATGTCGTCTCCAAACTTGTTCCAATACAAAGCACAAAGCTATGTATTTCACAAGTCTGCCCATGATTGTACTTTTCGCCCTTTTAACACATTTGACCTAAGTTAAAGAGAAGGTGGTATATAACACACCTTAAGCTACTCGGTATCAAATAACATAGAATAACATAGAATAACATAGAATAACACATAATCACAAAGCAAGTAGTATCACATAGCAAAAAATAAACCAAAATAGATTTAAGGCATTGCATCTATTGAATTTGAATTTAGAATAACTTGAATTTTGAATACTAGCATATGTAACATTCCAAAAGTACAAAATGTAAAAGAGGGAGTATAGTATTACTCACATTAATGCTGCTCGAGAAAAATAGTATAATGAAGAAGAATCAAGATCAACAGTTTTATCAAACTGGATGCTCTGAGGATTAAACGTGTGTAGCCAGATAGCAGCTCAAAGGAACAAGTATGTGATCCGAATGCAAACGTGGTTCAACCTAGTCAAACGAATGCAACGAGCAAGAGTAAACATTATGCTAGGCATAGCTAAATGAACGGCGTCATAGGCTGAACTCTTTGGCCTAATGAGCCTCTACAAGACTACACCAAATCTAAAGACGACATAAACAAGGTAACCTAAACGAGCCTAATGCCGACAACTAATAACCTAAGCTCAACTACTTAGACTAAGACAAAAAAAATAAATAATTAAAAAAAAGAAAAATAAAAAGAAAACTACCTCAAAGAAACTTGACAGACTAGATGATCTCGAAGCGCAACACCTCCTCGCCTAGAGCATAAAATAAAACTATTACGTTCAACATTCCAATGGGAGTTGCACTTGTAGAACCACCAAAATTTGGTTATTGTACATGTTTATACTCAACTAGGAGTTGCAAGCTATAAGGGACCAAGAAAGAATATTTATAGGTGTTTAAAGGGGAAAAATATTGGTTTCTTGGGCGATGTGGGATGATTTTTTTATAGAATTCGTGTCTTGCAATCGTCAACAAACATCAAATTTGTTTTCGCCATTCCCTCTTCATTATAACTCCGTTTTGCGCACGGTTTTCGCCCACGTTCATCGTTTTCAGAGTACTATCATATGGAAGAGAGTAATACAACATTCGTGGTGTCTAAAATTGGGTTTAAACTTTGGATCTTGGCATGAGTCAATGGTTACGTTCTCAAACTTTTGTTTGTGATTATTGCTTCGTTTGGGCTAGGTTTTATGCACCATTTGAACATAGTTTCTCATTAGTATACTAATATATCTAGAAGATTTGGGTGGTCCAAATTATTAGTTCGAGGATGGGGAAATGTTGGCTAAATAGTCACCCGAAAGTTATCTTATGTCAAAACTAAGAATCCAATCTGTACAGCTTTTTGCTATCCTTTACATCTAAGCCTTATATCTTAGTTTGCAATAAATCATCACAGCAAACCTACAGTTTCAATTCCAAAGCATTCTTAGTTCAACAAGGTTCTAAGTAGAGTTCTAAGGCATTCTTGGTTGAAGTTCTATGTTTTAATAGATTTGGGGAGTCATAGCTAAATTACTTTACTAGTTTCATAAAATAAACAAAGTTATAATAGTTGTTGTCAAAAATTATGAAAATACTTTTATTAAATAACTTATCATGACTTTTATACAATAAAATTATTTTAGGAATTATATATATATATATATATATATATATAGGGAAGGGTATAAAAAATAACCCTCATCTTTTGCTACAACTACATAACCCATTTAAACCAATCATAAACTTACACATAAGCATTACATTAAAATATTAAAAAAGGACATCATAGTCATTTTACCCCTTATAAGTTTCCCCTCTCTTTTTTAAACATTAATAACTTTTTTATAATATATTATTTTTTAAAAAAAAAATTGCACCATTATATTCGTCTCATTTTACTCTTTAATTCCGTTATAGTCTCGACTAATTTTTTTTACTTTTTTTAAATGCCCTATATTTACATCATTGTAACGAGGTTAAATATAACAAATTTATTTGAATTTTTTTTAAAAATGATAAATTACAGTGATGTAATTTACATTGACGTAATTTATCGTGATGTAATTTACATTGACGTAAAATTCGGTTTCGGTTTTTTTCGGTGAATTTGGTTTAAATTACAGTGATGTAATTTACATTGACAACAAATTAGTTTAAATTTTTTTCGAACAATGATAATTTACCTCACTATAATTATCATTGTGAGAGAAAAAAATCAAAATAATGTGTTCTATTACATCAATGTAATTTATCATTGTAATTATCATTGACGTAAAATTCGGTTTCGGTTTTTTTCGGTGAATTTGGTTTAAATTACAGTGATGTAATTTACATTGACAACAAATTAGTTTAAATTTTTTTCGAACAATGATAAATTACATCACTATAATTATCAGTGTGAGAGAAAAAAATCAAAATAATGTGTTCTATTTACATCACTGTAATTTATCATTGTAATTATCATTGTTAGAGAAAAAAAATAAAATAATGTGTTAAGTCACCGTTAATTATGTCATTGTAAATTACTTTATTTTGTGTTACATTACTTCATTTTTTGTTACATTACTGTAATTTACCATTGTTAGAAAAATTTTCTAATTAATTTGCTATCTTTAAGCTCGTTACAATGATGTAAATACATGACATCAAAAAAAAAAACTAGTCGAGACTATAACGAAATTAAAGAGAAAAATGAGACGAGTATAATGGTGCAATTTTTTTTAAAAAATAATATAGTATAAAAAAGTTATGAATGTTTAAAAAAAATGGGGTAAACTTTACTTAAATAACAAATGTCTTAAATGCCCTTTATATTAAAAAAAAGAAAAAAAGGGGAATCTGACACGTGTCACCATCCTATACACTTGCATTTTTAAAGTAACCATTGGATGATGGTTAATGGGTTGTAACAAAAGATGAGGGTTATCAAAAATTACATGCCCTATATATATATAAACACACAAGGAAATAAAGGTATATATTCATACAACTATGTACAATTCCCTAATTAATTTATAAAGCATAATTTTAAATTTTTCATGCAAAGGTTTAAATTAATTTTATTGTTGTTTTATTTAAATAAAATAAATTTGTCTGAATAAAATATTTATATAATTATTTCAGAAAATAATTGTAGTTTTTTGAAATTTTATATAATTTGAAATATAGATTTAAAGTGTCTATAATTCAAGTTAAATAACATTTTTATTCAAACAAAATATTTCGACTAAAAAAATATATTTATGAGTTAGTTTTATTTGAAATAAATTATATGAAATTTTTAGAATTTTTATATACATTTTAATATTTTTAAAGGGAATCTCGAAATAATCAGAAGGCTAAACCGAGCGGCAAACCAGCGCGCCTTAGTATTAAGATACCTGGAGACCCTGATTCAATTCCTGAAGCTGGATTATTAACGGAATTCCTTTTTCTTTCTTTTTTTATCCTGATTTAATAGAAACTTTTAGAAAAGTAAAAATAATAATATATATTTGTTATAAACAAAATAAAAACAAAAAAATATACAAATGCTTTCATAAACTAAGTATTCATGTTGAGTGATTAAAATTCATTGCTAAAGTATTACGACCTTATAAAACAATATATATAATTGAGATACAATTTTTTTAACTATGATTTAAAAAAAAAGAGATCTAAACTTTTATCTTTAAATATATATATACACACACACATACAAATAAACGTTATAAACTATAAACAAATATGATTCTTATTAAGGTTTTTATACAAACAAATATGATTCTCAATAATTATTTATAAATTTTGGGGCTATTTTTATTTATATATTTAAGTAAAATATTATAACAATTACCTACACACAACCAATATTATATTTTTTATACAATAAGACTTTTATAATAAGTATATAAAACATCAATACTTATATTTCATCATTATTTACTTAACAAAACTTGTAGGAGTATTGATTTAAAATAATCAATAAATATTTTCAATTTATTCTTTCAACTTTAAACATGTTCGTTTAGGAAATCCATAGCTGCTATAGATTTAGTACACCAAAACTTGAACTTTAGAAAATACTTAGCTTGTTAAGTTTATTCCTATAACTTTAGGTTGAGGTGTGCTACCTTCACTCATTCCACATTCTATTGAAAGCCTTTGGTTTAGCTAAGTCAATCATTTGAGTTAATTCTCACTCCCTCTTTCATTTTTGAAAAACTTTTTGGGATGTTACATATGTCAATATACAAAAGCATGTTTATTCATAGAGTCAAAACATATACATGACGCAAACTTATAGACTTAGTAGACTTAATTTAAGTGTTATGTGAAACTATGTGTTTAATTGCTATTTCGGATTTAGGATAGAAGTCATTTCATACATCAAACATATGCATGTACATAGTAGCTGAAGAATGTAGTTATGTTCTTCGCAATGACTTTTGTCTTGTGTAAAAAAAAAAGGTGAAATGTACACAAACATAAACATATGATTTACATTGCTTAAGTTAGAGACATAGCTAGTCTAGATTGAAACTTTGTAACATTACTTGGTTGGAGTCTTGGTTTGTACTTATGCTTGATACATGAAATTACATATCCCTTTAGATATATTTATATTTTGTTTATTAGTTTTGCAACTTGTAATACGTATTATATTAAACTGTTTTGAGTTGCTCACCAACTATGTGATTAGTGGACCTTTTATTTTACATATGTAGTAGGTTACTGTGAAGACATGTGACGAAGACATAGATTAGGTTTATAGGACCTAGTTAATTAAAACATTGTTTAATATTTAGTTTGTAATTTGTTATGACCACTTTTTGTCACATGTGACACCCGACAATTTCAGGTAAATTGCAACCTTTACAAATTCTGCATTTCACATTCATACTTCTTGCATTTCATTTAATTAGGTTTATTTAATGAGTTAAACACAAACAACTGCGAAATGATAGTTGCACATTGATTTTGGAAATCAAGTGTGGCAAACACAAACACAATTGCAAAATAATAATTCGAGGAATTATTGGGTTGTGCATTACACATTGATTATGTTTAATCAAGTGTGCAAACACTTCTTAATTACGAACACAAACGATCACCGATAATTCAAGGAATTATTGAAACACTCACGAGTCTCATTACACGAACGTTGGTGAACAAACGATAAACAAATAAACAAATGTGTCAGTATGTGCTTAGGTGCTAAACATGAACTACACGTTTAGAATAGACGTTACGAACCGAACGTGAACGAAATCGAACAAAGGAATCGAAAAATCTGTGAAAGGAAGCCTTCGTAGTACGTGAAGACCCCTCGGTGAAAGGCTTCGCGGTACGCAAAGTAGAAACGAGATTTTTGAATCCTGAATTCCTTGGCGGTATGCCAAGGCCACGCACGATCGGCCTTGGCGGTACGCTACGAGTTCCAGAACTCAAAAATATTATAAAAACAACCCAACTCATTTCGCTCATTTTCTCTTACATTTCCACTGAGCTTCAACATTTTCTATCGAGCAAAACCCATTGAAATCAACTCTCAAACATCCTGGTATCATCCTTGGAGCTATTCCTTGCATCTTTGGTGATTTTAAGTCATAGGTGTATCAGGGGAAGTCTTGGAAACCATCCACAAGCGAGGAAACCATCATCAACCACTTGTAGCTTCTGTTCACCCTAAACCCATACATCTAAGAGCATATAAGGTAGTTTTAAATGTTTATCTACGCTTAGATCGTACATGCAAGGTGTAAGAACACACATGCAACTCCATGTAGCTCACATGCACGAATTTGTTGGTGTTCTTGTGTGATTCTAATGTATTGTTACTGATTTTAGAGTGTAGAAGTGTTTGGATTAAGTTAAGATAGGTTATTGTGATGATTTGGTAAGACTTGCCATACGAGGAAACTTTTATGATGCATGTTGTTGATTAAGGATCATCTAGACATGATGGATGTGTTTAGATGATGTCAAATGGATATTAAAATGATTAGAAATACATTTGGGTTTTTGGATTTGTGAAAAATATGATTTTGATAACAACTTACTATTTATGGAAACTTTTGAAAATCTAAAGAGGGATTTCAATGATGTAGCATATTTTAATGATTTGGGATTATTGAAATGTGTTTAAAAATGATTTGTAAACATATTTGGAAATTTGATTTGGGAAAACGAGCTTGTAAATGAACACTTTCCAAATAAGGAAAATGTATTTGGGCAAAATGCCATAAACAGGGATTTAGGCACAAATGACTTGTTATACGTGTTTAAACACATTTTTACAAACATTCTAGAAGTATTAGTTTGATGAAATGGGATTTCAAAACTAAAATTTCCAAAAATAGAAACTTTCTAAATATAGAAAGTCTTCTAAGATAGAAACTTTCCCAAAATGGTAACTTTCCAGAAATGGAAGTTTTTACGATTTCATACGTGACTATAATTAGAGTTTTAGGATACATGATAATGTCTTACTAGCGTTTAAGTTTTATATGACACATAAGACACTAAACACAACATACGTATCACCAACGATTCGTCGAACCTACACAAGTCAACACACAAACATTCGATTGAGCATACCGACACTTGGAGTTATATGGGATACAACACACCACACAACACATACTCACGACCTATATGATTATAGGTGATTACTAGAAGGTCCTAGCATTCACAAGTCACGAACACACACAAACCGGAACTGATTTACTAGGAGAGTTCACAACCCCTTTTTATAGTTTCTACCTTTGGGGGAGAAAACATTGCATTACAAACTATTTTGAACAACAAACTTATTTTTGGATACATATGGACATGCTTTATCACTATATGTATATGTGTGGCACACATCACAACTCAAAGTCTTCACAAACACACCTCGGACCGTTAGTAGCACCGGGCGCCTAGCGTGGTAATCTTGGATAGTACTATTTGGGTCTGACAAACTCCTCTGGTGCGCGCATGGGAGGCCACCTCGACTGTGAGTTGGAACAGAGTAAAATTGACCAAACACATATGCCATTGTCTTGTATGATGGACATGGCGAGAGGCATGGAGTCAGCTTCGGTTTCGAACCCCACATATAATATAACTGTATTGACTAGCTATCAATCGATATTGCATTGTAATGATATGTAGTCCTGCAAACATTTACTTTAAACATTTATTGTTTACTACTGATACAAAACTTGTGCTTTCACCAACCATTGTGTTGACCTTTTTCTCGCATGTTTTCTCAGGTAACTAAGGCACGCGCATAAGGATTAGGATGCTAGGAATGGAGTCCCATGCATCTGCTTTAGTGTCTTAGGCTATGGAAACATTTAATATTTTTTTTGTTATAAATTGCTATACAACTTAAACCTCTTCCGCAACTTTTACTTTGTATTGTTCTGAAAACTGTTTTAACTTAGCTTCTGCAACTTATGATTTCGAAATGTTTTGATTACCTATACATTAAACTTCCGCAACTCTGATTTTACAAACTGTTTTATCCAAGTTATTGGATGTACGTATGCAACCAGACATGTAGATCTCGCAAGTGTGACAGGAGACTGCGATCCTGCTGAGACTGTGAATGCCCAGTCTCGCGTCGTGCCCTCAGGAGGCCGGGAAGGCCTGGGCGCGATACCTGGTTGGTTAGATTGTATTCATACGACATGATACATAAGAATACACTACATTTCATTCAAAATAACAAAGTTAAATTACATCTTGTCTAAAAAATAATTTAACCCTCTTACAAAATGAAATCAAGTCTTGAATCTTGGAGCTAACAAGGTTCCACAAAATTGCTTTCAAAAGAAGCTCGGTCCACTACTCTGGCTCCTAACTTGCTTCCAAACATGCATAATGCTTACACCTGTTCGTCACTTGAGAAACATGCAAAAATCTTGTCAAAATTTAAGTTGGTGAGTTCATAATGTTTGTTATTAAAAACATGGTTAGTATGTTCAGTTTT
This sequence comes from Mikania micrantha, assembly GCA_009363875.1. NCBI lineage: Eukaryota > Viridiplantae > Streptophyta > Magnoliopsida > Asterales > Asteraceae > Mikania > Mikania micrantha. Next base: position 60,743,803 of record CM018693.1, read on the forward strand.
AAAAATGCAGTTGATTGCACAAGTGCTCGCTCTAAACCTCATTGACTACACTTTCCCAAGCCATTGAAGGTAGTTTATTTATAGGGCATGATGGATATAGGATGTCCTATCATCAATAATATCAACTTTACTATCGTGGTACGATCCAAAGGGTTAAACCTTGGAAGATAGTATTGAGATTATGTCTAAAATTTGTTTTAGACTTATTAAATTTCACGAATTATATATAATGTGATGGTTTTTATTATTTCTGAAATAATAATATTAGAGAAATTAATTATTGTGATATTTAATTAAAATTAAATTGATAAATTCTAATTAGTTAAACTTTTGTTTTTTAATTAATGTTTACTAATTAAATAGTTGGTTAGTAAAACTAGAGAGTAGTAATTAAATGGTTAATTTCTAGAAAGGTTTAATGTAAATAAAATGTGCAGATTAGAGTGTAATTATATTTTGAATAAGTAAGCCTCTAATCTTAATATTGGGGAACAAGTTTCATTTTTGAAAAACCCTAGATCTCACTCCCCTCCTTTCTCTCTCTCACGGCCAAACATCCCCTCTCCCCTTTGGTTTCAGCCATACACAACCAAGAAGCCACCACCATAGCTGAACCACCCTAGGTGGCTTTAGATCGCAAAATTCTTTCTTCATTTGACGATAGAGATCGCGATTCGTGATTCGGTCATCTAGTGAGAATACTATCGGATCCAAGGTGTGTTTTTGGTGTTCTTCATTAAGGTCGAATTCTAAACACTTTATGGTTGTGATATGTTTATTTATTTTTAATTGGATACATGGTTTTGGGAATTTGTTTTTGTAATCTAACCCTTCCGCATATGCAAATCTCATTTTATTCATTAATATGATTAATTAAAAGTTCAAAACGGTTACTTAGATTCCCAACAAGGCACACGTAGAGCCAAAAGACCCAGCCACCAGCCTACCTTGCCTTGGATGATTCACGATTGTGTCCTTAATGGAAATTTAGGACTCTCTGCCTCTGCACTTCTTTTCGTCTCGCCTTAATTTGTTTATTCTAAATGACACAAGATTTCCTCCTTGACTTCATAACTAACATTTAAGAAATATGTTAGATAGTGGGGGTGAAAAGAGAGTTCAAATAACGAATTTAATTCTTTATTTCTCTACATTTCCCTACATACCCATAATTTACCAGTGACAGTAAACAAGGTCTTTCTATATCATTCCTCTCTATTTCTTGTTTCTCGCATGGTTTGTCTTGAACCAGTTTTAACTCGTTGAGAGTCTATTTTTAAATCGGTTCGTCAAGTCGAATGTAAATCGTCGATTTGGTTTATTAGAGAAATTTGTCTATAATATCACACATGTGATCATTTACCAAGCCTAACGTGTGTTGTCCTTGTTAGCTGCATCTCACAGATCCAACCATGTTACTTGATTCATTATGATATGCTCACGTGACATACGGACCTCGGCGTCGTAAGTTCGTCAAACTAATAGTACTATCTACATTACCATCGGTTGGCCAACGCCAACTCATGGCAAATGATTTTGTGAAGGGTCTTACTTGATTCATTCTTGATTTGTGTCTCGCACATGTCAAGTGAATTATGCAGGACAGACACCCTAATAAACTTGATATTTGTTTATTGATGATTCATATGAAAATGCATATTATTCATTTGTATAACTAACACAATTTTCACAAATTGTGTCCATTTTCCTTTTGAATCAGTTTCAAAAGATCAGAAAGTTCCACTTTTGATGGTAGAACTTTCATTTAGTTATGATTAAAAAGTTGGCTTTCGAACTAACAGTCGAATAAGAGGTTACATGTTCTCTGCCTCGATTATTTGGAAGACAAAAGGTTGTAAAAGGGGACCTATGAGGTCACTTGTTTGTTGGTGTCGGGAGGTCATCGGAACACACATTTGATGGTATCACTTGATAAAATCCTGAGGTTTAGTTATTAATTGTTTAATTTAGTCGTATTTAGTATACAATGATGTAAATCGTACGAATGGCAACTTCATTCGTATGGGGACTATTTTTAGTTATTTAAAACATTTATTTTCTTTCTATAGGTTTCGTTTATACAAGATAGTTTTTAGGAATTATTTTGTGGTAAATCTTTAAAATTTTTATCAGAATGTTCAACTCACGTTTGTATCTACACAGATCGTCACCCACACAAATTGAACGCTCGTTCAACTTTTTGATTGAGTTGTCTAGTTAAAGATACCATTCCGAGCATTAATCACCACATTATATTTGTATGGATTGTCACACATACAAATACACTGTTAGTTAAACACATTGAATTCTCATGTTTTGTGCAGTTATTGTTTGTTTATTAAGTTAAATGCCAAAATTGTCCATGTGTTTATATCAAAAATGCCATTTTAGTCCCTAAATAAAATTTGTTGCCATTTTAATCCTTGTTTTTTAATTTAGTTTCCGATATAGTCATTTGTCTAAATTTTTGTTGCCATTTTAATCCTTGTGTTTGAAATTTAATTGCCAATATAGTCCCTAAAATGGCAACTAGAAGGACTATATTGGCAACTAAATTAAAACACAAGGACTAAAATGGCAACAAATTTTATTTAGGGACTAAAATGGCATTTTCGATACAAACACAGGGACCATTTTGGCATTTAACTCTTGTTTATTTTATGTTTAATGTTTATTAAACCCTAAATTTGTGTTTACTTTTGTTCCTTTTGTGCTACTTCCCATTAGTCACGTAATTGATTGTGTGTTTCTCATACAACTAATTGTATAAAGGTCCAACCTTTGTTTCTCATCAGACGTTGGTTCCATTGAATTGTATATGTATCTTGGTTTTGTATTTACACATATGATTCTATAGAAACGTAATTAGAATGCTTAACTATACAAACTTGTCTATACAAAAGTACTAGTTGTTACACTTGTATGTTATTGAATGTTTTGTTTGGATAATTTAATACATATGTTTTTAATATTGAAACCTTAACATAACAACATGAGCTTTTGAACAATTAAAAATCATGCCCTAACGTATTTCGTTGTCGGTAGGGGTCTGACGCATTGGCATTAGAGCCATCGTTATAGGGAATTAGGTTATTCGAAATGGTGACCTAGACTATAACTAAGCTAACCTTTTATATGAATCATCATATGCTAGAAGTTAGGACCATTACGTGCTTATGTGTTACATGCTTCATATATTACATTGTGCTTTACATATATGTATACTGCGTCTTAGACTAAATAAATTTTAGACTCTAAGTGACATAGTGATCGAACCTCTACTTTAGTGAACTTTCATTACGAATATTTTCTTAGTAAACTTCCACCATGAACTTTGTTTGGTAAACCTCCATTATGATCCTTGCTTAGTGAACCTATATGTGATGCCCGTCTCCCAGAACCATCACTAAATCGGAATTATAATAGAACACATGGTATAACAGAGATAAATAGTGGAACTTTTATTAATATAGCACAAGTTCTAATACAATATGCATCATAATATAAATTTACATCAATATACATAAACCAAAATTTGCCAACAGCTTTCTATTCTTGCCATCACACATTGCCCTTTCCATGGCTCCAAGTAGCCTTATCTTTACCTGATATGCATACTCAAAAGTTTCAGTTTTCACCCTTGAGTTCTAATTTTTTATATTATACAAAAATTAAGATAACACAAATGTAAAGATTTATATGACACGTTTAATAGGGAATTCACAAACATAAAACATGCAAGTTTTGTGCAGGTAAGTTTTCAAACAACAACCGGTTACCAGAACCCAAAAGCTCCGGGTTATCAAAACCCAAATACCATTCCGCTATGTCCACAGTATGGCTACCTCCTGCCAAGTCCACAATATAGTAGTCCATATAATGCATCTATAGTAATATCAAGCCACTGTCTAGGGTCACGTTCACCCTCACCCTCTGCAGGTCTGGTCGTCATCAGCGAAATACAGTCAATTGATTAATTAAGCCGCCTATACCGACATATATGCCAGGGTTGTTTCCTATCAGAAATAGGCAATAAAGACAGGCGTGGTGCTTGTTTTTACATATATAGAAAGGATACCATCGACCACAGTTGACATATTTTTCAAAAACATAATTTTGACTCAGACTACACAATCAATGTTTTATAAAACATTTTCCCCTGCTTTTTCTAGCACCGCAGTTCCCAAAACATTTTCAAAACATGTTTTAAGACCTCTGTCCAAATCATATTCATTGAAATTTTAAATCATCCTACCTCAACTAGTGGCACACAACTAGAATACGTGTTAAAACATTTTCTCCATGCCCATAAAACACATCACTTTTATTTATATTTGAAAATCATTTGACTCATATTATCTTGATGACGACATCCCAAAACCATGTTTAGACCAAAAATCATTTCACATGTTCAACCCCACGGGCCACAATCATTGTTTTACAAAAAGTCAATTATCCAATCATAGGGTCTCAAACAAAGGTTAAACATAACATTTTCAAATACAAACAATTAAGAGTATGTATATCAGCCCAAACATTTTACAACATTAAATGGGCATCATAGAACTCACCTGATAGATCCCGCACATTGATCTCACGTTTCCCCAATAAATCCTAAAAACCTGGTTATCCTAGCAAGATCATAACAACATTCACATATCCCATAAACCCTAATTTGGGTTTCCAAACGGACAACACAACGACTATGTTAAGATATTTCCAATACGATTTTTTAACTAAATAATTTTATCTGGGGTGTTCAATTTATCACACAGGCATACATACTCATGGAGACAACCTTCACATTTAAAACTTAAGCATAAGCTTACCTCGCTATACTCAGACAACAGCTTGTTTAACCGACTTGCTAGTCCCGATCATCTGTCACGTGCTTCCACACACTCAAGCGACCTAAAAGGAACTTTACGGGGTATATATGTCCTGATAATAGGGATGGAACTAGAAACTTTGTGCAAAAATGACGAGTCACAAACTATTTATAGGAGCTGGCATGTGAATTAAGAAAACCACGCCGTGACACCTTGCAGAACACGTGTCAAATCACTAGGACACGTGGCAGACACCTTAGACACGTGGAAAGGCTTAAAAATACGTGGCATGCCACCTAGTACACCTGTCGGTGAACGCGTGTAGTGTCTTGAACTTGTTTTCGCGATTCTGGCTTCATACGAACTCCATTTTGTGCACCGTTTTCGCTCCCGTTCACGATTTTTAAATACCTTTCCAACTATATCAAGCACTCCTCCTAGGAATGTGCTGATTATGTGGGCCATTTTATGATTACTATTTGAAACTCGTTTTATCATAACTTTCATTCGGAGCATTATTTGCCAATTTCGCTTTCCGTCATTATCATCATTATTTTTTGCCTTGATAATTTGATATTATTAATATATAAACGACTTGCTCGTGTCATGTGATCACTCTTTATAGTATATTAGCCACATAAAGACTTTATCATGTAATTATCAAAACACACTTCATAGGAAAATTGAAACACATCATTATATTTAAATTTATTACAATATTATGGAAAACCGGTTGTTACACTATCTTATGAACCTTTACTAGTGAACCTTTACTTTAGTGAAACTCCATTATGTACCTTCACTACTGAACACTTATTTAATTCTCATTTTAAACCTTTGCTATAGAAACCTAAGTAACTTCTAATTCAAACACTCATTTTAAACTTCTATTATGAACCTTATACATTCTCGCAAGTTCGTGAACTATTCATGGACTCTCAAAATTAGTGATCCCTTTATTCATTCTAATCCCCAATATATATGTAATTCTTTGTTATCTTATTCTCATTAGAACTACGTATTTAAGAACATGTATTAACTGGAACATGTATTAACTGGAACGGTGAATTACCGTTAGTTGGGATTCTTGTCTAGGAAAGCGATTCATTTAAATCCCCGAGTTACCGTGGGACACGTTTAGCTTTCCTAGGAACTCTGGATGAAAGTATTTTCACTTATAGACCAAGCATGTAATACCAAACGTCTCGCAAGCTGCAATGCTCTAATATGTCAAAGGTATTCAACTTTGGATACCAATCCTCAAAGTCTAGACACTTTGTACCTATGATTAGGAATGGTGATTCCTTATTTCATGTAAGGTATAATAGTGTCACAAATTCTAAAAATTCCATACTAATCATAATATGATTCCATGACATTTCATCTATGATTTTGTGAGGGTGATTCCTGATATCTAAGAAACTATAGTGTCACTCACTTATACATTTTATACAAATCAAAGATATCTTATAACATTATATCTATGGTTAGTGAAGTTTATTCATTTCTTAACCTAAGGTATTACAATGTTAAATACTTATACATTAAATACAAGTCAAGAAAGTTCGATGACATTATTATATGAGTGATAATGATTACTCATTATTATATCTAAGATAATAAAAATGACACACATGTTATACATATCTTATCATATTTCTAAGATATTATACCTAAGATTAGTAATAGTGATTCATTACCATACCTAGGGTATTATAATATCACATACTTTATACACATTTTGCCAAAATTCTAAGATATTATTCATATGATTAGTGATGATCATTTATCCCATTTATCTATGGTTATAATTTCTCATAGTTATGTATGTTATATCTTGCTCCTTATTGATAACTAAGATTGGCCAAAACACATACATTACTACTTGATACTTGTGTAGACTTTCCATTTTCGTATATCCTTACACTGAATACTATAACTCCAAATTTCCAAGACAATATACTTACGATTATTGATATTTATTTATAATTTTAATCTAAAGTTCTATAATGTCTCACTTCACATATTCGTATACTTAGACTACAATTCAAAGGCTCTAAGATATTGAACGTAGGTGATACATGTTATCATCATAACCTAAAGATTTTAAAACGTCTTATTCCACATGTTCTTTCATTTGAAACATAATACTATGATATTAGGCTTATAATTCATGATATATATTCATCATTATAATCTAAGTTTCCTAATGTCACAACTGTCTTCAATGCCCTTTATTATCCAAACCATACACAAACTAAAACTCATAAGCGCAAGATTCCATTTAAAAACAATAAACACGAATTTTTATATTGAAATCACGATACCTATACTATCTTCAAATTATTCGAGTAGAGTAACAAGTGACGGACTTGTAATAACCTAATAGGTTGAAACTTGTCACTTTAAAACGATATGTGAAATGCAAAGAACTCTTATGTTATCTCGTGAAAGGTCAATCAAGTCAAAGTTTATGGTTCTACGAGATAGACTTCTTCAATCTGAACAACTGAAGATAAACATCCTATAAAACCTAATAATTTTGATTATAAATCAACTCATTTGTGTGCCAAGTTCAAGGATAGGGTGATCCTGCAAGGTAAATTATCGTTACAGGTGCACACGTAACGAGAATTTGCAGTACATGTTAATCCTAGTAAACCTTGTTATACAGTCTAATGAACACAATTGTGACAAACTTTGAATCCAAATCTTAAATTTATTCAAATCATATTCTAAGATTCGACATTTACCCATAAAAATCCATCATCGATTATTAAAATTATATTCAAACACGTGAGAACTTTAAGTTTAGGTTAGTATTGGTAGGCGACTCGTATGCTTTCAAAGTATTGGTGGTGTGGTGAGTTGGTGGTTGAGATTGCCCTACATATACCTATATATAAGCACCAACAATACCTTGAAAGTAGAACAAAAATCTTGACCAAGGAATTGAATTCATCTTTTCAACATTTTTATACAAGTAAGTTATTATCTTGTTATAACTATTAGTTGAATCAATTGCGGATTCTATGCTAAGACTTGGTGTGCAATTATACACTTAGTTAATCAAGGGTTTTTATTCTTAGATCAAGACCTCTAAACCATCATTAACCCAAACACTCTTAGTACAAACTCTAAGGACGAATACATTAACCTTATACTCTCTGTTACAATTCACTAAGCTTCATAAATCTAAGCTCCACATTTTGGGTATATGATTTGAAATACCAACTCTAGTTAACATAATCATGTGACTTGATGCTCATTACAATCTAAACCTATTTATTACAACCTTATGTTACGATGTTAACTCAAGATATCAAAACAAATATGAATTCCAAATATGTGAAACAATATGTCTAAATAGAACCGAAATTTCATAAGATTTAACTAGGAAAAGCTACCAGGTATTGATAATGTGGTGGGTTGATGGTTGGGTTCGTCCTGCGTATACCCTAGACATAAGCATTGCTAATATTATGGTAGAATACATTAGTCAGAAATTTTGAGAATTTGGTAGTAAAAAAATTCTTAAATAAATGAATTTTTAGCAACATATAATACAAGAGGAATCCCTATTCTAAAACCTGCTACTAACATTTAAACTAAAATGGAGGAGAGTGTGATATGCACATTCTGTATAAGTCTTTTTATAATTAACAAACACAAATCATAGTAAACATAAAAATAAATCCTTAACCACACATCGAGAACCTCGATATTGAATTATTATCACTTGGAATCTTCTTAACTCCCATGCCTAATCATCACAAACTCATGAAGTTAATGAAACACATTTTGCAAACCATACTTAATCAAATTAGTTATTTAATTCTTTTGGCAATAGTTTGATTCATTCTCAATTTAAAATATGATTACGAGAATTGAATAAATCGTTGTTTATTCTAATATTCCCATTTCTTGAAACAATAAATATTCCTGTAATTGTACATGTTTTTGTTATACATAATAAACGATATGGCTGAAAAATGGTGTAATACTACATTCAGTCAAGAACTTATTACTCAACATACTAATTTACGGTTCATTCAAAAGTATGACAAACTACATTCATAAATCATAGTAGAACCAAAAAGACTCGTTATTCCATTTCTTTCAAATGCGTAAACCTTTCTCCTTGTACTAAACATTTCAACAAACAACATTCTCCAACGTCCCCGAGAGAACAACGATAATAACCTGTAAACTCCAACAATTACATTTAATTTACATATCTGTATACTTATAAATCTGTACATTCTTTATATTGAAGTGTATACTGGTAATTGAATGCACCTCGTATATAAAAGCATAGAGATTATATATATATATATATATATATATATATATATATATATATATATATATGGAGGATGAAATCACGGACCTCTACAATTCTTTTGAAAAAAAACACATACATTGGTGATTCAATGCACTTTGTAAAGAAACTATGGAGATCCTGACAAAAAACCCAAAAATATAATCCAACATTAGTAATCAAATAGAAAACATAGTAGTTCGAATTAAACTAAGAACAATCACTTCTTTTGAGAAACAAATTTTCAAATAAATTTCAAGACAAAATTTTCAAAATTAGGGGAGACTGTAATCTTCAGGATTTTGTATTAAAGTTGTCACACCCTGCGCTGTATACGGAATCCACGGCGTGGTGACGAATTATCAAATGAATCATGACCAAGATTAAGTAAGAACAACCACAATGTTTACTAGATTTGATAATGTTAAATGTAGTTTTTATACATGCCATATCTAACTACCAAAAAAATTACAACTAATCGATCTCAAAAATATTGTTTATAAAATAAGAAAAGACAAGATTATTTAACAAAAAGGATTAAGTGAGTTTCTAATCCATCCTAGCTTGTTTCTTGATCTTGAACAATCTTAACTACGTCGCATTATTTGTCCATGAATGTACCTATCCTTGATTTCCTGAAACATGTGAAAAATATCTGTCAACTACGAATAGTTGGTGAGGAACATAGGTTTATCTCAAAACAATAAAGATTAATGAACAATAAAGATTTATTTAATGAAGTGATAGAATAAGTAAATGTTGTACAACACAAGGATATATAACATAAAGGATGTAACATGATTATTGTAACCCAAACTAACATCAAGTATAATGATGTGTCCAACTTCAGATCAATTCCCTAACTACGTTTGGAGTTAGATATAAAATTGACATAACTGCATCCAATACGGTCCATGGTGTTAAAGTTAATTAATACCATGTCCGTATTCACATAAATGCGTCCAACACAACCCATGCTGTTAAAGTAAATTAACACCAACTCCGTGTTCCCGTAAATGCACCCAATCTACAGTTAGTTATAAAACTAAATTAAAGCTAAATACGACGTTGTCGTAGTGTGCCCGCTTTCCCTTATTGTGATCACCCAGTACTAATGACATGATGAATGATGTATACAAGATGCGAACAAGTTTGTTTACAATAATGAGTACCTTGTTATGGGTTATGTTTATACTTTTGGTAACCAAGTTGTTTTAAAGTATCTTGTGATGTTGTTGAATTCCAATACCATGTTGCAACTCGAATTATTGAAAAGGTTCATGTTTGATAAAACCGTTTGAAAAGTAGCTTGGTGAAAATTGTTTAATGATTTAACACTTTGAAAGTTGTTGGTCATACGTATCACCTCAAAGAGTTTCAAATAAGAAAATTGGAGCTATGATATCACCTTGGCTTAATTTGATGTGCCATGAATTAAACTCGGTTATCAATGCGATCGCTCGTTGTTTGTAATTTGGTTGTGTTCAAACCGTGTGTTACATTTAATATTGTTCGTATTCATAAGTATCTTGTTGTAATTTAGTCAAATTTTTATGTTAATCTAAATTTGATAACCATATTGTTAGCTTAGTAATCTAAATTAAGTTCCCTTTGATCAAAATCATGAACCATGAATCCCAAGTATTCAAGCTAACCCATATTAGGGATCCTTGAACCTTCGGGGTGTTCATTTCAAGTTTTGGTGATGGGTCCAATGTTGTAACGATTGTTTTGAACTTAATGTTAGTTGGATTACTTGAATTAACTAATATCAAAAGTGTTCGAGAGGTGTCAATATTAATAAGGTTGGTTTATAGACTTAGAAATGTTAAAAGGGTGCTGCCGATATTAACAATACCGACAACCACTTAATATCGACCTTGTTAATTTGAACAAATTTAGTCTCAACATCCCTGGATTTAGTTTATATGATAGGATCGACAGAGTTCTCAGATGGCATGACACTAATAGTATTGATTCACGCCTCCACAATTTTGAAAGGAGGTTGTCGAACTTAACAATATCGATGTTAAGTGTGAATAAGAATTGCAACCAATGAAGATGTTAATATTGACAGCCATTAAGTTCAAATTCCTTGTAAGTTGTTGAACTTACTAGTCTCGATGCTCTCTTTTCCCTTCTTGGCCATCAAAAGTTCGATGAAAAGGTGGCTGGTCATTCCAGCAAAAATTTCTTATGTCCATTCTATTATTTTCGACTCATAGAACCCATTTCAGTTCATGGGGACTTAAATCAAGCCAATCCAAGAATTCCTAAGTTTAACTATAAGTTAGTTATCGAGTTTAAAAGACACTAAACCGGTTTTAATCTTTGAAGTTTCCTGGTTATAGAAAACGCTAAAACCCGCAAATTTGAGCTCGCTTTTACCTCGTTTGTGTGGTTTGGGCTCGGATCCTTTGTACTTCTTTGATTATAGGAGATGAGAGGAAACTTTTGACACCAAAATCTTGAGGTTTGGTTAAGAAATGAAGAAGTTATGGAGAGGGTTTTTTAGAGAGAGTAGTGAGAGAATGTGACGAATTTTCTAGAGAGAGAAGGAGATAAAATCTACATTTAATGGGAGGTAGGAGAAGAAGGTGAAGGCTTTTATAGCCCGTAACATCACGCACGTGTCCGGGTTCATTCGGTTTTACGATACACGTTATTTTATGAACGTAATTTAATTGTTACTTATTTGTAAATAATGGTTTTAATTATCAGTTTTAGGTGGTAATTCCTAACAAATATTTTAAGTTCAATACTATTATTATTTTAGTTTCGAAAACGTTTAATTTAAATAATTCATCAGAACGTATAACCTTCGCGCGTGTTCATACAGATCGCCGCCCATTAGAACATGACGATGGTTTTACTTTCTGTTTTGATTTTCCAATTATAAGATTTCGTTCAGAATGTTAAACCCACAGAAATATTCATGCGAATCTTCATTCACACGAATATGCTGTCAGTTTAATATTCACAAGCACTATCTACTATTATTCAGGATTTGACATCCTCACTATCGTTTAAGTTTTCAACGTTGGTGTACTTGTTTTACATGACTTATTTGTTGTGTTATCAGACATTGGATTCCACAATATTGAGAAATCTTATTCCATAAATGCTATGTTTTGATTATACGTTTACTTGTTCTCATTGGATTTCACATTGTTATTGATAAAACAAACTTATAAATAAGTAAAAATGTTTACAAGTATCGTTCGTACTAATGTCTATTGTGCAGATGTTACAGTCTCCCTTAGTTAAGGGAATTTCATCCCAAAATTAACTAGCTGAAGATACTATAAAAAGACGAGGGTACTTGAGTTTCATCTGGTCTTCATGTTCCCAGGTGAACTCCGCACCATGTTTGCATTCCCATCATACTTTTACCATCAGAATCCATCTATGTTTAAGTTTCTTGACTCCATGATCCATGATCTCTACAGGTTGTTCAATGAATTGTGTGTTATTTTGAACTTGGATATACTCCAACGTTATTTGAGCATCATGGTTGGCTAAGCACTTCTTGAGATTTGATATATGAAAATGATCGTGCACGTTACAGCTAGATTGGATCCATTTTTGGTAACCCCTTCGATCGCGTTGGTGATTCCAAACACGATTTAAACTACTAATCACTGTTAACGCGTAAAATCACTTCTAAAAATGTGAGGTCAAACCGGATAAAAAACCAATCTACACGGGTATAAAAACTTCGATCAGGCAAACACACGAAATAATTTTTAGCCTCGCGAAGCTTTCTAAACAAGAGAAACACACACGCACACTTTCATCAGGATACTCGGACTGCAAGATCGACGGATCGTGTCTCTCAAGTTTTATCCAAAAACTATGAATCCCTAGCATACTCTAAGTATATTATGCATCAAAATATTTATTTTTCGATTATGAACAATAACCCCATATTTAATTGACCAGCTGAGATTGTTAAGAATTGAATTGGAAAAAAATGGAATTAGGGTTCATAGAGTGAGAGCAGAATTGGGGAAAAACATCAGAAGGCTAGACCGATCGGCAAATGAGCACGTGTTTGGGTTTGGATACCCGGATACCTTGGTTCGATTCCTGAAGCTGGGTTTTTAATTCAATTCATTTGTCTCTCATTTTTTATCCTAATTTAATAGAAACTTTTATAAAAGTAAAAATAATAATATATCTTTGTTATAAACAAAATGAAAACAAATAAAATATACAAATGTTTTCGTAAACTAAGTATTCATGTTGAGCGAATAAAATTCATTTCTAAAGTATTACGACATTATAAAACAATATTTATAATTGTGATACAAATAGAGATCTAAAAGTTTCTCTTTATATATATATATATACACACACACAAACATATATTTAAACCTTATAAACTATAAACAAATATGATTCTCATAAAGGTTTTTATACAAACAATATGTAGAATAATTATAGATAATTACTTCAGATAACTATGGAATTATTCTCAATAATTATTTATAAATTTTGGGGCTATATTTTATTTATATATTTAAGCAAAATATTATAAAAATTATGTACAAAGAACCAATATTATATTTTTGATGCAATAAGACTTATAATATATAGATAAAATATCTAGTATTTATATTTTACCATTATTCACCTAACAAAACTTGTAGGAATATTGATTTAAAATAATAAATTATTATTGTAAATTTATCCTTTCAACTGTAAACATATTCGTTTAGGAAATCCATAGGTGATTTCGATTTCGGACACCGAAACTTGAACTCTAGAAAATAATATGCTTATTAAGTTTATTCCAATAACTTTAGGTTGAGGTGTGCTACCTTTACTCATTCCACATTCTATTGAAAGACTTTGGATTTAGCTAAGTCAATCTGTTGAGTTAATTCTCACTCCCTCTTTTACTTTTGTAAAACTTTTTGGGATGTTACATATGTAAATATACAAAAGCATGCTTATTCATAGTGTCAAAATAAATACATGATGCAAACATATAGACTTATTAGACTTGATTTAAGTTCTATGTGAAAATATGTGTTTAATTGCTATTTGGAATTTAAGATAGAAGTTGTTTCATACATAAAACATATACATGTACATAGTAGCCTAAGAATGTGTTTATGTTCTTCGCAGTGACTTTTGTCTTTTGTAGACAAAGGTGAAATGTACACAAACATAAATATATGATTTACATTGCTTAACTCAAAGACCTAGCTAGTCTCGATTTAAGATTTGTAACATCGCTTGGTTGGAGTCTTGGTTTTTGCTTATACATGATACATGAAATTGTATATACCATGTATATGATGTTACGATGTTATGATGATAGGATGATAGTAGCTGTTTCACCAAGAACAAGGCTTTAGACACTTAGTCAAAGCTTTGGTTTTAGCTCCCTCTAAAGTTTGGCACAAGGTTATTTTCGTTGTTTAGTTTTCTTGCTTAGAAAGAGAGAAGAGAACATATAGAAAGCACAAGGAATTTTGGGGGAAGTAATTCATTTTATTCAGAGAATGTTGGGGCTTAAATACCCAAACATTCTGAGATACAAGACAAGAAATAATAAGACAAATAGTTGACACTGCTACAGACACTGAATCAACAGACTAGTACAAATACAAAGTCAACAACAATGGAAACAAGAGTCTTCAGGAGTCTTCAGGTCTTCAGAGGTTGAAGTAGTTGTGCTGATGTTCAGTGGTTATTCGCTCGGAAGATGATCATCGGAAGCTGATTAAACAATTAGTTATTTCAGAATAGGAGATTGTCTTCCTAGTCATTTAATGTCTTCCGATGCAATGGATGTCTTCCGAAGGTGTCATGATCAGCTAGTGTCTTCTGAGGTAGATAATTTCAGCGGCAGTTCTTTTTGGCGAATCTTCCGCTGTTGATCTTCCGATGTTGAAGTAGCTCTTCAATTGGAAGAGTAGCATCCGCGGCTTGTAATTTCACGGTTTATTCAATTGTCTGGCTTCAGTGGTTTTGCTCATCAGTCCATATTTTCCAACAATCTCCCTCTGGACTGATGAAGCCAAAACCATTTATTTTTGTTTTAAAGCCAGACCAATTTTATTCCTAAGAGTTCGAACATAGTTCAGAACTTCATACTTTGTATCAGCATTTGTCCAGAGTCTTGTGCTGCAGTTCCTTCAGATCATCAATTGGTAGGGTGAGAATCTCATCCAAATTTGAAAAGAAATTTCTTAAGCCATTATATCTTTCAATGGCCATACTCTTGGAGACATAGTCATAGAACCATCTTTTTATTCTTGTTCTGGAGTTTTTGATCTGAGAAGGCTGGGATTTAGAACGTAGACCCAAAGGAAGAGGAGCTCCAGCTGGCCAAAGTATTATTTCTCTCCTTATCACTTGATCATTTGAATAAAGTACCTTCTTTACTACAACATGCTGATGAGGCTCATAATTCATCGGAAGATCAGGAAGGATTTCCTTATTAACATCAACCCAGGGTCTAAATTTGACAGCAGATGGAGATTCTGCAAACCCAACACCTAGGCTTCCCATAAATGCATTTAGCAAATGATCAAGCATTGTGCTTGGCTTGGCATCCTTGAGCTGAGTCACTATACAGGGAGAAGGAGAAGCGACTTCTTTCCAAAGCTCAGCGTGATCTTTGTTCTCTCTTTTGAACTTTGACCATTCATCAAACAGAACATCATCTCTCCATCTTGTTATTGTGTTCTTTGGTCCCTGTTGATTTTGGACGAGGATGTGCTTTATTTTTTTCCTTTGCTCAATGGTCTTCTTCTTCTTAACTTCAGCCTTTATTCTTTTGGATAAGACTTCAGCTTCATTTATGAGGCTAGTAATATCCCAGTTGCTAAAGTTTTCAACCTTATACTTCCCTTCATCCAGCAGAAACTTGATCAGCTGCTCCCTCTTAGCCTGATAGGCTTTATCTTGCTGCTGATCCAATCTGGCAATTTGTTGCTGATAGGTCTTTACCAATTCATCTCCTGAGAGACCAGTGACTTCTAGACCAGTTAGGATCATGAATTCCTTCTCCGTTTCTTTATTCTTTATCTTCCAAAGGTCTTCATTGGAAGGGAAAGTCCTAACAGGTGAGTAGGATTCCTTTATTGGAGAAGTTAGTGGTTTCTCAGCATCTGTTGACCTTATTGGTGAGGGAGCTGTGGTGGTGTTCGGAAGATCAAACTCATCATCATCCGCCAATATGAGCCTTCTCTTTCTTGAAATAAGAGAGGCAATGGGATGATCATCATTTAAGTCTAAGTAGGGTTCTTGAGCAGGGGTTATGGGTTTTTGAGGCATGTTATTGGGTGTTTTGGTTTTTCTGACCACACTCTTTTGTCTTTTTGAGAAAGACTGAGTGATTATTGGTGCTGGTTTTTGGCCAATTTTGGAGGCATTGAGAGTGGTAGGAATGGAGGTTTATGCGGATAGTTCTAGGAGGGTTTGAGAAGCAGAATTTAGAGAAAGAGTGGGTGAGCTTTCTTTATTTGTATGTATGGGTGAAGAGGGGATATATATGGTGGGAGAGACATCTGTTAGGACATTTTTGTAATAGTTTGCTTTTCAAAATTGTATAAGTTAATAGAGGTTTTGCTAAGGTTCGTCTGGCCCACGAACCTAAGCAAGTTCGGCAAACCTAGAGTCTGTATTGTATAGGTTCGCCCAGCGAACCTCAAGGTTCGACCGGCGAACCTAAGGGTTCGGCTGTTTGTTATGTATATATAGCAGGTTTGTCTTGCAGGTTTGGCAGTTCTTGATTTTGTGTGTAAGAGACAGATCTGTGAGATAGAATTTTCTCTGTGTGAGAGTTTTGAACTGTGTGTTCAGATTTCATTGTAATCAGTTTACTTTGATCAATGAAATGATGTTTATATAAATGGTTGTGTATCTTTGATTCATATAGATCAATTCTAGATTCCGCATAGATTTGATTGTTAATAGGATTCCGTTGATCGATCGAAAGCTTATCTACGGTGGTATCAGAGCCAAGGAGGAGTTCTATACAAGTATTTTGAAGATCTACAATCATTTTGAAGATAAAGAGATCAAGAGATGGATTAAAATTCGATTTTCTTTGTATTTGATTGCTGTGTTGATAGTGTTATCTTCATCTATTGCTTTGGTATATTAAAATTCAGAGATTTGTGGCTGAAATTTGTGGATTTTGAAGATTTCTTCTTGAAATTTTGAAGGTTTTCCCTCCAAAATTTTCGAATTCTAAAGACAGGTTCGTGAGCCGAGCCTTGGATTGTTTGAAGCATAGGTTCGCTGTTAAAAGTGATTTTGTTGAGCTTCGTGTAGAGATTTTGAAAAGGTTCGTCTCAAGGTTTGTCTACTGCTGAGGTTCGTTTGATTAGTTTGACTGAGGTTCGTTGGTCAAAGTTCTATTGAAGAGGTTCGTTGGTCAAGGTTTATCTCAAGGTTCGTTGGACAAGGTTCATGAGATCAAGGTTTGTCTCAGGTTCGTGAGTTAAGGTTCGTGAAGATTAAAGTTTGGAGAAGGTTCGCCTGTGATTTAGGTTCGTGAAGTTAAATTCTAAGTGGAGGTTCACTGATAAAAATTCAGAAACATGGTTGATATGTTTGCTGTAGTTGCTAGTCTAAATTCTAAGATACACAGTATTTTGATTAGTGAAACTTAGTCAGGAAGCGCAAATAAAGTTCCAAAACTACTTGATTTGACCGATTATGAGAACTGGAAAGGTCGGTTTGAGACACATCTTAATGGAACGGACACAAATCTTTAGGAAAGAATCTTGTCACCCTATGAAAGACCAAAGGTGGTGGGAACAGCTTTGGATCAAACTCTTGATAGATTGGATGTTGACCAAAGACAGGAATATGATTCTGAAAAGAAAGCATATTGGATGTTGAGTCAAGCAATTTCTAATCAGATACTTCATCAATTTGATGAACATAAAACTTAATATGGTTTATGGAATGCGTTAAAGGCAAGAATTGAAGGAAACACCAAACTTTAGAAGATGAAAGCCACTGATATACGCAAAGAATTTGAAAATTTCAATTTTATTGGCAATGAGAGTCTTGAAGCTTTAATAACCAGATATATGCATTTGTTGACTGAACTTCGGAAGTGTGGAATTGAGTATACTGAAGAGGAGAAAATAGATTTTTTTGCAGATGCGTTGCCTGAAAGATGGAATTCATTGGTGTTGATTTTAAGAGAAAATCTACCAGGAATGACACTGGTTGAGTTTATCCAAAAGTTAGAAGAATAGGAAATGAAAGATAAGAGAAAAGCAAGAAGAGTTAATGTAACTCAGGATCTTTCACTCTATGGTGCATCTGTGGTTACACCTCCTGTTTCTTCTGCAAAGATTCAAACAACGTTTGTTTCAAGTACTGCTGCTAGTACTTCTGTACCATCTGCATCTGCTGGTTCAAGTTCATCTTATCCTGTGAATGAGAAGAAATCTGATTCTACTACAACTCCAGTTCAATTGAATACAACAAATTTGGGAAAAGTAACTGTGGAGACTGTTAGAGATCATATGTCAATTTTGTTATGTGTTGTCAGTGCTTATAGTGAACAGATAGCTGGAAAGATTGGAAATTCAAATCTTACTTTTGAAGACTATGAGCAAATTGATGAGGATGAGATGGAGTTGATTGATACTCAATGGGCTTTGGCAAGTGCAATTAGAAGAATCAACAGATATGAGAAGAAAACTGGAAAGAAGTTCACTTTTGATCGAAACACAAAGTTTGGATTTAATCCAAAGGCTACACAATGTTACAATTGTGGTGAGTTAGGTCATTTTGCTCGAGAGTGTAAAAATCCGAAGAAGCAAGGAAGCTTGAATCCTTTCAAGCCAAAAGAAGCTTATCAAAAGAAGAAGGAAAAACCTGAAGAATCAACAAAAGCTTTAGTCAGTCAAGCAGATGAAGGGTATGACTGGGGAAAGCAATATGATGATTTAATGGGTGCTTTCATGGCTTCTCTGGATGAAGAAACAAGCAAAGGCAAAGAACAAGTTGAAGAGGTAAATAATGATCTTTTAGAGATCATTGATAAGTTGAAAGAAATGAATGCTCAATTGACTGCTGAACTCGTCGAGTGCACTGAAGCTAACAAGAAGTTGATTTCAAAAAAAACCTTTTGATAAAAAGATCATTGATTTAGGAAAAGAAAATGAAGAATGAAAAATTAAAGTTTTGCAAAAATAATCATGTAGTTTCTGTGCATCTCGAGTCAGTGCAAAAGTTGAAAGTTGAATTATCAGCAGCAAGAGCAGAAGCAGAAATGAACAAGAGCAAGCTAGAGAATTATTAGAATTCTCAGTATGTTATCGATTACTTTGCTGCCATGCAAAGATCATCGAACGATACTACTGGCTTGGGTTTTCATGATGTACCACCTCCTTCAAGCTATGTTCCTAGACCACAAATTGATACGAATTTGGAAGTTCATCCAGTTTCTTTGAATGAACGTGAGTCTGAACAAGTTGTTGAAAATGCTGGAGTTCATCTTCTGATGAAAAGGTGTCACTTGACAGTGATGCTCCTATCATTGAAGATATCACTAAATCAGAATATTCATTTGATATTTTGAGACAAAATGGTTATCATGCTAAAAATGTTGACAAAAAGAGTTTGAAATCTCAGAAGTCAAAAGCTGAGATGAAACAAGTTGAGAAGGTGGTGATTAAACCCACTCAAGTTTCCAAACCAGTAATTAAAGCCAAACCAACCACTACTCTTAAACCGACTGTGTATGTAAAGTCATCTACTACACATCAAGGAGAGTTTAGTGGAAATTTTCGAAAGCAAAATGTGCTTTCTAAAAAGGTTGAAAAAAGTGGATTTTTTCTTTGACAGGTTTGGGGTTGGACATAAAGACAAATCAAAGAATTTTCAAAATCAAATGAGTAATTCAAAGATAAAATCAACTGGTTTGAGAAACAGACTCTCATCTACAAAGGTTGTTTCAAAACCTTTCAGTTCATCAAAATATTATGATGAACCAACACCAAAGAATTATTTGAAAGATAGAAAATGTTACCGATGTGGTAATTTTGGTCATTTGATTGCAAATTGTGATTTGGATTTCAGTTCAACTGATTGTATTAGTTTTAAGTCTTTTTCACCAAGAGAAACACGAAAGTGTTTTACTTGTTGTGGTAAAGGACATATTTCTGTTAATTGTCCAAATAACAAAATCAGGAAGAGTTTTGATGATTTGAGTTGGGTGAATAGGTCAGGTGGAAGTCTTAGGAGAACTAGACCTAGTGAAAATGAGATGAGAGTTCTTCGAAAATTCCATCCTGATTGTGTTTGGGTGAAAGAAGAAAATAATCAGAAGAAATGAGTTTTTGATAACAAAAGAAATGTTAAAAAGATTGTGAAAATTGTGACATCATCTGATGATGATTCTTTTGAAAATGTATCTTCAAAATCATTTTCAAAACAACATTTTAAATCAAAATCATTTTGGAAACTTAAAAACATGTCAGGTGATGAAGTTTCTGGGAAAGAGGATGATAACAGTGATGATGGGTATTCGAGTAGGTCATCACAAAAGAATGGAAGGGGTCCATTCCGGGAGACTCGACGCCGAAATGGCAGGAGTCATCCCTTTTGAATACTAATAGGTTGTTTTAATTTGTTGTGCAGGTTGCATCCATGGGCCATATCAATAATCGTTGGATTGTTAATAGTGGATGTTCCCGGCATATGACTGGAGGGTTGAATTTGTTGAGAGATTTCAAGTTGGTGAAAGGAAGTTATGTGAACTTTGCTGGAGACAAAGGAGGTCAAATTACAGGGTTTGGTAGTTTGACAAATGGAAAGTTTCATTTGATAATGTTAATTTATGCAAAGAATTAACTAAAAATTTGTTGAGTGTTTCACAGATTTGTGATAAAGGATACAAAGTGATGTTCGACAAAGATAGGTGTTATGTACTTAAGCAAGAATTTCAGATTTCTGAGGAGTGGATTCTGATGACAGCTGATCGGAGCAAGGATTTGTATGTGCTTGACATGGCAAAGGCGAAGATTGTGAATAAAGTGGAAACATGTCTAGTGTCTAAGGCAACTGAGCAAGATACACGCTCATGGCACAGGCGGATGGGACATATTCATATTCGGAAGATGAATCATCTTGTGCATAATCATTTAGTTGAGGGTGTACCGGTTAAACATTTTAAACTTCCGGATGTGTGTGTGTCATGTAAAAAGGCTAAACAGAAAAGGAAGCCTCACAAAACAAAGAAAATATTTTCTATTGATATGCCACTTGAACTTCTTCACATGAATTTGCTTGGACCAATCAATGTGAAAAGTATAGGTGGTGAATCTTATTGTTTTGTTGTGACTGATGACTTTTTAAGATTTTCATGGGTCATGTTTTTAAAGCATAAATCAGATACTTATGAAAATTTTGTGTTGTTGATCAATAGGTTGGAGACGTTGTATAAATTGAGAGTGAGACGCGTACGATCGGATAATGGGACTGAGTTTAAGAATCACCAAATGGAGGAATTTTGTAATTACAAAGGCATTCAGCAGCAGTTCAGTGCACCGTATGAGCCTCAGATGAATGGTGTAGCTGAAAGAAAGAATAGGACTTTGATTGAGTCTGCGAGAACAATACTAGCTGATTCTAAACTTCCCATTACTTTTTGGAGAGAAGCTGTGGCTACAGCTTGTTTTACTCGTAACAGAGTTTTGATTGTTAAAAGACACAATAAAACTTGTTATGAATTTCTTCAGAATCGAAAGCCTAATTTGGAACACTTGGAACCTTTTGGGGCTCCTTGTACCATGCTAAAGAAAGATTCAAAATTCAATTCTAAAGTTGAAGAGGGTTTCTTTCTTGGCTACAGTCTTCCTAACAAACGTGTGTTTAATAAACGTACAGGGGTTGTGGAATTATGGTATCATGTGGATGTTCAACGACATACACCTATACCAGATGGAAAGGGTCCAGATTGGCTTTTTGATTACAATAAATTGTTTGAGTCTTTTAATATGTCTCCAATTGTTTCTGATGATGAAATAACCTTACAAATGTTGTATGATTTGCAGAATTCTGACGAACAAGGTATTTCTCATCATTCTAAAGATGGAATTTCTGCACCAAATGAGGAAGGCATTTCAGAAGTAATTAATGATGATGATAATGAGGTTTTTGAAGATGCTATTTCTCATGATCAAGATGCTAATCAGGATATTATAAATCTGGAACATAATATGGGTGTCCCGCAAGTGCCTGTCACAAGAGTTCATGTGAATCATCCGATTTCTCAGATCATAGGAGATCCAACTGCAGGAGTACAGACACGACATCAAGTCACAAATGAAGAAAGTTTGTATGTAGAGTTAGAGAAAACTCATGGCAGTCAAGAGTTTTGGATGCATTCAACGTTTATTTCACAAATAGAGCCAAACACTGTGACTGAAGCGTTACGTGAGCTGCCTGGGTGGAGGCGATGCAAGAAGAACTGAATCGGTTTCAAAAGTTGGGAGTTTGGCATTTAGTTGATTTTCCAAAAGGAGAGAAAAAGATTGGTACTAGACGGGTGCTGAGATGCAAACGAGATGACCGAGCACTAATTGTCAGAAACAAAGCTCGTTTAGTGGTTCAGGGTTTAAAACAAGTTGAAGGAATTGATTACGATGAAGTTTTTGTACATGTGGCGCGGTTGGAAGCAAGTAGACTTTTTCTTGCTTTTGCTGCTCACAAGAAATTCAAAGTTTTTCAGTTGGATGTAAAATCTGCATTTCTGTATGGCTCTTTGAAGGAAACAGTGTATGTTTGTCAGCCACCGGGCTTTGAGGATCCTATCCATCGGGATCAGGTTTACCTTTTGGACAAAGCACTGTATGGTCTTCATCAGGCTCCGCGTGCCTGGTATGAGACGTTGTCGACTCACCTTATTGAACATGGGTTCAATAGGGGTCAGATTGACAAAACTTTGTTTTTTCGGGAGAAGGGCAAGGACATTCTTCTTATTCAGATCTATGTAGATGATATTATTTTTGGATCTACCGATGAACAATTGTGTTTGGAGTTCAAAAAGGTGATGATTGAGAAATTTGAGATGAGTGCAATGTCCGATATCAAATTTTTTCTGGGTTTACAAATTGATCAAACTGATGATGGAATTTTCATTCATCAGACAAAGTATACTCAAGATATGTTAAAACGGTTTAGCATGCTTGATTTAAAACAAATTTCCACGCCCATTCAGCCTAATCACGGGATTGAGCCTGATATTAAGGGGGAGATAATTGATCCTACTCTTTATCGTGGAATTATTGGAAGTTTGATGTATCTGACTGCCTCAAGACCAGATATTGTATTTGCTACAAGTATCTGTGCAAGATATCAATCAAAACCTAAAGTGTCACATCTGATTGCAGTGAAGAGAATACTTCGTTATCTGAAGGGTACACCAGACACCGGTCTGTAGTATCCTAAGGATGATAACTTTTCCTTCAATGCCTACAGTGATTTCGATTATGGCGGATGTAAGACAGATGCAAAATCCACAACTGGAGGTGCACAATTTTTGGGGGAACGATTAGTTTCTTGGCAGTGTAAAAAGCAAACATCTGTGGCTACTTCAACGTGTGAGGCTGAGTATGTAGCTGCTGCCAGTTGTTGTTCACAAGTATTGTGGATACAGCAACAGATGAGAGACTATGGTTTGAATTTTCTTACAACCCCAATTCATGTTGATAATGAGGCCGCTATTGCTATAACAAAGAATCCAGTGTATCATTCACGTTCTAAACACATTGATATTAGGTTTCATTTCATACGCGATTGCTATGAAAAGAAACTTATTGATGTGGTGAAGATACATGCATATGAGCAACGAGCAGACCTTCTCACCAAGGCTTTTGATAAAAATCGTTTTAAGTATTTACTCAAATTAAATGGCATTCGAGTCATGGGTGAGGTCATTTCAAATCTACTTCCTTCATAATCAATTTTTATTGAATTAACATCAGATATATTAATTGTTTTTGTTTATTTTGTGTTTTGGTTTTTAGGGGAAGAAAATTTTGAAAAACTCAAACATTTGAAAAATCAAAAACACAAAAACGTTAAAAAAATTAAAATTCTGAGAAATTGATTCGACCAAATGAGAAATGAGAGTACATTGTAGCAATTGGAAGCACATCTGTATCATACAAGAACTTAAACATAAAGAGCATTTACAATTACTTAGTATGATATGTTGGTAGGTTTATAACTTAGTTGAGATAACATTTGACAAAATTTTGATTATACTTTATGAGAAACTGATACTTAGAATACAGTGCTTACCTTTGTCCTAATTGAGTGCTGATTAATTTTACAAAATGTTTCTTGAACAAAATTTAAGTTACTAGTTTTGATCATGTGTTTATTTTTAGAAGAAATTCTAAATTTTGTTTTTCTTTTGTTTTAATTTAAAGCTGAAACATTCTCTGCGTATACTTATGTATCGACCTGATTGTTATAGCTTTAAACAATTAAAATTTGTTTTCTTGGTTTGATTAAGATTTGGACAATCTCTGCGTATATGAGAATATCGATCTGATTGTTAAAATCTTAATCTTAAATTATAGTTTTGTTCATTTTCTGGATCATCCGAGCATACGAAAGTATCAACCTTGATTCCCAGATTTTGAACAAATTCAATTTGTTTTATATTTTGTTGTTTTCAAAAAGATATTATGTTTTGTTTTTACATGATCAAGCTAGTTAAAATTGAAGTAAATTGTTTCAAGGACATTATTGATTGTTTAATTATTCACAAAACGGGGATGTGTTCAAGTAAATGGAGAACATAAAGTATTTGATGGTTTTGTTTTCATTTGATATCTTAACTAAGTAATTAAATTTAAAGAGGCTTTATATACTGACAATCATCTTTGAATTACGCCCCATTTGTGGTGCACGCATATAATGTATATATGTGTTGGCCTTTAAGGGGCAAAAGTAAAAGTGCACTAATTTTAACGTTATTTCAATTATTTTGTGAAAATAACCTTAAAATCATTAGGATGATCGACTTCAAACGATAACTTTAAGCCGGGGACTCTTTCGGAGCAGCCTCTCTATCCCAATTGGGATAGGGGTAAGGTTTGTATCTATCCTTCCCCCCCAGACCCTACTGAAAAGTGGGAATATACTGGGTAAGGTTGTTGTTGTAATCATCTTTGAATTGTAATTTGCTAATAAATATATTCATTAATTCAATCAGTTGTGTTGATGATCGTAATACAATATGATCTCATGTCTGGATCTTTCTCAAACAAAAATATGTGATTGTTTTAGTTAGTTTTATATTTCATAGTTAGGTTTATAACATTTGTAATATGTTTGTTCTGAAATTTGAAAAATACAAAAATATTTTTGGTTTTCATCTGATGTTAAATCAATAATTTTTTGATTATTTGTTTTGAATCTGAAATATTAAACATTGGTTTGTTTGAAATTTTTTAAAATAACATTGAATTTCAAAAGGTTTGCTTGGAGGCTCGCCTGATAGGTTTGTGAGTGGGTTCGTCCAACAAGGTTCGTCCAATAGGTTTTTGGACAGGTTCGTTTGAGAGGTTTTGGATAGGTTCGTCCAACAGGTTTGGTCACAGGTTCGTTCATCAGTTTTGGTCAAAGGTTCGGTCAACAGGTTTGGTTACAGGTTCGTTAATAAGGTTTGTTCACAGGTTCGTATAAATAGAGGTTCGTGTATGACCTTCGTCACTTTCATCAGAACGCCTTCACGAACCTTCATACTTGAGATTTGATTTTTTCGATTCTGGATCGTTGAGTCTATTTTCCATATACCATTAGCTTCGGATTTGTTTTGTGATTCTAAATAGGTAAAGAGATTGGAGTTTGACCGGTTAAATTAGAAGATTTGCTGATTTTTAGATCTAGTTTGGTCGAACCTGTTCTTTTGATTAAAATCTGTTTAAACCTAAATTTGATGGAAATTGCTTTCATTAATGATGTTCATCTGTGAATTACGAACCTTTTGGTATAAGTTGTTTGAGCTAATTCATAGATTTGAAATTTGATTTTAAAATGGCACAGGTTCGTATAAATGGACACAGGTTCGCTAGTTTGAAAAGGTTTGTTTGAGCTTAAAAGGTTCGGGCCGAACCTCTTCACATTATTGAACCGAACCTCATATGGTCAAGGTTCGTTTGACCATAACGTTCTTTGTATATCTAAGGTTCGTTCAGTTATAGGTTCGTTAGTTTAAACAGGTTTGTCTTGTAATGAGGTTTGTCTAACTAGGTTCGGCACAGGGAAGGTTTGCTGGTTTCTATACTTAGGAATTTTTTGATTTTTTTTAACTTTTGATTTTTGATTTTTTAATTGTTGTTTGTTTTGAATGTAGAAATGGCAACTCTCACCTTTGGAGATAAACACAACCTCTGTGCTTATTTGGATCCTACGACAAAGAATGGTAAGGAGTTTCGTCCGATGATTGAGTTTTTGAGACGTTCGAGGATTTACTATGCTATCTCCAACTCGTGTCACATATATAGATCACATATTCAGAGTTTCTGGGAGTCAGCAAGGTTGATTACTGTTGATGATGCATATGTGATTGAGGCTAATGTGCTTGGACAAGCCATTAGAGTGACTGTAGCTGATATTAGGAGGTATTACAGTATGGAGGTGAACCTGCAGGAATGACTCTTATTTCTAAAAGGTGCATTAAAGGGTGTTTTATGAGGATCAGATACTTCGGTGTTTACAGTGAGTACTCGATCAAGAAAGGCAAGTTATCGTTGCAGTACAAATTCCTAGCACATGTTCTTCTTCACTGTTTGAGCATCAGGAAGGGTACTTTTGGCGAGTTGAGAGATCTAATGAGGTCAGCTATGGTAGCATTGATACTAAACAAGCCATTCAACTTCTCAGCAATGATATTAAGATATTTATCAGACAACATAATCAAGGCTAAAGACATATTTTATATGTATCCAAGATTTATTCAGATGCTGATTGATGAAAAGTTTCCTGAACAGAACTTGCCTAGGGTTGCTTTTATATTCTTAAGTTGCAACACATGACTGATTCCAGTCTTGGTCAAGTGAAGATCTATCAAAAGAGTAATGATGACATTCTGACTAAGGATTTGGTGGGGCTAGAGCCAACTACATTGCTCCTCTGAATGATGCCTGGAGACATGATGATTCCAATTCAGAGAATGAACATTTGGATGATGATGAAGATCAATAACCACCACCACCTCCTCCTCCTCAGGATCCACATGTCAGACAATCTCGAGCTTAATCTTCTCAGACACATCAGCAAACACATGATCCAGTTCAAGAGACTCCAGATGTAACTCCTTCTACACTGGTTCCTCTTTAAGTGATATATCTAGGTCAACAGGATGCTCAAAGACAAGAAGATGCTACTGCTTCTTCACCACATGTTGATGCTGAAGATGTTTAAGCTGAAACTGATGAGGAATCTACTGAGTCTGAGATGGAGACACTTCAGGTTGGAAACCTAATGGTTAGAAGACTGAAGAAAAGGCCAGTACAACAACAGAATGAAGATGAAAGGGAAGAGGTGAATGATCCCAATTTTACTGTTGATGAGCCTGAGTCATCAAGGCCTAAGAAGAAAAAGAGAATGGTCAAAGCTCCTAAGAAGAAGAAAACAAGGACTCCTAGGATCATTGTATCTTCTCCAGTGACTGTTTCTTTTACACCTACTTCCATTCCTGTTTCTGTACCTATTGCAGTTGCTGCTACTGTTCAAGAAGATGTTTCTACTTCTCCAGTTCATATGCATTCAGATCCTTTCATGCCTAATCCTGAGTTTATAAATGTTGCAACATTCGTGCCTTCATTTATGGATGCTACAATAGTTACTACATCATTTCAAGCAGCTTCTACTTCTAGAGGTGATTATCTATTTGAGGGTTTTGATGACTTGGACTTAAACTTTTCATTAGACTATGATGATACTGAGCTGAGACGGAGGATTCTATATTGTCATAAGAGTTTGACAAGTATAGGAAGCAAAAGGAGAAAGCTGAAGCTGAACAACCATCTTCTTCAAGTCAAAGTGATATAGATGTGATGAAAAGCAATATGGCTCAACTTCTGAAATGGAGAGAAGAGGATGTACTGGAAAAGAAATTGATGAATGATACGATTGCTTCATTGGAGATGTTGACTGAGAAGCAGAGTGCTGAAATTGCTGAATTGAAGAAAGAAAATCAAATGTTGAAGCAAAAAGTTAATGATATTCAAGTCAAAGATACTCAAGCTGAAGCTACTGGTGCTAGTGCTGATCCAGTGTATGTTAACATTGGTGATGAAGAAGAAGAGAAGGTAGATTATGAAGATTCTGATGTTGATGAACATCCAAGCTTTAATGCTTTTCATGATGATGATGGTGATTTGACAGGTGTTGGAAGTTCAAGTGGTTTGAACTCTATAATCGGTCCTATAGTGATTTACAATCCTTCTGGGATTTCATTTGATGTTAATCCTATTTCATCTGTTTCATCTGAGAAGGCTAAGGATATTGAAGATGTATATATTGAAGATTTGACAGATTTGGAATATCCAAAGCAAGTGTTTGATAGTTCATTGCCTACTTTTGTAGAGTTATTCAGACAAAATGCAGATGTGCAGTTACAAAGAATGTTTAGCGATGAGAATGAAGATAGAGAATTGGAGGAAGGAGAGATTGATGGTGGTTATTCAAAGAAAGCGTTAGCTGAGCTGTTGGGAATAAAAGTAAATGATTTGCAGAATGCAAATGACTGAAAAGATGGTGATTGGAGAATCAGATCAGTCAATTGATTTTGAACAAGATGATCATGTTGATGAGACTTTGTATAACTTGCAAACTTTGAAGAAGATCTTTGATATTGAAGTCCAGAAAAGAGCTCCAAAGACAACAGTTGATCCTATGAAAGAAAAGAATTATATGGATATGTGGAGAGAAAGTCTAGATGAACACAAGTACATAATTGATCACTTAATTATTTTTAAGCAAATGGTTGAAGTATTTGAAGAAAAAGTTCAAGAAGACCAAGCTAGACAATTTTCAGGATTCAAGATTGGATCTAAATCAAAGATGAGAGGAATAATTGTAAGCTATGGTTACTTTCACAATATTCCTGAAGCTTGAAGAACAGAGGATGTTATGTTGTCAAGAGGACCGATGGTTGTCAATATTTTGGAAAGGCATTTGACATTATGTCATTACCTTCTTTTGAATGCATGCAGTTATCAAGGTTGAGGATGATAAAGCCTATTCAGACAGAGCGCAATGAAAGATTTGAGAAGATGTTAAAGAAAGAAGCTAAAATTGGCTGGAATTGGTTGGTGCCTCAATTTTCTGTGTTGAAGAAGAATTCTTATCTGTATCCAAAGCCTAAAGTTTATTCAAGACCAAGGTTGAGAAGAATAGATCAAAATTGGAATCCTTATTTCAAGTTTTGGTTCTATGATGAAAGAACATCTGAAGCTGTAATTCTTTTGAGGGAAAATGAGAAGTGGAGGGTGATCATATTGTTAGATCCTACTTGGTTGGTGAACTGCTCAAAGGAAGATATTGACTTACTTAATGAAGCTGAAATCTTTGCAAGTGAAGGTTTTCATGATGTTGGTATTAGTTACAAAGATATGGCTGTTCAATTTCAGACGATAGCTCGAATGTGTTATCTTTAGGAATACATTCTGGATGCAAGTGGGAGGATGTCAATTATTTGTATGTTGAGTTGATGAAGTTGCAGAAAGAGATAGATGATAGAGATGCAAAGTTAGAAGCTGAACGACTATCAAAGATTCCAAAGTCTGTTGTAATTCGTGTTGCAGATAATGTTTGTGAAGAAACAAGTAGAGCTCAAGTTGCAGATTGAAGATAAATACTTTGAAGATTTTGAAGCAACTATTAAGGGGGAGTTTGTTAGGACATTTTTGTAATAGTTTGCTTTTCAAAATTGTATAAGTTAATAGAGGTTTTGCTAAGGTTCGTCTGGCCCACGAACCTAAGCAGGTTCGGCGAACCTAGGGTCTGTATTGTACAGGTTCGCCCAGCGAACCTCAAGGTTCGGCTGGCGAACCTAAGGGTTAGGCTAGGTTCGGCTGTTTGTTATGTATATATAGCAGGTTTGTCTAGCAGGTTTGGCAGTTCTTGATTTTGTGTGTAAGAGACATATCTGTGAGATAGAATTTTCTCTGTGTGAGAGTTTTGAACTGTGTGTTCAGATTTCATTGTAATCAGTTTACTTTGATTAATGAAATGATGTTTATATAAATGGTTGTGTATCTTTGATTCATATAGATCAATTCTATATTCCGCATAGATTTGATTGTTAATAGGATTCCGTTGATCGATCGAAAGCTTATCTACAACATCTTTAGGATGGATGGGGTTGTGCTCAGATTGGACAGAACCAGTTGGAATTGGTATGTCCTGAGTGGTTGAGGCAAAAGAAGATGGGGCAGCGGTTGTGGGTTTTATTTGCTCAGTGGGAGCTGATTTAGAAGGTTTGGGTTTTCTGGATACTCCAGATGTTCCAGTGTTTATTTGAGCTTCAGCCTCCCTTTGCTTCTACTCTGAGCTAGCCTTAGCAGCTTCAGTTTGGAACTGTTGATCCAGTGGTGGTTTGAGGAGTGCCTCTTGATTTTTCAATCTTATTTGCTTCATCCTCCTTTGCTTAGTCTTGTCTTCTGCCCTTTTGGCAGCTTGGGCAGCAGACAAGAGCCGTTCATTCTCCTTCTTTTTGGCTTCATCAGCCTGTTCCTTGAACTAGGGAGAAGGAGGAGCAATCCCAGTAAGGGAATCAAGAAATCGGGTATGGTTAGAAACTTCATGTTGTAAGGAGGAGACTTTGGTATCTACTGAAATTTTCAGTAGATCCATTTGGATCTTTTGAGTGGTGAGGAATTGGTGGGTAAAGGTTTGAAGCAGGGTAGTAAGATGGGCAGTAAGAAGTGGGTTTAACACTTCTTGAAAAACATGAGGTGAGAAGGTGGGGGCAGTGGAAGAAGGTGGAGTGTTTGAAGGACCTCCAAGTGAAGGTGCCTGCATGGGGATGGATGTGGGTTGCAGGGCTTGGTTACTAAAGACTTTTGAGACTAGTTCAGTGAGCTTAGTCACATCAGCCTAAACGTGAGCAATAGAATCCGTCAATTCCTTTATTTTAAAATCTGATTCGTCCATCCTTTTACGGATGTCATCCGAATCCCTGACTAATGAGTCCGTTTTATCATGACCCGAGTCCATCTCAGGAATGTCATGGACCCCTTTTTTCTTGGTTCTGGGGATTTCCAGCCTCAGTTTCCAGAACTTCATGGGCTATTGCCATATCGGGAGTCTTATTGCCTGATCCATTCAAATGAGAGCCCATTGGAGTCTCATGTGTGATGGATGCTGCATATATATGATCAAGAGGTCTAGATGGACTGGACATCCTGATCTCATCCTCTTCTCCATGGGTAGGAGATTGATGAGTTTGAGCAATGGTTTGATGTGGTTGTTCCTCAATTGGAGAAGGGGGTGGTGAACCAAGTTGCTCAAACACAGAATCAATCTCATGTAGAACATGGGTAGGAGAGTTAAGGGCTATATGTGGAGAAGAAACAGAGATGTCCTTGGGAGATTGGACTACCATCTGAGTGCCAAGTGACATTTCAGTGTTTAGAGAGGGTTCCATTTGGAGTACGACATCATCCTGTTAAGAGGATTAATGAGGAGCTAGATGGGGTGGAGATGCTTGATTCATCTGTGAGGATGGAACAGATGTATCCAATTGCCCAGTGGGGGCAGAGACATGTTCAGGGATCCCATCTTCCTGAATAGTCTTTTTGGGCTTTTTAGGTTTAGAGGCTTTAGAAGAGGCTTTTCTTTTAGCCGGTACCTGTACAGGTGTGGAAGAGGAGGTGGATGTGGGTTCACCAAGGACGGGTGTTTCCTTAGTGTCATCCATTTTTCGAGCATCAGTGTTCAATCTAGTGAACACCTGTTTTTCAATGCTTTTGATAGTAGTAAGAGGAGTAATATGACAAACATTATTCAGGTCAGCAAAGAGACATGCCATTACAAACCTAGGATACAGTAGAAACTTGGGATTTTTCTGGTGATGTACCAGATGGTCAAAAATTATTTGAGACAAGTTGACCTTTTCGTTGGACAGAACATCATACATGACATATTGTGTGTCATGTGGCATTTCTCCCCAACTCGTCGACTTTTGAGATAGACACTGTAAAAAGGTGTGATACATGAACCTGTACTTGGGGTAGAAGAAAGCTTTGTACAAGGTCCTATTTTTCATGTCACCCTTATAATCACACTGAACAAAATCATTTTGGAAAAGTTTTAAAGAAATATTTGTGGGAGCCTCAGTGTCGTTCAGATTTAGGGCAATGCTTATTTTGGAGGGGGTGAGGGTGACTTGTTGACCAGCGACCACCGAAGCGATGCTTTCAAAAGAGTCATCCTTTGTCACCAAGGAGGAGTTGGCCCAAAACTGGTTTAGAGCAACTTCCGAGATAGGAGGGTTTAAGATGAGAGCAGTATGAACAAAGGGTTTACCAGAAGATTTGACAAGGTAAGCTCCGAGGTTGTGGATCGGCTTGATTTTCAAGGCCATTTTTTGCGACGATGAACACCGAGTAGTTATGAGCGCAAAGTGTGAGTACAAACTTTGCTTTAGAGAAAAAGAGATAAGGAAGTTTAACCGTTCACACATAAGGGTGGTTTCAAAAATAAATCTGCCACTACTTATAACTTATCAAAAGCTTTACCTTAGGGTTTTTACCCATTGGACAAGCCTGTGAGCAAGAGAGAGAGAAGAACAAATGACAAAGAAGTACGTTCATGCACACCATGAAGTACAAACAAAGCTTTGTAAGGAATGAAGCCTGGTCCGATGCCGTTACACCATCATCATGAGCATCAAGCTTAGACGGAATCAGTGTAAGTGCGTCGTGCCAGTCGACATGCCTGACAAGCAGTTATCCTTCGCCATGAGCAGCATTCAGAAGATTCAAATTTGAACAAATGGTTTGCTTGATCAAAAGAAGATCAAGAAACTTTGTTAAGTTATTGTGAAAGAACTAAAGGACTTAAGAGGGTAACCACTGATATAAATAATATTAGTGGTCATTAGAGAAGAGAAGGGTAAAAAGGTAAAATGCAAAGATATTATCGAGCCGTGAGAACAATTAATGAGGGTCAATTCAATTAATTGTAAAGGGTCTAATCTTGCAGAGCGATTAGTGACCGTTAAATTAGACGTATGTCTCAAAAATTAGTTAACTATAGAGAAGAAAAGTTAACCACGGAAGAGATTTTTAACATCGGAAGAACCTTATCCTCGGAAGGAAAGTAACCATGGATAAGTACTAAGGTTAAAAGTCTCGGAAGAAAAAGAGACATCAGAAGTGAAATAAACCGCGGAAGGTTTAAAATGTAACAACGAAAGTTTTAACCACGGACAGATATGAAACAATGGTTATAATAACCACTGAACCTATCCGTGTTATGGGATAACTACTGAGAGAGACCAAGGTCTCTTCATCAGTGGTTTATCAAATACCCGTTGTTAGGATAATCATTGAAGATTATCCTTTTATATATTTATTTAAAGGTTTAAGAAACAAGTTCTTAACCATGTTTATTAGCTCATATTTATCATTCCCAATTTGGCCACAAACTTAGAAAAGGTTGAAGTGTCCAAGGGTTTGGTAAATATGTTCGCTATTTGGTCACTTGTAGAGACATGTTCTAAGACAATTAGTTCCTTTTCAAAACAGTATCTAATGAAGTGATGCCTTATTTCTATGTGTTTGGTTTTTGAATCGTAGACAGGATTCTTTATTATGTTTTTGGCAGCTTCATTGTCTATTAGGATAGGTGTTTTTAGTTCAGTTATTAAAAAATCGAACAGTTGGTATTGTAACCAAAGGATTTGGACAGTGCAATGGGTTGCTGCAATGTACTCAGCTTCAGCAGTTGAATTTGACACTGACATTTGCTTCTTGCTTTGCCATGACACTAAGCAATTTGCAAAGAACTGACATCCTCCCGAAGTAGACTTTCTGGTGAGCGAGCATCCAGCATAATCACTGTCTGAAAAACCAACAAGCTTACAAGATTGATTAGCAGGATACCAGATACCTAGCACAGGAGTGCCTTTAAGATATCTGAGTATCCTCTTCACAAATAACAAATGAGATTGTTTGGGGGCTGACTGGTATCTTGCACAAACACATGTTGCATACATGATGTCTAGCCTTGATGCAGTAAGATACATCAAAGATCCAATAATGCACCTGTAGAGGATTTGATCTACAGGCTCACCATTTTCATCTGGACTTATTCCTGGACTTGTAGCCATAGGGGTAGAGATTATTTTGCAATCATTCATATCAAATTTATTTAAAAGATCATTTTCATATTTAGATTGTTGAATGAAAGTCCCATTGGGGGTTTGTTTGACTTGGAGTCCTAAAAATGTTTTTTTAGTTCACTTAAAGCACTCATTTCAAACTTAGAAGACATTAATTTAGAAAATTGTTCACACAAGGAAGGTTTTGTTGATCCAAAATGATGTAATCGACATAAATTTGGACCAGCAAAATTTCTTGTCTACCCTCTTGATGAACAAAGTCTTATCAATGGTTCCTCGAGAGAATTTATTAGAAAAAAGATATTGAGAAAGGGTGTCATACCATGCTCTGGGTGCCTGTTTCAGACCATAAAGTGCTTTATCTAGTCTGTACACCCAATCAGGATGATGAACATCATCAAATCCTGGAGGTTGACACACATAGACTTCCTCCTTTATAGTCCCATATAGGAATGCACTTTTTATATCCATTTGATATACCTTTATATTATGGGATATAGCAAATGCTAAGAAGATTCTAATGGCTTCTAGTCTGGCCACGGGAGCAAAGGTTTCATCATAATCGATGCCTTCCTCTTGGCAGTACCCTTGCACTATCAATCCAGCTTTATTTTTGATCACGATGCCTCTATCATCTGTTTTATTTTAGAATACCCATCTAGTTCCGATAGGGTATTTTCCTACTGGCAAGGGGCAGAGAGTCCCAACATTTTGCCTTTTGAACTGTAATAGTTCATCTTGCATAGCCTCTACCCAGTTATTATCTTTAAGAGCTTCCTGATATTTGGAAGGCTCAACTTTGGACAAAAAGGCTGCATGAAGGCAGAAGTTTGAAATCTGGCTCCTAGTTTGAACACCTTTATTTAAATCACCTAAGATCTATTCTGGAGGATGATTTCTGCTGAAGGGAATGATGTCCAAACAGTTATTTGTAGAGGCAGCATCGGAAGAAGGTGAGTTTTCAGTGGGGCCAGGAGAGTTTTCTGGTGGGGAAGTATGAACATGTTCAGGAACATCTACAGGTACATTATCCAAGGCTGGGGATAAAGTAGTAGATATTTTTTCATCTTGGTCTTAAGAATTTATTTGATAGGAAGGAATGGAGGTAAAGAATTTAGATACTGAACACTCCTCAAGTGAGGATAGATCTTCTGATGTTTGATACGATTCTGTAGAAGGAGAAGAAGAAGGGGTAGATGAAATGTAGGAGAAGCTTTCAAGATCAAAGAGGTCATCGGGAGCAGATGGCAAATAGGAAGTTTATGCAGATTCATTGAATTTAACATCAATAGTTTCCTCAACAATTTTGGCCCTAAGGTTGAAAGCTCGGTTGGCCTTAGAGGTTAGAGAGTATCCAACAAAATATCCAGAGTCGACTTTAGCAGCAAACTTGGACAAAGAGTCTTTTGTGTTCAAAATGAAACACGGACACCCAAAGACTTTAAAGAAGGAAATGAGAGGCTTTATGTTATGAAGGACTTCATAGGCAGTCTTGTTATGTCTTTCCACAATGTGAACTCTATTTAACACATAACAAGCAGTGTTTACTGCCTCAGCCCAGAAGGATAAAGGCAATCCTGAGTCTGCAAGCATAGTTCTTGCAGCTTCAATAAGTGTCCTATTCTTTCTTTTCACAACTCCATTTTGAGCAGGAGTTCTAGGAACACTATATTGTCTGAGGATTTCTTTAGAGATGCAGAACTTATCAAGAACCTGATTCTTGAATTCAGTGCCATCATCACTCCTTATTATCTTGACAGGAAGACCAAATTGTCTTTCAAGTTGGGTGATAAGGGCAATTATTTTATCAGAAGTCTCATCTTTGCTGAAGAGGAAGAAGGTCCAGCAAAATCTTGAGTAGTCATCCACAACAACTAAACAATATCTTTTTCATGCCAAACTGGCTACCTTCACTGGATCAAATAGATCCATATGAAGCAGATTGAGATAGTTAGTTGTTTTGGATTCCTTAATAGACTTATGTGAATCTTCTGTCAAAAGCTTATGAAGAGATTGGTGGTTAAGATGACTGAATCTTCTGTGCCAGAGGGCAGTTTCAGAAGATGATGCTTTGGCTATCAAACAAGTAGGAGAAGATGTTTGAGAATCAGTGGTCATGTCTACAACGTAGACATTTCCACTTCTTTTTGCCGTCAGCAAGGCGTGTTGATCAATTAAGATCTTTATTTTTGAATTTATTTCAGGGGAAAGAATTTTGCAACTTTCCTTGGTGAAAAATGAACTAAACTTCTTGTCAGCTAGTTGAGAAATGCTCAATAGATTAAACTTGAGGTTTTCAACTAAGCTTACATCTTTGAAGTGCAGTTTTCCACTCAGGACAGAACCAGACCCTACTATCCAACCCTTTGCATTATTTCCAAAGGAAACAGACCCTCCATTCTTTGGAATGAAGTTATTTAAGATGGATCTGCATCCTGTCATGTGTCTAGAGCCTCCACTGTCCACATACCATAGATGATTTTGGTTTGAAGAAGGTCTCTACACATGAGGATTAAATACAATAGGTTAGATATGGGTCTTATTTTATTTTTAGAAGAAAGAGGAGATGCTTATTTATTTTGCTGAGTGTTATTCATCAATTTATGCATCATCAGTATCAGCTGTTGCTGATTTTGATGCAAGATATTGATTTGTGAATCCACGGAAGAAGGGTTCACATCAGCATGAGAATGGGTAGCAGGAGTCACCATGGGATAAGAAGGTAGTGTTCCATGAATGGATGGTTTGAGAGAACCAGATAGAGGAGAAGACAAGTGAAGAGATGGATGAGAGTTAGATCTTATTGAACTGTTAGCTGAAGATCTATTTGCCTTCTTTGATTTCTTCATCTTATTGGGGAGGTTCCCTTTAGATGAGGAAGCCTTTTTAGCTTTCAATCTTTCAGCATTCAGTTTATCTATAGCTTTCTCCAAAGAAGTTTTGGTCCAACAGTTTTTAGTAGTGTGATTGTACTTGAAACACTTTAGACAAGCAGGAGATAGAGAGGAATAGTTAGGGATGAAAGGCTTATTTTCCTTCATTATTGGATAAGGTGGATGAGGATGAGAAGGAGGGAATCTGATGCCAACCATGGGCCTCTTTCCTTTGTCAAGGCGGGCAACATGATTATCAGAGGTTTCAAGAAGAATTGTACCTTCCGAACTTCGAGTAGAGCTCATGGTTGGAGCAATCTTAGTTCTTTCAGAAGAATTATTGTTGTGTTCACTTTCCAAGTGTGTTTCCTCTAGTTTTTCAACGTTAGTTTCAGTGGGATAAACAAACGTAGGAAACTGCCTAGGTTGGTACACTCTTGGAGGTGTGATTTTTATGTCTGGAATTTCATCCGGAAGAAAAGTAGGGGAGATGGATTCAGAATCAGTCTCATTTATTTCATTGTCAATCGGAGTATAGTCCTTTGGAGGACTAGTGTGACTATACCCGATTCCAAATTTGGCCTTGCTGTGAACTTGCTTACTTAGAAGCATTTTGAATCCTTTGCAGGATTCAACCCACTTGTCACAGCTGACTTTGGTCTGAGACAGTTCATCTCTACAAGCTGCATATTTTTCATTTTGCAAATCAAATAGAGCTTGTAGGTTAGATTTTTTAGTCTTTAGGATAGAGATTTGGCTGTATTTATTTTTTATTAAATTTTCTACTTCAGAATTTTTATTATCTAGCAGTTGCTCCAACTCCTGATTTTGTTGTTGAAGCAACATGTTGACTTTCTTTATTTTGCAAAAGCCTCTATGCACACTTCGGTACATAGTTTTTCTAGAGTAAAAGAAGATACATGCATCAGGGGTGTCTGCTACAGGTTGTTAAGAAGGATTAGAGTTGTCGCCAACAGCCATGAGAGCAAAATCTGTTGGTTTAGAGGTGATGAGGGCATAGCCTACATCTTCAGGCAGGCTGCTACAGTCTACGTACTCTTGGGTGAAAACAGCCGGCTGACTAAAAGAAGGGGACTGGACAGCAGGGCCTGTTACATTTATTTGTGAAGGGGAAGGAGCAACAATTTGAAGAGGGGCAGGAGTGAGTTGATACATGCTACCATTGGCAGCTTGTATAAATTGTACATTGGTGGAGGAGGGGTCTGTACAATTTGTGATGATTCCTGAGAATTGTTGTGTCTTCTGAAAGATGAGGAAGAAGAAGAGGAAAAAGGTGCTAAAGAAGTATGTGATTGTGAGTTCCGGAAAGTCACATACAGCGAATAATTAGAGTTGGGAGGAATTTTTCGTTTTCTGGCAAAGTGTCGAGTGCCATGACATCTATAGCATTTGACCTTAGCCTTATTTAGGCCAAACCTGGTTTTCCCATGAATACCAGGAAATTTCCTTCTGGTCCTCTTGTAGAACTTATTCGTTCTTATGCTCAAGAGGGCAAGTTGGTGAAGAATGTCCATCTCCTCCAAGTCATCACTTGGAACTTGATGGAGATCATCCATGATAAAGCACAGATGATCAGAAATAGGAGAGTGGTCATCACAAGAAGAGGAAGAAGAGATGCCAGTAGTTATGTCTATGCATTCATCATAACCCTGATCATTTGTCTCAGAGTTATGACTGAGAAGAGTTGTGTTTCCTTGAACGTACTCTTCAATTGATTTACCAGACTTTATTAGTTTTCGTTTCTGGTCAATCTCTCGCTCAAAGGTGAGCAAATTACCATGGAGTAGGGTAAGTGAGAGTTTGCCAAAGTCTGGAGAAGATCTCATGACAATGGAATAAGTTTCCCATTTTTCAGGCATAGATCTCAAGAAGCGATTTAGAACAGAGACAGGGGGTACACTTGACCAGCTAGTTTTAGTTCACTTAAGAGATAAGTGAACCATTCAAACTGCTGAGTCAGTGACTCATTATTTAGTTGGGAGAATGTCTCGTATTGTTGAGCTAATATCTCCCTGGTATTAGCCACAACATCTTCAGTACCACCGAATTGCTCTTTTAGAGCTTCCCACAAGTCTTTAGCAGACTCGTGGTGAAGAAGACCAGATTATATTTCATTAGGAAGGGCCATAGCCAGTTGAGCACGTGCCTTTGCATCAAGCTCTAACTTCTGGTAGTCTTCTTCGGTGTAATTCCGAGGATCCTTCGGGGCACGGTCTCCAGTCTTCGTGTCCAGGACCGTTGGTTTATGCGGTCCGAATGTGACAGGCTTCCAACATCCTGTATGATTATTGGACAGGAAATGTAACATCCGTCTCTGCCAAATGTTATATTGGTGCCTAACCAAGATTGGTGGCTTTGTGGCAGAACCGGTCTTATGGGGGTCTAATTTGAATTTCTGTGCCATTGGTTCACAAACAGTTATGAGCAAATCAACGAGTGATGAGTTCTCAAAGTGATTTGTTAGAATGATTTTTGAACACAGTTTCGTTCAAAAACCAAACTCTTGTAGATTTAGAGAAAATAGAAAGACAGAAGAGACAGAACACATAAAACTAAACAACAAGATATCAGTGAGAGCTTTGAGTTTTAGTCTTGATGGTTAAACCAAGACTAAGGACAAGGCTCTGATACCAATTGTTGAACTACAGAAGCCTCGAGGAGTAGCTGTTTCACCAGGAACAAGGCTTTAAACACTTAGTCAAAGCTTTGGTTTTAGCTCCCTCTAAATTTTTGCACAAAGTTATTTTCGTTGTTTAGTTTTCTTACCTAGAAAGAGAGAAGAGAACATATAGAAAGCACAAGGAATTTTGGGGGAAGTAATTCATTTTATTCAGAGAATGTTGGGACTTAAATACCCAAACATTCTGAGATACAAGACAAGAAATAATAAGACAAATAGCTGACACTGTTATAGACACTGAAACAACAGACTAGTACAAATACAAAGTCAACAACGGAAACAAGAGTCTTCATGAGTCTTCAGGTCTTCCGAGGCTGAAGTAGTTATGCTGATGTTCAGTGGTTATTCTTTCGGAAGATGATCATCGGAAGCTGATTAAACAATCAGTTATTTCGGTATAGGAGATTGTCTTCCGAGCCATTTAATGTCTTCCGATGCAATGGATGTCTTCCGAAGGTGTCATGATAAGCTAGTGTCTTCTAAGGTAGATAAGTTCAGCGGTAGTTCTTTTTGGTGAATCTTCCGCTGTTGATCTTCCGATGTTGAAGCAGTTCCTCAATCGGAAGAGTAGCATCCGCGGCTTGTCATTCCGCGGTTTATTCAATTCTCTGGCTTCAATGGTTTTGCTCATCAGTCCTTATTTTCTAACATTTA
Organism: Mikania micrantha; assembly: GCA_009363875.1. Taxonomy (NCBI): domain Eukaryota; kingdom Viridiplantae; phylum Streptophyta; class Magnoliopsida; order Asterales; family Asteraceae; genus Mikania; species Mikania micrantha. The sequence goes on from CM018693.1 coordinate 60,784,541, forward strand.
ATGACAGTGGTTGCATGATTACGATGACTATGATGATTATGTGACATGGTTTATGCGCATGTACTGATGTTTTCATGTGAGTTATGTTTTAATTCACCAAAACTTTATAATGTCTTAAGAAAACTAGAACTCACTAGCGTAAGCTGACATTTTAGCATGTATGTCAGTTTGAAGGATAGGTATGAGGATAGGATGGAGCCATGGCATGAAGTTAAGAGATCCGTTGGTTATGGCAATCTGATATGCTTTAATAGAGACAATTACGTTATTTATGGTTTAACAAACTATGTTTAAATTTCCGCTGCTTATTTATGAAAGATTTTGGTTTAAGAACTATGTGATGATGATGTAAACCAAACACTAGGAGGTACCCAGGATCGGGGCCTCTCATGTTGGTATCAGAGCCATAGTTTGAGAGATCTTGACATCCCAAACTGAGAATGGGATTAAGTAACGCGGATTGCCAACCACGGATGAACGGATGCCGCGAGCTGAATGCTATGTATGAACTAAGGAGTGATGTAATAGAAATAGATAAAATATAGAACGGTAGCCAATGATGTGTAAATTGATGAGATGGGATGGGAGATGTTTGGAGCCTATAAGTTAGTTAAATGGTTAATAACATATGATCAACGTCATTAACGATTTACAACACTTATTCCGTGCTAAACTGATTCCTTACGGACTCATCGTTTGTTGCATCCATTAGAAAAATAGATGACAGGACAAAAGGGTAAACCACGAAAGCAACCACAGGAAACTGAAGAACCATATGTCGAGGTGGAAGGAAATGAGCATGAAGGAGAAATCGAGACCAATGAATAACATGAAAATGAAGAAGAGTTCACACTGGAGCCTATCGTGATAAAGGTTATTTCTGATGAGGCCTACAAGATCATGGACGAGAAGATCCCCGCAATGATAGCTAAGGCATTAAAGGAAGCTTTGAAGGATAATACTAAAGGTTCCAAAGAAAATTCCAAGAATGATGATGAAGTAAAGATAATTGAAACAAAGAGTGGTGATTCTCAGTCTGGGAAATTGAAGGTGATTACAAGTACTTCAAAGGATGCAACCCACCAACCTTTAATGGGAAGAAGGATGTAGTGGCCGCCTGCCACTGGGTATAGGCTATGGAGGCAGTCATCCCCATCAGTGAGTGCCGAGTCGACCAAGCTGTAAAGTTTGCAGCTCACTCTTTTGTTGAGGAGGCACTTCACTAGTGGAATACAGTCAAACAAACAAAAGGTGCTAGGTTTTTTAATACCCTAAAAAGTATATGTAAGTTTTTTAAATACATTTTGTAGGTCTGTATCTATATTATCATAAGATAAATTCCAGCATAATTAAAATAATTTTCTGATATTTTTTAGAATATTTTTATAATTAATATTTAACTTTTAAAGTTTTATTTAAACAATAAAATAATAACTTTGAAAATAATATTCCAAAAATCCTTTAAAAATTTCCAGAATGTTTGGTCATTTAGTATCTTTGAAAATTGAATCAACTACGGCTTTACCTTTAACTTTAATTTATTATAATTTTGACACCAATATAATTACAGAAAAACCATAAATGTTACAATTTAATGATTCCAAATGTTATATTCTCAAGCAAGGCATCACGATTCTTGATGATAGACTCCTGATGTTAACTCCAAGGAAACATGATCTCAATGTTCTCAATATGGCTATAGCCTCAAGTACATCTTCTTTTTCCTCGTGTTTCATGTCTAAGGCTACTAAAAAGGAGTCTATTCTATGGCGTAAGCAGATGTCCTATCCAAGTCTAAAGAAGATGAACCATTTGGTTCATAACGGTTTGGTTGAGAGACGTTTGATTGCATTCATGTTCTTGTCAATAAACTGGAGTCTCTGTACAATCTCAAGATCAGATGTTCAGAATAGAAAACGGGACTAAGTTCAAGTATCATAATATGCAAAGTTTCAGCAATTCATGTTGCATTCTACGTCAGTTTAGTGCTTCATATGTCCCGCAAATGAATGATATTGCTAAAATAAAGAACATAACATTGATTGAGGTTGCTCAAATTATGCTTGTTGACTCTACTTAACTAGTACATTTTTGAAATGAGGCTATTTCCAATGCATGCTACACGTTAAGCCGGGTATTGATTTTCAAAAGACACGGGAATACTTGATTTGAATTTCTCCATAACCGGTGGCCAGACCTGCAGTATCTTGAACCGTTTGGTGCTTCGTGCACAATGCTGAAATGTCACAAGCAACGCAAGTTTAACGAGAAGTTGGAGGAAGGCTACTTTCTTGGGTGCAACACCCCCAACAAAAGCGTGTACAACAGATCCAATGGAAATGTTGAGGAATGGTACCACGTCGATGTTCAATGTTACAACTCTCATCCTCCAGGAAAAGGCCCTGATTCGACGTTTGATTATTCTGGCCTTTTTGACTTGTTCAATATTCCTCACGATTATTTTGATGAGAAAGTTGTTGTCCAAATGATGTATGATGCACAAAGTGCACCTGATGGACCAATGCAACCCCCTCATCAAGAAACTGTTCCCAATCCATAGCAAGAAAATGATGACATGTCCGATTTAGATGATAAAGACTCTCAATGAGATGCTGTTCAACACGATGTTGAGAATGTGATTCTAGCTATTGAGGATCTCAATATCAACAATCAAAATCCAAATGTTGTGGTTCCTACACATCTTTTTTACAGAATCAACAACATTCATCCTTAAGAAAATATCATTGGAAATTTGAATTATGGAGTAAGAACTAGGAATCAGTCAAACACTGGAGGATTAGCTGAAATTATTGATCTTGTTGATCTCAACTTCTATGCTCATTCATTATTTATCTCTTACATTCATCCCAAGTCTGTGCCAGAAGCATTAAAAACCGAATCATGGGTGGATGCTATGCTAAAATAACCACTCAATTTCAGAAATAGGGATTATGGAGATTAGTGGATCTACCAAAGGGTGTAAAATTGACTGGAGGCCGATGGCTTCTTTGCTGCAAAATAGACAATCAAGGGATCATAGTGCCCAACAAAGCACGTCTGGTTGTGCAAGGTTTAGGCAGATTGAAGGAATAGACTACAACGAAATGTTTGCAGCAGTTGCTTGTCTCGAGGCAATTTGAAGATCCATTGCATCGTGACTAAATATTCAAGATAGATAAGGCATTATATGGATTGCACCAAGCCCCACGAGCCTAGTATGTGACACTTTCTACTCACCTTCTGGCCAAAGGGTTCAGAAGAGGTGTCATTCACTACATATTGTTCATCAAGGAAAAAAATTGAAACTTACTATTGGTCATGTTCATGTAGACGACTTAATCTTTGGGTCTACACATGATGTTCTCTGCAAGAATTTCGAGAAGGTCATGAGAGAAAAGTTTGGGATGAGTTCCAAGGAAGAGATGAAGTTCTTTCTCGGTTTACAGGTGGATCAGTTTAAGGAAGGGATCTTTTTGCATCAAACCAAATACGTTGGTGACATAGTGAGCCAGTTCAATATATTAGATGCTAAGCCTGCAGGTACCACGGTGGCGGTTAATCATGGGATTACTCCAGATGAAAAAGGGGAGTTAATTGATGCTACTATGTATTGCGAAATGGTTGGATCTCTCATGTATCTCATAGCTTCTTGGTCATATATCATGTTTGCTACATGCTTGTGTGCACGATGTCAATCAATACCCATAGTCTCTCATCTTATTGCAGTCAAGAGGAATTTTGTTTATGTGAAGGGTATTCAGGATCTTGGCTTATGGTATCCTAATGATGATAACTTCAAGTTTATTGCATATAGTGATTCTGATTACGTTGGCTACAAATGAGACTTAAAGTCTTTTTCAAAAAAAAATGAGACATCAAGTCAACATCTACGAGGTGTCAATTCTTTGGTAACTGACTGGTTACATGGCAATGTAAGAAGCAGATGTCAGTGTCCACCTTTACTTGCGAAGCTGAATGCATTGTCACCACCAATTGTTGTTTTTAAATTATTTGGATTCAACGATAGTTGTGGGATTATGTTTTGAAATTTTGTAGCACACCTATCTATGTTGATAACATAGATGCCATCGCTATCACTAAAAATCCTATGCGTCACTCAAAACCCAAACACATTGACATTAAATATCACTTCATACGTGATTTTTTTGAAAAGAAATTAATCGATGTTTACAAAATTCACAATGACCACCAGAAATCTGACCTTTACGCTAAAGCTTTTAACAAACCTAGATTTCTATATCTGTTGTCGGCTAATGTGGTCATTAAAAAAACTAAATTCGTTCGCGAAACCGATTCATAAAAGTGATCAATTTTAAAAATTTTGAGCAAAACTTTAAATCCATGTCATCTTACACTCGCTGATGTCTGATCATATACCTCTTTGACACTTTTGGTGATGATTTTTATGTTTCATAAAGTAGAAAAGAATGATATAAAACAATGGTTGCTAGTGTTTGGGTTTCAAAGATTTTTATTATCTTGTTTAAATAGTTAGTTTTTCTTACCCTCTTCAAAAATTAATTTTTTTTCTATTTTTAGTATTTTAGGGGGAGATAAAATTCAGAAAAACCATAAATATAAAAAAAATCCAGAAAATGAGAATTGGATCCAACCTAATTGGGAAGTGATAGCACACTAATCATATGCTTGAAAGAAAAACTTTAAATTGTCTAAACTAAAAGCATATGAATTCATGATGTGATATATTGGTAGGCTTTTCTTAGTAATTTTGAAAATGCAGGTGAGTGATTAAAATGTTTGATTTGTGGATAACCATCAAGAAAACTAGTTCTCATATGAAACACTTAATAGTTCAAATCATGCACACACTTGTTATCATAGAGATTATGAGGTTTCCAAGTATATTGTAACACCTCAAATTTTCTATACAATTTATTTAACCTTACAAACACGTAACGAATATTTAACTTGTAGGAAAAAGGGATAAAAAGAATAAGCTAAGTAGTGTTCACGAAATGGGGTACTCAAACCCACTTCGTGAACCTTGAGTTCACTAGTACAAGAAATTCAGTTCGTGAACCCCCATTTTTGTGAACTGAATTCGTGAACTTAGCCTATATATAAGTGCCTTGGGAAACATGCACACCTTTGGCAAGGAAGCACTCTCTCTCGAGTACTTGAAAAGGGGTTGTTCGTTAACTACAAGAAACGACTTTTAAGAAACCAAACGAAGGAGGAAACACGCGAGAAACTACCAAAAGGATCACCTAACATTAAGTAACTGTTCTATGCGAGAAAGTTAGGATTTTTATTCAAAGTGAACTTATGCATAAAGCTCACACCTTTATGCATAAAGTTCGTTACTTTTTAGTCCAAATGCATTGGTAAGGCCATAGTGTACCTATAACTAGCTCCCCAAGTCTTGGATAGTTTTCTGTGAAGTTTTATGCCGAAAATATGAGTACTCAAAATTTTACACGAAATAGGGGTATCCGAACTCAGTTAGAGAACTCCAGTCGTGAACCACAAATTTGTGAACCTGGTTTCGTGAACATAGGTTCGAGAACTAGGAATCGTGAATTCTTAGGTTCGAGTACTTTGAGTATTTCGTGAACTCTATGATTTTCTTGTACATTGATGCCTAGTAAACTTCAAGGGTTTCGAATACTTGGCTAGTTTTGAGAACTTGTGTTTATAAGGGGGAACTGGTTAAGTACGCTATGAAGACTTAAAAGAAACTCTAAGTGTGGGAATGGAATCTAATGAGACGATGTAATGATGTAGGTTCTTGAGTCTTAGCTAAGGGAGTTCGGCTAAGAATGCAAGAGCTATGTTAGTACATTTTGTAATAGATTGCATTCAAATTGTATAAATTAAGTTAGGTTTTGCGCTAGGTTCGTTTGGCCCACGAACCTAGGCATGTGTCTGTAAAGGTTCGGTTAACCTAGTGTATTGTTGTGAAAAGGTTCGGCCAGCGAACCTGTTGTAATCAGATCTCAGTACTAATGAAGAACTGTGAAAAGGTGTGAGTGACAGAACCTGTGTTTGTTAGATCAGTGTGATTGGAAAAGAACTGTGAGTTCTTATTGTGTTTTCTTGTAAGCAGATCTCAGTACTAATGAAGATGATGTTTGTTAGAATAATTGTATGTCTTTGATTCATATAGATTCTATGTAGATTCCGCATAGATTGAATTGTTAATAGAATTCCAGTGATTGATCCAGACCAATATACAGTGGTATCAGAGCATTTAAAGGAGTTCTATACAAGTTCTTGAAGATTATAAATGATTTTGAAGACTCAGAAATGGCTGGTATTAGAAGGTTTGAAGTTTTGAAGGTTTTCCCTCCAGATTTTGAAGACTTTCCCGCTAAAATTTTCAATTCTAAGCCATAGGTTCGTGAGACGAACTTGGTTAATTCTCAGCTGAATTCTAAGGATCGTTGAGGTTTGTGAGACGAACCTATTCAAGTTGAGGTTGATGTGCTAAAGGTTTGGAGAGGTTCGTTGTTCTAAAAGGTTTTGACAAAGGTTCGTCTATCAAGAAGGTTCGTTGGTCATGGTTTGTTGTTGTTTCGTTGACTAAGGTTCGTTGGTCAAGGTTTGTTAAAGGTTTGTTGATTAAGGTTCGTTTGATCAAGGTTTGAAGGGGGTTCGTTTGTTACATAGGTTTGTGAGCTTATAAAAAGAAGGAATAGGTTCGTTCATAAAAACAAATTTGAATCATGGCGAATATGTTTGCAGAAGTTGCTAATCAAAATTCTAAGATTCAGAGTATTTTGATTAGTGAAACTGAGTCGGGAAGCATAAACAAAGTGCCAAAACTACTTGATTTGACTAATTATGAGAACTGGAAAGGTCGGTTTGAGACACATCTCAATGGTATTGACACAAATCTTTGGGAAATAATCTTATCACCATATGAACGACCAAAGGTGGTTGGAACAGATCTTGATCAAACTCTTGATCGATTGGATGTTGAACAACGAAAGAAATATGATTCTGAGAAGAAAGCATATTGGATGTTAAGTCAAGCTATTCCTAATCAAATTCTTCATCAATTTGATGAACACAAAATATCATACGGATTATGGAATGAATTGAAAGAAAGAATAGAGGGAAACACTAAACTCAAGAAGATGAAAGCCACTGATTTGAGAAAAGAATTTCAGAAGTCAACTAGATAGGAAATGAGAGTGTTGAAGCTTTGATTACAAGATATAGACATTTGTTGACAGAAGTTTGTAAGTGTGGTATTGAGTATTCTGAAGAAGAGAAGATATATTGTTTTGCAGATGCTTTGCCAGAAAGGTGGAATTCATTGGTGTTGATTTTGAGAGAAAATCTTCCTGGAATGATACTTGTGAAATTTATTCAAAAGTTAGAAGAACAGGAAATGAAGGATAAAAGAAAAGCTAGAAGAGTTAATGTAACACAGGATCCTTCACTTTATGGTGCATCAGTGGTCACACCTCCTGTTCCGTCTTCAAAAATACAAACAACTTTTGTTTCAAGTACTACTGAGAGTACTTCTGTACCATCTGCATCTACTAGTTCAAGTTCATCTTATTCTAGGAATGAGAAAAAAATCTGATTCTTCATCTGCTGCTCCAATTCAATTGAATACAACCAATCTGGGAAAGGTGTCTGTGGAGGCTGTCAGAGATCATATGAAAATACTTTCATGTGTTGTTAGTGCTTATGATGAACATATAGCTGGAAGGATAGGAAATTATAATCTTACTTTTGAAGATTATGAGCAGATAGATGATAATGAAATGGAATTGATTGATACATAGTGGGCTTTGGCTAGTACAATAAGAAGAATTAACAAATATGAGAAGAAAACATGAAAGAAGTTTACTTTTGATCGTAATACAAAGTTTGGATTCAATCCAAACCCCACACAATGTTACAACTATAGTGAATTGGGCCATTTTGCTCGAGAATGTAAAAATCCAAAGAATCAAAGCAACTAGAATCATTTCAAGACAAAAGAAGCTTATCAGAAGAAAACGGAGAATTATGAAGAATCAACAAAAGCGTTAGCCAGTCAAGCAGACGAAGGATATGACTGGGGAAAACAATATGATGATTTAATGGGCGTTTTTATGGCTTCTATGGCTGAAGAAGAAAGCAAGGGCAAAGAAGAGACTGAGGAGGTAAATAATGATCTTTTACAGGTCATTGAAAAGTTGAAGGAAATGAATGTTCAATTGACTGCTGAAGCTAACAAAAAGTTGGTTTCAAGAAAAACAGGTTTTGACGAAAAGATCATAGACTTGGGAAAAGAAACTGAAGAATAAAAAATTAAACTTTTACAAAATAATCATGCAGTTTCTGTGTATCTCGAGTCAGTACAGAAGTTGACAGTTGAACTGTCAGCAGCCATAGCAGAGGCAGAAATGAATAAAAGCAAGCTAGAGAATTATCAGAATTCTCAGTATGTTATTGATTACTTTGCTGCTATGCAAAGATCATCGAATGATACTACTGGATTGGGATTTCATGTTGTACCACCTCCTTCAATCTATGTTCCGATGCCACAAATTGATCCTAATCTGGAAGTTCATCCTGCTTCTTTAAATGAATCTGAGTCTGAAAATGTTATTGCACATGCTAGAGTCTCATCTTCTGATGAAAAGGTGTCACTTGACAGTGATGCTCTAATCATTGAAGATATCACTGAGCCAGAATATTCTTCTGATATTTTGAGACAAAATGGATACAAAGGGAAAAGTGTTGAGAAAAAGATTGTTGAAACTCAGAAGTCAAAATCTGAGATTAAAAAAGTTGAGACAGTGGTTCTCAAAAACACACAGATTTCAAAATCAGTGATTAAAACCAAACCAACCACTACTCTTCAACCGATTGTGTATGTTAGATCATCTAATACACATCAAGGAGAGTCTAGTGGAAATTTTCAAAAGAAAAATGTGATTTCTAAGAAAGTGGAAAAGGTGGGTTTTTTTCTTTGATAATTTTGGGGCTGGGCACCAGGCTAAATCAAAGAATTTTCAAAAGCAAATGGATAATTCAAATAAAAGTTCAACTGGTTTTAGAAACAAGAGCTCATCTTCAAAGGTTTTCTCAAGACCTTTCAGTTCATCAAGTTTTTATGATGAACCCACACCAAAAACTCAAACTAACGAAAGGAAGTGTTACCGATGTGAGAATATGGGTCATTTGGTTGCTAATTGCAATATAGAGTTCAGTTCAAGTGATTGTGGCAGTTTGAGGTCTTTTTCACCAAGGGAAACACGAAAGTGTTTTACTTGTTGTGGTAAAGGACATATTTCTTCTAATTTTCCTAATAACAAAGTCAGAAAGAGTTCTGATGAGAAGTGTAGGGTGCATGTTTCAAGTGGAAGCTCTAGGAGAGAGACCTAGTGAAGATGAGATGAGAGTTCTTCAGAAATTCAATCCTGATTGTTTTTGGGTGCAAGAAGAAATCAAACAAAAGAAAAGAATTTTTGAAAACAAAAGAAATGTTAAAAAGATTGTGAAAATTGTGGCTTCATCTGATGATGATTCATTTGAAAAGTTTTCATCAAGATCATTTCCAAAACAACCTATCAAATCTAAATCATTTTAGATACTCAAAGATAGATCAGGTGATGAATTTTCTAAGAAAGAGGATGACACAAGTGATTATGGTTATTCAATTAGATCATCACAAAAGAATGGAAAGGGTCCATCCGGGAGACTCGACGCCGAAATGGCGGGGGTCATCCCTTTTGAATACTGACAAGTTTCTTTTAATTTATCTTACCGGTTGCATCCACGGGCCATATTAACAATCGTTGGATTGTTGATAGTGGATGTTCCCGCCATATGACTAGAGAATTGAACTTTTTAAGAGATTTCAAGTTGGTGAAAGGATGTTATGTGAATTTTGCTGGAGATAAAGGAGGTTAAATTACAGGGATTGGTAGTTTGACAACTGGGAAGGTTTCATTTGACAATGTTAATTTTTGTAAAGAATTAACTAACAATTTGTTTAGTGTATCGCAGATTTGTGATAAGGATTACAAAGTGATGTTTGACAAAGAAAGGTGTTATGTACTCAAGCAAGGATTTCAGATTTCATAGGAGTGGATTCTGGTGACGGCTAATCAGAGCAAGGATCTTTATGTGCTTGACATGGCAAAGACGGAGACAATAAATAATGTGGAAACATGCCTGGTGTCCAAAGCTACTGGACAAGACACACGTTCATGGCACATGCGGATGGGACATATTCATATCCTAAAAATGAATCATCTTGTGCACCATCATTTAGTTGAGGGTGTACCTGTTAAAAATTTTAAACTTCCGGATGTGTGTGTTTCATGTAAAATAGGTAAACAAAAAAAGGAAATCTCACAATACAAAGAAAATTTTTTCTATTGACATACCTCTTGAACTTCTTCACATGGATCTTTTTGGACCTATCAATGTGAAGAGTATAGGTGGTGAATCTTATTGTTTTGTGGTGACTGATGACTTTTCAAGATTTTCATGGGTTATGTTTTTGAAAAATAAATCATATACTTATGAAAACTTTGTTTTGTTGATAACTAGGTTGGAGACTTTATATAAGTTGAGGGTAAGGAGTATACAAAATGGGACTGAGTTTAAGAATCATCAAATGGAGGAATTTTGTAATTCCAAAGGCATTCAGCAGCAATTCAATGCACCTTATGAGCCTCAGATGAATGATGTAGCTGAAAGAAACAACATGACGTTGATTGAATCTGCGAGAAAGATGCTAGCTGATTCTAAACTTCCCATTACTTTTTGGAGTGAAGCTGTGGCTACTGCTTGTTTTACCCTTAACAGAATTTTAATTGTCAAAAGACACAATAAAACTTGTTATGAATTGCTTCAGAATCGGAAGCCCAATCTGGAACACTTGGAGCCTTTTGGGGCTCCGTTTACAATTCTAAAGAAGGATTCAAAATATAATTTTAAAGTTGAAGATGGTTTCTTTCTTGGTTATAGTCTTTCAAATAAACGTGTGTTTAACAAATGTACGGGTGTTGTGGAATTGTGGTATCATGTGGATGTCCAACGACATACACCTATATCAAACGGGAAGGGTCCAGATTAGCTTTTTGATTACAATAAGTTGTTTGATTCTTTTAAAATGTCTTCAACTGTTTCTGATGATGAAATAACCTTACAAATGTTGTATGATTTACAGAATTTAGAAGAACAAGGTATTTCTCATCAACCTGAAGATGAAGTTATTACACCACATGGAGAAGGTACTTCAGAAGTTATTAATGAATATTGGTCATCCGAGGATGAAAATGAGGTTTTTGAAGATGATATTTCCCCTGATCAAGATCCTGATCAGCATATCAACAATCTGGATCATGATGTGGTTGTACCGCAATTTCCAGTCACACGTATTCATGCTAATCATTTGATTGATCAAATTATAGAAGATCCTAATGTAGGAGTGCAGACATGCAATTAAGTCACAAATTAAGAAAGTATGTATGTTGAGTTAGAGAAAACTCATGGCAGTCAAGCGCTCTGGATGAATTCAGCATTTATTTCTCAAATAGAGTTAAAGACTGTAACTGAAGCTTTGTGTGAACCGGCCTGGGTGGTGGCTATGCAAGAAGAACTGAATCAATTTCGCAAGTTGGGGGTTCGGCATTTGGTAGATTTTTCAAAAGGAGAGAAAAAGATTGGCACACGATGGGAGCTGAGATGCAAACGAGATGAAAGAGGAGTAATTATCAGAAACAAAGCTCGTTTAGTGGTTTAGGGTTTTCAACAAGTTGAAGGAATTGATTATGATGAGGTTTTACACATGTGGCGCGATTAGAAGCAATTCGGCTTTTTCTTGCTTTTGCCGCCCACAAGAAGTACTAAGTATTTCAGTTGGATGTTAAATCTGCTTTTCTGTATGGTTCGTTGAAGGAAATAATGTATGTTTGTCAGCCACCAGGCTTTGAGGATCCTATCCATCGGGATCAGGTTTACCTCTTGGACAAAGCATTGTATGGTCTTCATCAGGCTTCGCATGCCTGGTATGAGACTTTATCGACTCATCTTATTGAACACGGGTTCAATAGGGGCCAGATTGACAAAACTTTGTTTTTTCGGGAAAAGGACAAGGATATTCTCCTTGTTCAGATCTATGTCGATGATATCATTTTTGGATCTACCAATGAACAAATGTGCTTCGGATTCAAAGAGGTGATGATTGATAAATTTGAGATGAGTGCAATGTCAGATATCAAGTTTTTTCTGGGTTTACAAGTTGATCAAACTGATAATGGAATTTTCTTTCATCAAACTAAATATATTCAAGATGTGCTAAAACGGTTTAGCATGCTTGATTAAAAACCAATTTCCACACCCATTCAGCCTAATCACATGATTGAGCCTAATATTAAGAGGGAGTTGATTGATCCTACACTTTATCGTGGAATTATTGGAAGTTTGATGTATGTGACAGCCTCAATACCAAATATTGTTTTTTGTATAATTATCTATGCCAGATATCAATCTAAACCTAAGGTGTCACATCTGATAGCAGTCAAGCGAATTCTTCGTTATCTGAAGGGTAAACCAGACACCGGTCTGTGGTATCCTAAGGATAATAACTTTTCCTTCAATGCCTATAGTGACTTCGATTATGGAGGATGCAAGACAGATGCAAAGTCCACAACTGGTGGTGCACAATTTTTGGGGAAAGACTTGTTTCATGGCAATGTAAAAAGCAAACTTTTGTGGCTACTTCAACTTGTGAAGCTGAGTATGTCGCTGCTGCCAGTTGTTGTTCACAAGTATTGTGGATACAACAACAAATGAGAGACTATGGTTTGAATTATCTTAATACCCCGAGACATGTTGATAATGAGGCTGGCATTGCTATCACTAAAAATCCAGTGTATCATTCGCGTTCCAAACACATTGATATTCGGTTTCATTTCATACGCGATTGCTATGAAAAGAAACTTATTGATGTGGTGAAAATACACACAAATGAGCAACATGCAGACCTTCTCACCAAGGCTTTTGATAAAAATCGTTTTGAGTATTTACTCAAATAAAATGGAATTCGAGTCATGAGTGAGGTCATATCAAATCAAATTCCTTCATAATCAATTTTTATTGAATTAACATCAGGTATTTTTTTTCTCCTTATTTTTTGTTTGTTTTGTTTGATTTGTGTTTTAGATTTTAGGGGGAGAAAATTTGAAAAAATCAAAAACATTTGAAAAATCAAAAACACAAAAACATTAAAAATAAAAATTTTGAGAAATTGATTCGACCTAGTGAGAAATGATAGTACATTGTAGCAATCAAAAGCACATTTATATCATACTAGAACTTAAACATAAAGAGCATTTACAATTACTTAGTAAGATATGTTGGTAGGTTTATAACTTAGTTGAGATAACATTTGACAAAATTAAGATTATACTTTGTAGGAGACAGTTGCTTAGAATAAAGTGCTTAGCTTTGTCCTGAATGTGTGGTTGTTAATCTTACAATGTGTTTCTTGAATTAAAATTATGTAATTGCTAGTTTGTGATCATGTGTTCAATTTTTAAAAGAAATTCTAATTTTTTTCTTTTATTTTCGTTTAAAGCTGAAACTTTCTCTGCGTATACTGCGTATCGACCTGATTGTTATAGCTTTAAACAATTCAAAAAATTTTTTCTTGGTTTGATTAAGGTTTGGACAATTTCTGCGTATATGAAAATATCGATCTGATTGTTAAAATCTTAATCTTAAATTATTGTTTAGTTCATTATCTGAATCATCTGAGCATACGAAAGTATAAACCTTTATTCTAAGATTTCGAACAACTTCAAATTGTTTTACATTTTATTATTTTCAGAAAGAAATTCTATTTTGTTTTTGCATGTTCAAACTAGTTATATATGAATTAAATTGTTTCAAGAACATTATTATTTGATTAATTATTCACAAAACAGGGATGTGTTTAAGTAAATGAGGAACATAAAGTATTTGATTGTTTTGATTTCATTTGATATCTTAACTAAGTAATTAAATTTAAATTGGATTTATATACTGACAATCATCTTGGAATTGTGATGTGCTAATTAACATGTTCATTAACTCAATCAGTTTGTGCTGATGATTGTAACACAATATGATCTCATGTCTGGATCTTTCTCACCAAAAATATGTGTTTGTTTCATTCATTTTCATGTTTCATTTCAGTTTTATTACAAAATTAGAATTTTGGTGTGTTTTTATATAAAATTTTTAAATCCAAAAAGATTTTTGATATATCTGATGTTGAATCAATAATTTTTTGATTATTTGTTTTTAACTCTGAAACACCAAACTTTGTTTTGTCTGAAAAGGTTAAAATGTCAAATGACTTCTGAAAATGTGTGTAAATTATTGAAATGAACCTATGGTAGGTTTGGTGAGAGGTTCGTACAACAGGTTTGATGAGGTTCGTTCATTAGGTTTGCTGGAAGGTTCGTATAGTAGGTTTGCTAGGAGGTTCGTTCAATTGGTTTGATAACAGGTTCGTCAAACAAGGTTTGCATAAAGGTTCATCAAACAAGGTTTGCTTACAGGTTCGTTGAAAGGTCTGTTTCACATGTTCGTATGATACTTGAAAAGGTATAAATTCAAAGGTTCGTGGAACAGCTTTGCCACTTTCACGATTTTCCCTCAGAAACGAACCTCAGAGTGTTGATTTTGATTTTTCGATTTTGTAATTATCAGTGGGATTTCCATATATCATTAGATTCGTATTGTTTTTGTGATTCTAAAAAGGTAGATAGACTGATTTTTCACCGGCTAGATTTGTAGAAATCTAACTTTTTTAGTCCAGTTAGTCGAACCTAATAAATGTTGAATAAATCTGTTTAAATCAAAATTTGATGAAAAATGTTTTTATTAAAGTTGTTAATCGATTGATGGCGAACCTACGGATGTGATTATTTTGGTCTAATTTGAAAATTTGGATTTTGAACTCGATTTCAAACAAGTTCGTTGGCATGTACAGGTTTGTTTGATTTAAAAAGGTTCGGGCCGAACCTTTTCTAAATCAATGACCGAACCTCTGATGGGCAAAGGTTCGGTTGATTATAAGGTTTGTATTTGAAAATAGGTTCGTTTAATTGTGAGGTTCGTGAACATGAAATAGGTTTGTCTGTTTCCTAGGTTTGTTCATAAACAAAGGTTCGGCACAGGGGAGGTTTGCTGGACTTAGGACTTAGAAAATATTTTTAATTTTTGATATTTGAATTAAATTTTGTTTCTGATTTTTGTCTGTTTTAATTGTAGATATGCAAATCTACCATTCGGTGATAAACACAATCTGTGTGTTTATTTAGATCCTACTACCAAGAATGGTAAAGAGTTCAGACCGATGATAGAGTTTCTACGAAGATCGAGGATCTATTATGATATCTCCAACTCTTGTCACATTTATAGGTCTCACATTCAGAGTTTCTGGTAATCTGCTAGACTGATTACTGTAGATGATGTATTTGTGATTGAAACAAATGTGCTGGGACAAATGATCAGAATTAGTGAAGTTGATATGAGGAGAGTTCTACAGTTTGGAGGAGAACCTGAAGGAATGACATTGATTCTTGAGAGGTGTATCAAAGGATATTTCATGAGGATTAAGTATTTTGGAGTTTATAGTGAATACTCCATCAAGAAGGGGAAGTTGCCTCTACAATACAAGTTTCTTGCACATGTACTTCTACATTGCATAAGTATGAGGAAAGGAACTTTTAATGAGCTGAGGGATTTGATGATATCAGCTATGGTTGCATTGATTCTGAACAAGCCATTTAACTTTTCTGCTATGATTTTCAGATATCTATCTGACAACATCACTAAAGCTAAAGACAAATTCTTGATGTATCCAAGGTTTTTGCAGATGTTTATTGATGAGAAGTTTCCTTAGCAGAATCTACCAAGAGCTGTAAGTGACATTCTGAAGTTAAAGCATATGACTGATTCGAGTTTGGGTCAAGTAAAAATTTATCCAAAGAGTAGCGATGTTGTTCTTACAAAAGACTTAATTTGTCAATGTGCGAGAGTCAATTATGTAGCTCCACTAAATGATGCATAGAGACATGAAGATTCAAATTCTGATAATGAACAGATGGATGATGATCAACCACCACCACCTCCTCCACAAGATCCATAGTTAGACAGGCTAGTGAACAATCATCTCAATCTCATCATCAAGAACAAGAAATTCCAAGTGTGACTCAATCTACATTTCTGCCTCTTCAGGTTAGGGGTGTCATTTTTAACCGAACCCGAATACCGAACTCGATTAAAATCAACCCGAACCCGAATAAGTGTTAACCCGATCTACCGAACCCGATCTAGTAATAAACCCGAACCGAAAGTTTTTAAATGGCTTGGTAAATAGTTAATTTTCTCAAAGATTTGGTAACCCGAATAACCAGATTATGTATATTATCAACTTATTAATATGTTACATGCATGAATATATGCATTCACTATTTTGAATATCACTCATAATAACGTTTGTCAAGTTAAAATTTTATATGTTATGTGTATGTATACATACATTCTTCCATATGTATATATTTGCACTATCCGTAAGCTATCCCGGTTTTCATCTTTCAACTTATATATAATGCAATGTGTAAGTATATATGAATTCATTATGTATATGTTATATGTGTATAAATGAGACAAATATTTATTTTATATTATGTATTTGCGTATATTGTATAACAGTTCAAGTGTTTTACTGTTAATTTTAGGTTGACCGTTAAGTGAATTTTGTATAACCCGAATACCATTTAACACCAACTCGAAGAACCCGATTACAAAAACCCGAAAACCGAATACAAATAACTTAAATGGTTTGGTAATCGGGTATATTTTCAATGTCAAAAACCCAAACAACCCAACCCGAGGAACCCGAAACCCGATTAACAAACCCGAACGATACCCCTACTTTAAGTTATTTATCTTGAGCAACAGAATGTTTCTGAGCAAGATGCTACTACTACTGAATCACCTTCAAATGTTGAGACTGAAAATGTTGGTGATGAAATGGAAGAAGAGTCAACTGAATCTGAAATGGAAGATGTTCAAGTTGGAAACATAATGGTTAGGAGGATGAAGAGGAATCCCATGCAACAATAAAGTGTGGAAGAGAGAGAGAAGAAAGGAATGATCCAAATTTTACTGTGGATGAGCCAGAAACATCTCGTCTGAAGAAGAAGAAGAGAATGGCTAATGTGCCTAGAAGAAAGATAACAAGAACACCAAGAATTATTGTTTCTTCTCTATTGTTTACATCTTATGCACATGTTTCTGTTTCTAATGTACCGGTTTCTATTCTTGTATCTTCTTCGGATGTTACTGTTTCTACATCACCAGTTCCTGTGTATGTTGAAGCTTCAATGACAAGTTCTTCTGGTTATGATCCTGTAAATGTTGCACCATTTATGGCTTCTTTTGTTGAAGCTACTACAGTTACTACTTCATTTCAAGAAGCTTATACTTCAAGAGTTGATGCTATGTTTGAAGGCTTAGATGATCTGGATTTAAACTTTTCTTTGGATTATGATGACTCGGAGTTAAGAAGAAGGATATATATCCTATCTCAAGAATTTGATAAATACAAGAAGCAAATAGAGAAAGCTGATTCTGAGCATCTTCTTTAGTCCAAAATGAAATTGATATGATGAAATGTCATATCAATCAACTACAGAAATGGAGAGAGGAGGATCTACAAGATAAAACGACTATGAATGATAGGATTGTGTCATTGGAGAGAATAAAAAAAGAACAGAATGATAAGATATTGATTCTGGAGAAAGAGAATACGATGTTGCAGAAAAGGATAGATGTTATTCAAGATAAAGCTTCTACTGTTGTTCACATTTAGACACAAGTTGATGATAATGTAAGAGTTCATGTTTATGAAGGAAATGATGTTGATCATGTTTATGTCAACATAGAAGATGAAGATGATGATGAAAAAGTTGACTATGAGGATTCTGATTTTGATAAACATCCAGGTTTTGGTGCTTTTAATGATGATGATAAGGATGATGATGGTGTAGCTGGAATTAGTGGTTCAAGTGGGTTGATTTCAATTACTGGAGCTATAGTTGTTTATTGATCATCAGGAATATCTCTAGATGCAAGTCCAATGTCTTCTGTTGATCCTAAGAGAGCAAAAGATTGTGAAGCTGCTGAAATTGAAGACATTACAGAGATTGAGTATCAAAAGTCAGTTGTTGATAACTCATTACCAACATTTGCAGAGTTATTCAAGCAAGCTGAAG
The DNA here is from genome assembly GCA_009363875.1 of Mikania micrantha. Taxonomy (NCBI): domain Eukaryota; kingdom Viridiplantae; phylum Streptophyta; class Magnoliopsida; order Asterales; family Asteraceae; genus Mikania; species Mikania micrantha. The sequence continues at coordinate 60,802,813 of CM018693.1, forward strand.
AAGGAAAATTACAAAGGATGGTTGGGGAATTCACTCAAGTCAAAGAACTAGAAGAAGGAGATATTGAGGATGGATACACAAAAGAAGATCTTGCTAATTTGTTTGGAGCAAAGGTGAATGAATTACAAAATGCAAATGATTCTACGAAGATGCTTATGGGAGAAAAAGAAGAAAGATCATTTGAGTTTGAACATGATGGATCTTCTGATGAAAATTTGTAAAATCTACAGACTTTGAAAATGATTTTTGATATTGAAGCTCATAAGAAATATCAAAGTATGTCATGTGATACATTGAAGATCACGACACCAATGGATATTTGGAAAGAGAATCAAGAAGAACATAAGTATATTATGGATAAGTTGATTATTTTTAACAGATGATTGAAAGATATGATGAATCTGTTTCTGATAAACATTCAAGACAATTTTCAAGATTCAAGATTGGATCTAAATCTAAAATGCGTGGAAGGATTCTAAGTTATGGATATTATCACAATATTCCTGGAGTGTTGAAGAATAGAGGATGTTATGTAGTGAAGAGAACTGATGGATGCCAGTACTTTGGAAAACCTTATGATCTTATGTCTTTACCATCATTTGAATTCATACAGCTGGCAAGATTAAAGATGATTAAGCCATTTCAGACTGAACATAATGAAAGATTTGAAACTTTGTTGATAAAGGAAGCAAGGAATGGATGGAATTGGTTGGTACCTCAATTTTCAGTGCTGAAGCATAACTCCTATGTATATTTTAAGCCGAAAGTGTATTCAAGACCAAGTTTGAGGAGGATAGAACAAAATTGGACTCCTTACTTCAAGTTTTGGTTCTATAATGAATGATATTCTGAAGCTATCATTTTGTTAAAAGAAACTGACAAATGGAAGGTGATTAGACTACTTGATCCTGTTTGGTTAGTGAACTGCTCAAAACAAGATATTGTTACTCTAAATGAAGCTGAGATTTATGCTAAAGAAGGTTATCATGATGTGGGAGTGAGTTATAAAGATATGGCATTGCAATTTAAGACTATTGCAAGAATGTGCTTTACTTTGGGAATTCATTCTGGATGCGATTGGGAGGATGTGAACTATTTGTATGTAGAGTTGATGGCTTTTCAAAAGGAGATTGATGAAAGAGATGAAAGAATTGAAGCTGAAATTTTATCGAAGATTCCAAGGTCTGTGGTTATACATGCTGAAGATAATGTTTGTAAAGATCAGTCATCGAGTGAGACTCGGATTGAAGACTGAAAATCAAGATTTTGAAGATTTGAAGCAACTATTAAGGGGAATTTTGTTAGTACATTTTGTAATAGATTGCTTTCAAATTGTATACGTTAAGTTAGGTTTTGTGCTAGGTTTGTTTGGCCCACGAACCTAGGCATGTATCTGTAAAGGTTCGGCGAACCTAGTGTATTGTTGTGAAAAGGTTCGGCTAGGCTCAACTGAGGTTTGTGTATATATTGCACGTTTGTCTGATTTTGTAGGTGTGAGTGACTGAACCTGTGTTTGTTAGATCTATGTGATTGTAAAAGAACTGTGTGTTCTTATTGTGCTTTCTTGTAATCAGATTTAAGTATTAATAAAGATAATGTTTATTAGAATGATTATATGTCTTTGATTCATATAGATTCCATCTAGATTCCTCATAGATTGAATTGTTAATAGAATTCCAGCGATTGATCCAGAGCAATCTACAAGCTACATTGTTGTCAGGTGAGTTATAGATGCCCTATTTCAACACTTTACGTGTACTTATGTTTTGGGCTGACATACGTGCTGTTAGTATGTTTATAATGTTATGTGACTATGCTATGATGATGTATGATTGATGATATGTGTTATGATGTATGCATGAGAATATGTTAAGCATGACGAATGCATGTTAATGACTTAAACTGATGACAAGACATAATGATGACTATATGTTGACATGCTATTATGATGATAACTATGATGATAGTTATAAGATGTTATGCTATGATGAAATCCTAGGCTGCTAGGATGAAAGTATGACGCTATGATTATTAGATTGTAGCATGACGTGTTTATGATGCCATGATGTATGATATGATGATATGATGATGGCATGAGATGTATATGATGCTAGGATGTTATAATGAAATGATGAAAAGATACTAGCATAACCTGTTATGAGAAATCCTAAGTTATTAGGATAAGGTTACGATGTAATGATCAATGATGATATAGTGCTAGTATATCATGCTATGATGAATGAATGTTGCTCCCATATTCTTATGGGGTAAGTATGACATTGCTCTCGTACTTGTTAAGGGGTAAGTATGATGATGCTCCCATATTCTTATGGGGGTAAGTATGACGTTGCTCCCATACTTGTTATGGGGTAAGTATGATGATGCTCCCGTATTCGTATGGGGTAAGTATTATGTTGCTCCCATATCTGTATGGGGTAACTATTAATGATGCTCTAGTACTTGTACTGGGTAAGTATGGATCTGCTAAACACTTCGGCGATTCAGATCAACGTGATGGAGCCTTGTGCCGGCATAAGCCCACTGTTACACTCAGTAGCAGTTGTTGTATGATGATCATGATCATGATGTTTATGTGTTTTGTTTTGTAAGAACATGATGATGTTTTATGATGTTCACTCATTAAACGTTTATAATGTTTAAGTAAAACTAGATCCCACCAGCGTAAGCTGACATTTTAGTGTGTATGTCAGGTTGATGAACAGGCAAAAAGGTATGATGAAGCCCGTGGCATAAAGTCACACGATCCGGTGGTTGTGGTAATCCATTATGTTTTTGATACACACATTTAATTGCATTTCTGTTATCAAACTATGTTTAATTTTTTGCTGCTAATTATGAAAGTTTTTGGTTTAAGAGCTATGTGTTATGATGAAAACCAACTCTGGGAGGTATTCCGGATCGAGGCCTCACAAGTTGGTGTCAGAGCCATAGTTTGAGAGATGCATGAGCTAAATGTTTATTTATGAGTTAAGAAATAAATGTAAGGTTAGAAAGGTAGATAGTGTTATGCACATTCAGGAGATAGGATGAGAAACGTTTAGCGCCTATGAGTTAGGTAAATGGGTAATAACACCTGATCAACGTCATTAATTATTTACAACATTTATTTCGTGCTAAACTAATTCATGTACTAACTCATCAATTGTTGCGTCCTGTATATAGTTAAGGTGGCTGGACAAAATGGTAGGCCATGGGAACCGGTACAGGCTACTAAGGAGCCGCATGTCGAAACTGAAGATCCCGTCAATGCAGAGGAAGAGACCAGTAAACGGTCGGTAGAAGAACCAGAGTTCACACTATAGCCTATCGTGATAAAGGATATTTCTGATGAGGTCTACAAGATCATGGACGAGAAGTTACCGGCAATGATTGCAAAGGCGTTAAAGGATTCAGTTAAGGATAGTACCGAGGGTTCCAAATAAAATTCCAAGAATGATTATGAGGTCAAGATCATCAAGACAAAGAGCGGTGATTCTGTGTCTTGGAAACTAAAGGGTTGTGATTACAAGTCCTTCAAAGGATGCAACCTACCGACTTTCGACGGGAAGAAGGATGCAGTTCCATCTGCCACTGGGTATAGGCTATGGAGGTTGTCATCTCCATCAGTGAAAGCCGATTCGACCAAGGTGTAAAGTTTGCAGATCACTCTTTTGTTGAGGAGGCACTTCACTGGTGGAATGACGTCAAACAGTCCAAGTCTGCATCAGATATGGAGAAGATGAGCTGGGAGGATTTGAAGGAACTGGTCAGGAAGCAGTTCTATCCAACGAATGAGTTGGACCAGGTGGAATGGGAGTTTTTGGTCCTAAAAGCTGGGAGTATGAATCATCGACAATATACGTCCAAATTCAATGAAATGGCAAGACTGGTTCCTCACTTTATTGGTTCCGAGGAATGCAGGTTGAAACTGTATATGGAGGGTTATCCTCCAAAGGTCTGGATTAATGTGAAAGCAAACGCCCCGAAAATATATGATTCCACTGTGGAGCTCAGTGGGATAGTTTGGGATGATGTGATGGCTGACGACCTAGTTAAAGAGGAGTCGACGATGAAGGGGACCTCCGGGTTCAAGAGGGGCTGACAGATCAACGAAAGTTTTCAAGCAAAAAGGTGAAGCGAGAGGAAATGAGTCGCTGCAACAAGTGCGGAAAAAGCCACACAGGACAGTGCGTGGTGGGCACTAATCTATGTTTCAGATGCGGGAAGATAGGGTATTTTTCTGTCAATTGCTTGAATACAACCCAATGTTTCAACTGCAAGGGATATGGACATATGTCCAAGGATTGTCAGAAGACAAACACAGGAACCTCAGGGCCTATAGAAGGAAAGAAGGATGGAAAGCCGAAAGCTAAGGCTCGAGATTTCACAATGACTAGGAATGATGCTATCGAGGACCCTGATGTGGTCACAGGTACCTTTCTTATCAACAATATTCCTGCTTCTAAATTGTTTGATTATGGTGCTAGTATGAGTTTTATATCTTCTACCTTCTGTGATTGGTTGTCTGGGGAGGTTAAGAAGATAGATCGGGTATTTGATGTAGAGACAACTATTGGTAAGATGACCAGGGTGATGGAGGCTATAATGATTTTTACATTGAGATAGAAGGTATAGGTTCGCCGTACGATTGTTTCTTATAACCTTAGGAGGTTTCGATGTAGTTTTGGGTATGGATAGGTTAGCCAAATATGAGGCGAACATAGTATGTCGACGTAAGATGATATGTCTATGAGCATTGGATGGGACTCCAATTACGATTTATGGTAATAAAGTGATGTATGCGCCAAAGATCATTTTGATGATCAAGACTGATGTTATGATGAGGCGAGGGTGTGGAGCTTACTTGGCATATGTGATTGAGGAATGTACAGATACAAGGACGATTGATGATGTACCCATTGTGTGTAACTTCCCTGATTTATTCCTTGAAGAATTGTCTGGATTACCGCCAGAACGGGAAATTGAGTTCCAAATCGACTTAATGCCGGGGGCCCAACGTGTTGCTAAAACACCTTATCGTTTGGCTCCCACCGAAATGAAATAAATGATGACCCAGTTACAAGAACTCCTAGATAAAGGTTTTATACGACCGAGTGTCTCTCCATGGGGGCACTGGTGCTGTTTGTTAAGAAGAAAGATGGAAGCATGCAAATGTGTATTGACTACAGGGAATCGAATAAGTTGACTGTAAAGAACATGTATCCTCTACCTAGAATTGATGACTTGTTCAATCAATTACAAGGTGCAAGCTGGTTCTCAAAGATATATTTCCGATCCGGTTACCATCAGTTGAAGGTTCGAGAGCAGTATATTCCAAAGACTACATTCCGGACACGTTATGGACAATACGAGTTTCTAGTTATGTCATTTGGATTGACGAATTCTCCTGCAACATTTATGGATTTGATGAACAGGGTATGTCGATCAATGTTGGACCAATCGGTGATAGTGTTTATTGATGATAATTTGATTTATTTATAGAACGAGGAAGATCATGCTTGTCACCTACGCGAGGTATTGGATATCTTGAAGAAATACAAACATTATGTTAAGTTTTCCAAATGCGCCTTCTGGTTACGGGAAGTACAATTTTTGGCTCACGTGGTGAACTCGGAAGGCATTATTGTGTACCCAGCTAAAGTGGAAACAGTTATGAAATGTAGACCACGAAGTCAGAGACAGAAGTACGCAGTTTTCTTCGTTTGGCCGGTTAGTATCGGAGATTTATTCAAGACTTCTCTAGGATAGTGACGCCACTAATGAAGCTCACGAAGAAAGGTGTAAAGTACGAATGGGATCCAAACCAAGAAAAAGCTTTTTCAGTGCTAAAGGAGAAACTTACCCAAGCTCCTGTTTTAGCATTGCCGGATGGAAATGATGATTTTGTTGTGTATGTTGATGCAACGTGACTAGGGTTGGGATGTGTACTTATGCAAAGGGGAAGGGTAATAGCTTATGCTTTGCGCCCGCTAAAGATTCATGAGGCTAACTACCCAACCCACCATCTCGAACTCGTTGCAGTGGTGTTTACATTGAAAATATGGAGACATTATCTGTATGGAGTAAAGAGTACCATCTATACCGACCACAAGAGCTTGAAGTATTTCGTTGAGCAAAGGGATTTGAACATGAGGCAGAGACGATGGATTGAGCTGCTAAAGGATTATGATTGTGATATTTTATTTCACCTGGGGAAGACCAATGTGGTGGCAGATGCGTTAAGTCGTAAGACCGAGCATCCTGCCATACGAGTAAAATCATATAGTTTGGTGATAACGCTAGACTTTCTGAACGAGCTCAAGCAGGTGCAACATAAAGGATTGGAAGAAGAGAATGTAGGCTTTGAACGTGTCTTTGGACAAGTCAAGAACTTAGAAGACAATGACTACAGGGTAAAGGTACTATTCGTTCGAATGTGGGTGCCTAGAAATGGTGACATTAGATCTAGGATTTTAGATGAATCCCACAAATCATGTTACTCTGTGCATCTCGGTGTGACGAAGATGTAGTAAGATCTTCGAAAGGATTATTGGTGTCCGGGTATGAAGTTTAATGTGATGCATTATGTGAACAGGTGCCTTACTTGCGCGCAAGTAAAGGACGAACATCAGAAGCCCTACGGATATGTGCAACCTCTTGAGGTACAAGAATCGAAATGGGAACGCATCACCATGGATTTCATCACCAAGCTTCCAAGAACAGCTAAACGACATGATATCATATGGGTGATTGTTGACTGACTGACGAGTCCGAAAGGTTCTATGAGTTGTTCATGAAAGAGATTGTGACCCGACATGGAGTTCCTGTCTCCATTATGTCATATCGGGATACGAGGTTTACTTCCAGATTCTGGAAGCAATTTCATGTTTCCATGGGAGAGAGACGGAACATCAGTACCGACTATCACTCCCAGATGGATGGAAAATCTGAAAGGACTATCTAGACGTTGGAGGATATGCTTAGGGCCTGAATTATCGATTTTGGAGGGAGCTGGGATGACCACTTGCCATTGGTAAAGTTTTCGTATAATAACAGCTACCACTCTAGCATTAGAATGCCCCTATATGAGGCATTGTACGGAAGACGATGTAGAACCACAGTATGCTGGGGCAAAGTGGGATAGAAGGAAATGGGAAGCAAGGTTGTCGTGATCAATATGGCAGAAAAGCTACGGGTGATAAAAGCACGAATGAAGGCAGCACAAGATCGCCAAAAATCCTACGCTGGCAACGTCGAAGACCGATTGAGTTCATTGTTGGCTATCGAGTGTTGCTAAAGTTATCACCATGGAAGGGAATCATTCGATTCCGAAAGAGAGGCAAGCTAAGTCCGAGGTACATCGGACCGTTTCAGATAATGGCAATGGTAGGGAAAGTCGTGTAACGACTCGACCTAACAGAGGAGCTGAACGGGATTCGTCCTATCTTCCACATGTCACATCTTAGGAAGTGTTTGGCGGACGAGCAAATAAATGTTCAATTGGATGATATCGAGGTGGATAATCGACTGAACTACATTGAAGAACCGGTCGCGATCGTAGATGTGAAAGAGAAGAAACTGCGGAACAAAATAGTTAGGCAACTCAAGGTTCAGTGGAAGCATCGGAAAGGTTCAGACGCTACGTGGGAAACGAAACAAGAAATGAGGAGGTTGTATCCTCATTTGTTCGATATACAATGAGGCAGGTTTTGGGACGAAACCTATTGTAAGGAGGGTAGACTTGTAACACCCCAAATTTTCAATACAAGTTATTTAACCTTATGAACGCGTAACGGATATTTGACTTGTAGGAAAAAGGGATAAAAAGAATAAGCTAAGTAGAGTTCATGAAATGAGGTACTCGAACCCACTTCGTGAACCTCGAGTTCACTAGTACACGAAATTCAGTTTGTGAACCCCCATTTTCGTGAACTGAATTCGAGAACTTAGCCTATATATATGAGTGCCTTGGAAAATGTGAACACCTTTGGCATGGAAGCACTCTCTCTCGAGTACTCGAAAAGGGGCTGTTCGTGAACTACAAGAAACAACTTTTGAGCAACCAAATGAAGGAGGAAACACGCGAGAAGCTACCAAAAGGATCACCTAACATCAAGTAAGTGTTCTATGCAAGAAAGTTAGGATTTTTATTCAAAGAGAACTTATGCATAAGCTCACACCTTTATGCATAAAGTTCGTTACGTTTTAGTCCCAATGCATTGGTAAGGCCATAGTGAACCTATAACTAGCTCCCGAAGTCTTTGATAGTTTTCTGTGAAGTTTTATGCAGAAAAGATGAGTACTCGAAATTTTACACGAAATAGGGGTATCCGAACTCAGTTCGTGAACCTATGTTCGAGAACATCAGTTCGAGATACCCAGTTTGTGAACCCCAGATTCATGAACATATGTTCGAGAACTGGGAATTGTGAACTCTTAGGTTCGTGTTCTTTGAGTCTTTCGTGAACTCTATGATTTTCATGAACATTGATTCCTAGAGAACTTCAAGGGTTTCGAATACTTGGCCAGTTTCTAGAACTTGTGTCACACCCCGAGCCGGCAGGCTGGATCCACTTTCCCGTCTGGCGAAAAAGTCTCGGGGCGCAATATCGAAATGATCAGATTGTTTACATTTCACATGATATAAATTGAGAAAGCACTAAATGAAATAGAATTACAAAGTTAAATTATATCAGTGTCGTTCATAATTTATCAATGTAGATCTACTATTAACAACCACCTATGCTATCCAGGCAAGTATGCTTATATATAGGGCATACGTAGAGTCAAGCTTACCGCCAGTCCAGCCGCCAGCCCACCATATGCCGAACCGCATAACATATTGTTCTTTATGATAATTAAGCATTTCACCCTCAACCATCATCATACTTGTTTCGTTAGTTTAGTCACCATGCTTGTTCCGTTAGATTCGTCAAAAACCTTGATTCATTAGTAACGTCAACACATCATAGAAAATGTGGAAAAATGTGGAATTTGTTAATTTGAAATGCTTAATTATATTAAAAAATAAACATTTAAATTAAAATCTAAGGCCTAATGATTGGGCCTTGGTCAAACTCGAGAAGACTAGTCTGTCAATCGAAGGTTCTTAGAAGTTGGTGGATTCTGTAAATACCATCAAACATATGACCTACAAATCAAACGGTCTAGCTAGGACTTCTTGAAATGTAGTGTTTTTGTTTCGTACTTGATTCGTCTAGTTTCGTCCCTTGTTTCATATAGTTTCGTTGGCATATGCTATCTTTGATATTTCCCAAACTTTCCCCTGAAAATGATTTATTGATTCGTCTTGTTTCGTTGCAAGATGTACTTGATTCGTTGATCATTTAATAATAGATTCGTTGAACAAATGTACTCTTGATTCGTTGATCGTTGAACACTTGGTTCATTGAACATCGAATAATTGTTTCGTTGAAAATGATTCGTTAAAATCAAACACTTGTTTCGTCAAAATTGTTTCGTTTGATTCGTTGAAAATAGTTTTTTTTTGAACAATAGATACGATGGAAATGGTTTCGTTGAAAATGTTGATATGACTAGTCAAAATGTTTATTTGAAAATGAAATAATCATCAACTTAATATATAAGCGGATGACCTTTTGCAAAACATGCATAAAATTTACCTAGGCATAATCTAGGATATCATTTATACATACAAAAAATACAGAATTTAAAAGCATTTGAGTAAAATATAATCCAACCAAAATAATTTACGCATGCTTCTCAGCCCCGCGTTTATAAAACAAAATGTTTAGAAAAGTGGCAGTGAACTCAACTGTGTTTCTATGCAATTGAGTCACAAAAGATATGCGCGCTCGTTAATTGTAGCCTATGTATCTTCAGCACGTGAGTTGATTTATTATGATTCGAATACAATAAGTATTTGGATATTACGTATATAGGGTTTGGGTCTCGGTGTGCAACTAGGTGTCCTATATACTTTCTAATGTGCAACTAGAATTTCTCTAAGTTATTCTAACTTTTCATACCCTTACCCTTAACTGATAAAGAATTAACTTTGTTTACATAAGGTTTACAAAATAAAAGACATAATCTTTTAATAAATCATCATTTATAAATTCTAATTTGAATTATAACACTTTACATTTAGAAAATCATCTAAGTTACTTTAAAATATAAAATATGTTTATATGTTATAAATCGTTATATTTTAGTAAAATTTAAGTTATTTTTTATGAAATGTACAAGCTAAACATGTTAGGACTTAAGTTAACCCAAGTAGGTTAATCACTAAATCCCTTAATAGTTCTTGTTACCATTCTTGATTCTCTTTCCTTATTGAATTGATTATTGACTAAGTTGTTCATTGAACAATTCAATTGATCATCAACTTGAATGAAAACTCCACGTATTGGTGGTTGACATTTTAATGTCAACATTCCGATACTTAGTTAAAGTAAACCTTGTGTTATTTTGACCAAATATGAACTTCTTATAACCCTTTTACAAGTTTTAAACTATGGTTTATGATTAAAACACTTGTTTTCAAGGGTTGCCTAAATGTTTACTGATAATGTTTAAGTAATATGGATTAAAGTAGCATACCCAATTGCACCCCAAAATTAAATACATTTCATGCCATTTTGGATTTACAAAATTTTAAACTTCATCATGGAAGATATATTATTTCTCACGGTGGTTTTATGGCCCACTATAGAATTCTAAATTTGTAGTTTTTGAATGAGTTATGTATTTCTTTGGCCAAAACATGATGTTCTCGGTCACATTCAAGAATTTTCAGCCAACCCCTCAAATAACTTGGAGTTCTCGGCCACCATCCAAGAAAAGGAAGTGTTCTCGGTCACATTTAAGAAAAAGGAAGTGTTCTCGGTCAAACTAACGGGTTTTCGGTCAAGAACACGAAATGAGTAGGTTTTCGGCTAAACTGTTTTGTTCTCGGTTGAGGTCATCTTGAACCCCCCGACTCCCAAGTCCGTATTTGGAGGTTTTTAAAGAAAATATCCCCTATCTTAAATCATTATAAGCTCAATTGATTCATAAAAACCAATTTTAAAATGAATCTATCAAGGTTTGATGAGAATAAATAGGGTTCTAAGTTCATTCATTTGGGTTTGTTAAAAACCCTGAAAATACTAAAGTTTGAGCTCACATTACCTTCAAATCAGTGCGTTCCAAGCTGGATCAGCTGCACTTTCATGTTCTCCTCGTCAAGGGCTTCGATTTGGTACCAAGTTCGCTCAATTTGAGCAAGAAATGAACGATTTATGAAGCTTTTTGTGGTGATATTTTAGAGAGTAGAAATCCGAAAATTAAGAGAGAGAAAGGGTTGGTGGAGAATTAAATGAAGGATTTAATGCTTGTATGGGTTTTTATACCCCGTATTGGTTCGTGTTCATTTCGGTTGTTCGGTTCTAGCGCAGAGACGTCGGTTTTCCGTTTTCTCGTAACGAAGCGATATAATTTTAAAAATAGAATTTTCTAATTTAAATTAGGTTGTAATTCATAATAAACTAACTAATTATCTTTTTATTTATTATTTTAAATTCTAAAATTGTTTAATTTAATTGTTTAATAGAACCGTACGGTTTTCGCGCGTATTCGTTCGGATCGTCACCCGTATGAACACAACGACAACTATACTTTTCGATTTGATTTTCTAATTATTGGACATCATTCAGAACGTTAAACTTACAAATATATTCGTGCGAATCGTCACCCACACGAATACTCAGTCAGTTTAATATTCACGTAACGACATCCGTTATTGTTTTGTTCTGTACAACCTCACATACATTTACAAATAATAAATTCCTAACTATCATACCCAACTTAGATTCGTATTGTCAGACATGATTCTGACGGTTAACTATTGTTTCACGATATGTTTCTGTAATATATTCGTAATAGTTTCTTATTGAACATCAAACAAGAATTAATACACATTGTTTCATACCTGATCTACTGTTCAGTTACTGTTCCGGCTACGGGTCAGACACTGATGTTACAGTCTCCCCTTGTTAGAGAAATTTCGTCCATAAATTTAAGAATCGTTATCGGGTACGCTTCCTCTGCAAACAGATGGGAATACTTGGACTTCATGTGGTCCTCGCGTTCCCAAGTAAACTCAGGTCCGTGCTTTGAATTCCATCAAACTTTAACGATTGGGATACGGCCAGTTGCTTAACTTTGCGATCCATAATGTCCAAAGGTTCTTCAATGAAGTGCAATTGTTCATCTACCTGAATTTCTTCAACCGGTATGACAAGTGATTCGTCCGCAAGGCACTTCTTTAGGTTTGAGACGTGAAACACGTCGTGCACGCCACTGAGTTCATCTGGTAATCTTAATCTATACGCAACAGGACCAATTCGTTGAATGATCTCGAGCGGTCCAACATCGCGGTGCTAAATTGCCTTTCTTTCCAAAACAAACTACGCCTTTCCATGGGGATACCTTCAACATGACATGGTCTCCCACTTGAAATTTCAACGGCTTACGCCATTTGTCAGCATAGCTCTTTTGTCTGCTTCTTGCTGCTTGTAATCTTTGTTGTATCTGGACTATCTTATCAATGGTTTCCTGAATAAGCTTTGGCCCATTTATTCGGTTATCTCCTACCTCGGTCCAACATGTCTGTGTCCTGCATTCTCTACCATAAATAGCCTCAAATGGAGTGCATCCGATGCTACTATGGTAACTGTTATTATAGGAGAACTCTATCAGTGGCAAATGGGAATCCCAATTCCCACCAAAATCCAAAACACATGTTCGCAACATGTCCTCCAGGGTCTGTATAGTACGTTCACTTTGACCGTTCGTTTGTGGATGGTAAGCGGTACTTAAGTTTAACTGTGTCCCTAGAGACTTCTGCAATGACTGCCAGAACCTCGATGTGAATCTGCTATCTCGATCTGAAATGATAGACAACGGTACACCGTGCCGTACCACTATCTCGTTGATGTACAATCTTGCCAGTTTGTTCATCGTGAAGGTTTCACGCATTGGCAAGAAATGAGCATAGTTTGTTAATCGTTCAATGATGACCCATATTGTGTCATGACCACTGAAAGTTTGGGGTAGCTTGGTAATGAAATCCATAGCTATTTGTTCCCACTTCCACAACGGAATCTCGGGCTGCTCCAGTAAACCAGACGGTTAATGGTGTTTCGCTTAAACTTTTGCACACGTCAAACATCGACCGATATACTCGGCTATATCTTTCTTCATTCCCGGCCACTAAAAAAATCCCCGTAAATCTTGGTCCATTTTATCAGCGCCCGGTTGTACTGAGTACCTGGTGTTGTGCGCTTCGTCAAAAATGAGTTTCCTCAGTTTATCCACCACAAGAATCCACACACGATCCTACTAGTATATAACTCCATCTGGTTTCGCCGCAAATTGTCATTCTGCTCCATAATCAAGTTCTTTCTTCAGATTATTCCGTTTCACTGATTCCTGTTGAGCTTAAACAATCTTGTCGTGTAGGCTTGTTTGCACAATCATTCCCATTACTCTGACGTGCAGGGGTTTGACCCGTTCCTTCCGGCTCAAAGCATCTGCCACGAAATTTACCTTGCCCAGATGATACTTAATCACACAGTCAAAATCATTCAGAAGTTCAACCCAACGACATTGTCGCATGTTGAGTTCATTCTGATCGAAGATATGCTGTAGACTTTTGTAATCAGTGAAGATGGTAAACTCAGTACCATACAAGTATTGTCTCCAAATCTTCAACGCGAATACTATGGCTCCCAGTTCTAAGTCATGAGTTGTGTAGTTCTTCTCATGAATCTTCAACTGTCTTGATGCGTACGCGATAACTTTTTCTCGCTGCATTAATACACAACCGAGTCCCTGATGGGAAGCGTCACAATACACTACAAAGTATTATGTACCCTCTAGGAGAGATAAAATTGGAGCATCACATAACTTCTGTTTCAACGTTTGGAACGCATCTTCTTGTTTCTGCTCCCAAACAAAGGGTTCACTCTTCTGGGTCAACTTGGTGAGATGCAAAGCTATCTTAGAAAAGTTTGAAATAAACCTTTAATAATAACCCGCTAGCCCCAGAAAAGACCGTATCTCCATCGGTGTTGTCGGAGTATCCCAATTCTTGATCACCTAGATCTTGGCAGGGTCTACATGTATTCCCTCACTGTTGACTGCATGACCCAAGAATTGAACTTCCCTGATCCAAAATTCACACTTAGAGAATTTGGCATAGAGTTGTTCTTTCTTCAATTGCACCAAGATGTTCCTCAGGTGTTTCTCATGTTCTGCCTTGTTCTTGGAATAAATCAGTATGTCATCAATAAAGACAATGACAAACTGATCCAAATACGGCTTGCACACTCGGTACATGAGGTCCATGAAAACCGCAGGTGCGTTTGTCAATCCGAAGGGCATTACCATAAACTCATAATGCCCATACCTGGTTCGGAAAGCCGTCTTAGGTATGTCTTTTTCCTGAACTCTGAGTTGATAATACCCGGAGCGTAAATCAATCTTGAAAAAATATTGTTCTCCTTGTAGTTAATCAAAAAGATCATTAATCGTCGGTATTGGATATCAATTCTTGTTGGTTAATTTGTTCAGCTCCCTGTAATCTATACACATCCGAAAAGATCCATCCTTCTTTTTCACGAACAAAACCGGAGTTCCCCATGGTGAGTAGCTTGGTCGGATGAATCCTTTATCCAGTAGCTCCTGCAATTGATTTGAAAATTCCTTCATCTCTGAAGGGGCTAACCTATAAGGAGATTTTGCAACAAGAGTTGCTCCAGGAACTAAGTCAATACGGAACTCTACCGGTTGTGCTGGTGGCAAACCTTGTAGATCGTCAGGAAACACTTTCGGATACTCTTTTACTACAGGCACGTCTTGTATTTTGATCTTGTCTTTCTCTCTTTCCACCAATTGAGCCAAGAAAGCTACGCACTGCTTCTATAAACATTTATGCGCTTTTATGCATGAAATTATCTTGACACTTTGTTTGGCTTGATCTCCCCGTACTTCCAACACTCGATCGTTCGTCATTGGAATTCGAAGCAGCTTTTCGGAACAAATAACTTCCACTCTGTTGAGAGATAACCAATCCATCCAGCCAATGATATCGAAACTGCTCAACTCCATCGGTATCAAATCGATGGTGAATATTTGGCCATTAAGTGTTAATGGACAGTTTCTAAATATTGTACTAACTGTGATTTGTTTCCCATTCGCTACTTCAATGATATAAGGGGAGTCTAAAGATTCCTCTACATGATTAAGTTGGCATGCAAAGTCGGCCGAGATAAAACTCTGATTCGCACCAGTGTCAAATAGAATAGATGCATAAAAGTCATGTAAAAGAAATGTACCAGTGACCACATTCGGGTCTTGACGAGCAGCTGGAGCTCCCAAGGAGAAAGTTCGTCCGCACGGTGCTTGAACTGCCGGTTGCATCTTCTTTGGACAGTTCCTTGAAAAGCGACCAACTTCGCCACAGTTATAGCATCCGCCATTATTTTGATTCGGATTGTTGGGTGGAGGGAGAGCTAAAGCAGCATTGTTCACTGCTTGAGCAGGTTCCATTCTGCATTGTTGGACCCAATGTCCTTTTCTTCCACATCCCATGCAGTGTATGCAGGGAGTATTAGCAACATGATGGTATTAGCACTTGGCACACAAAGGAAACGTGCTGCTGTATTGCTTCTTATTGAGGTTCTATGGGACAACTGCTACTTGGTTGATTGGGGCGGCCATCGTGTAGTTCTTGATGACCTTCTGTTTCTTCTTGGGGTGCTGAGCAGCTTTCTTCGATGATTCTTCCTTGCCTTTGCATGTGTCTGGTACCTTTTTCAGAGTCCCAGATGCTATCATCACGTCAGTAAGTTTTCCTGGCAAGCTGATAGCTGACTCCAAGGTGACAGGGCTAGCTGCTATGACCAAACCCTGTATGCAGGCAGGTAGCCCACCTGCATACCTGTCAATCAACTTCTCCAAAGTTGGTACCATGTCTGGCACCAAAGCTACCAATTCATGATAGCGGGTAGTGTAGCCCATGTGATCAGCTCCCTTCATCACATGATTTGACAGCTCGGTTTCCATCCTCTGTAGTTCGTTCTCTGGACAGATTTCATTCCTTAGTAGTCTTAAAATCTGCCCAAGGCAATTCTAATTCCTCATCTCTACCTCTAGCTCTGATCTGCGAATTCCATCATGTCAAAGCTCGCTTGTTGAATGATCCCGCAGCGTAGCGAACCTTATGGTGTTCTGGACAACTGCTGATATCCAGAGTAGTCTCCATTTTATCTATCCATTGGAATAATCCAACGGCTCCTTCAGTACTGCTAAAGCTTGGCAGTTTAATCATGTCTGGAATCACTTCTTTTAGCTGATTAGTCAACTGACTAGTCAGTAGAGTTGCCAAAGCAATAGTGGCAGGATTCAGCTCCGGATTCTGGTTATGGTGAGGTGGAGTGTGTGGGGGAGGAGGAGGTGGCGGTGGTGGTGGAGGCATAAGTGGAGGTGTTCTTCTAGGCGGCATTCTGATCACAACCGGAAGAAGATCAGTTAGTGCAATGATTGAATGCAGAAGACACAATGCAAGTAAATTCCTAAGTCCTCTGTTCTCTACATGAAGGGTCCCTAGGTTATAGTCTAGGCCCAACCGTTTAAATAAATAACCTATGTTTCTCTATAACCATGGCTTTGACACCAATCTATCACACCCTGAGCCGGCGGGCTGGATTGACTTTCCGTCGAGCAAAAAGGTCTCAGGGCGCGATATTGGAATGATAATCGGAATGATCAGATTGTTTACATCGCACATGATATAAACTGAGAAAGAACTAAATGAAATAGAATTACAAAGTTAGATTATATCAGTATCGTTCATAATTTAACAATATAGATCTACTGTTAACATCATAAATTTTCTATCTTGTATTTGCACAAGATATACAAAATAATATGTATAATGATGTTCAAAATATGCACGTCCAAAATACTAGGTCCTTTATCAGGGCATCCTAGTCAAAATCACGAACTTCTTAATTAGACATGTTCGTCACCTAAGAAGTCATGCAAGAAAACAAAGGTCAACACATGGTTGGTGAGTTCATATAGTGTATTATTGAAAATGAATTTGAACAAACCTGACTGGATGACAACCTTAAACTCACCAACAACAACCTATGCTATCCGGTCAAGTATGCTTATATATAGAGCATACATAGGGTCAAGCTTACCGCCAGCCCACCACATGCCGAACCGCATAACATATTGTTCTTAATGATAATTAAGCGTTTCACTCTAAACCATCATCATACTTGTTTCGTTAGTTTCGTCCATGCTTGTTCCGTTAGATTCGTCAAAACACTTGATTCGTTAGTTACGTCAAAATATTAGTTTCGTCAACACACACAACAACACCATAGCAAATGTGGAAAAATGTAGAATTTGTCAATTTGAAATGCTTAATTAAATTAAAAAATAAACATTTAAATTAAAATCTAAGCCCTAATGATTGGGCCTTGGTCAAACTCGAGTATACTAGTCTGTTAATCAAAGGTTCTTAGAAGTTAGGGGATTATGTAAATACCATCAAACATATGACCTACAAATCAAACGGTCTAGCTAGGACTTCTTGAAATGTATGGTTTTTGTTTCGTACTTGATTCATCTAGTTTCGTCCCTTGTTTCGTATAATTTCGTTGGCATATGCTATCTTTGATATTTCCTAGACTTTCCCCTGAAAATGATTTATTGATTCATCTTGTTTCGTTGCAAGATGTACTTGATTCGTTGATCATTGAATACTAGATTCGTTGAACAAATGTACTCTTGATTCGTTGATCGTTGAACACTTGGTTCATTGAACATCGAATAATTGTTTCGTATAAAATGATTCGTTGAACTCAAACACTTGTTTCGTCAAAATTGTTTCGTTTGATTTGTTGAAAATAGTTTCGTTGAACAATAGATACGTTGGAAATAGTTTCGTTGAAAATGTTGATATGACTAGTCAAAATGTTTATTTGCACATGAAATAATCATCAACTTAATATATAAGCGGATGACCTTTTGCAAAACATGCATAAAATTTACCTAGGCATTATCTAGGATATCATTTATACATACAAAACATATAGAATTTAAAAGCATTTAAGTAAAATATAATCCAACCAAAATAACTTACACATGCTTCTCAACCCAGCGTTTATAAAACAAAATGTTTAGAAAAGGGACAATGAACTCACCTGTGTTGCTATGCAACTGAGTCACAAAAGATATGCACGCTTGTTAATTGTAGCCTATGTATCTTCAGCACCTGAGTTGATTTATTATGATTCGAATACGATAAGTATTTAGATTTGACGTATATAGGGTTTGGGTCTTGATGTGCAACTAAGTGTCCTATATACTTTCTAATGTGTTACTAGAATTTCTCTATGTTATTCTAATTTTTCATACCCTTACCCTTAACTGATAAAGAATTAACCTTGTTTACATAAGGTTTACAAAATAAAAGACATAATCTTTTAAAAAATCATCATTTATAAATTCTTATTTGAATTATAACATTTAACATTTAGAAAATCATCTAAATTACTTTAAAACATAAAATATGTTTATATGTTATAAATCATTATATTTTAGTAAAATATAAGTTATTTTTTATGAAATGTACAAGTTAAACATGTTAGGACTTAAGTTAACCCAAGTAGGTTAATCACTAAATCCCTTAATAGTTCTTGCTACCATTCTTGATTCTGTTTCCTTATTGAATTGATTATCGACTAAGTTATTCATTGAACAAATCAATTGATCATCAATTAGAATGAAAACTCCACGTATTGGTTGTTGACATTTTAATGTCAACGTTCCGATACTTAGTTAAAGTAAACCTTGCATTCTTTTGACCAAATATGAACTTCTTATAACCCTTTGACAAGTTTTAAACTATGGTTTATGATTAAAACACTTGTTTTCAAGGGTTGCCTAAATGTTTACTTATAATGTTTAAGTAATATGGATTAAAGTAGCATATCCAATTGCACCCCAAAATTAATTACATTTCATGCCATTTTGGATTTACAAAATTTTAAACTTCATCATGGAAGATGTATTATTTCTCATGGTGGTTGTATGGCCTACCATAGAATTCTAAATTTGTAGTTTTTGAATGACTTATGTATTTCTTTGGCCAAAACATGATGTTCTCGGTCACATTCAAGAATTTTAGGCCAACCCCTCAAATAACTTGGAGTTCTCAGCCACCATCCAAGAAAAGGAAGTGTTCTCGGTCACATTCAAGAAAAAGGAAGCGTTCTCGGTCAAACTAACGGGTTTTCGGTCAAGAATACCAAATGAGTAGGTTTTCGGCTAAACTGTTTTGTTCTCTGTTGAGGTCATCTTCAACGCCCGACTCCCAACTCCATATTTCCAGGTTTTTAAAGGAAATATCTCCTATCTTAAATCATTTTAAGCTCAAGTAATTCATAAAAAACACATTTTAAAATGAATCTATCAAGGTTTGATGAGAATAAATAGGGTTCTAAGTTCATTCATTCGGGTTTGTTAAAAACCCTAAAAATAATAAAGTTTGAGCTCTCATTACCTTAAAATCAGTGGGTTCCAAGCTCGATCTGCTGTACTTTCACGTTCTCCTCATCAAGGGTTTCGATTTGGTAGCAAGTTCGCTCAATTTGAGAAAGAAATGAAGGATTTATGAAGCTTTTTGTGGTGATATTTTATAGAGAGAGTAGAAATCCGAAAATTAAGATAGAGAAAGGGTTGGTGGAGAATTAAATGAAGGATTTAATGCTTGTATGGGTTTTCATACGCCGTATTGGTTCGTGTTCGTTTCGGTTGTTCGGTTCTTGCGCAGAGACGTCGGTTTTCTCGTAACGAAGAGATACGATTTTAAAAATAGAATTTTCTAATTTAAATTAGGTTGTAATTCCTAATAAATTAACTAATTATATTTTTATTTATTATTTGAAATTCTAAAATTGTTTAATTTAATTGTTTAATCGAATCGTACTGTTTTCACGCGTATTCATTCGGATCATCACCCGTATGAACATGACGATAACTATACTTTTCGATTTGATTTTCTAATTATTGGACTTCTGTGACAACCAGTACCAGATCGTCCTGCAAGTCCATATGGTACGTGTACTTTCATTATTTAGTATGTGTAAATACAATGAACACGACGACAACTATACTTTTCGATTTGATTTTCTAATTATTGGACTTCTGTGACAACCAGTACCAGATCGTCCTGCAAGTCCTTACGGTACGTGTACTTTCATTATTTAGTATGTGTAAGTACAATGTGCAAACAGTTGTGTGACAACAGGACTAAGAAAACAAACAACAGTTGTATGTGTTTAAGTGAAAATTTAAATACAGTGAATACAACAACTCATGTGAAATAACAGTGTGAAAACAAATGACAAAAACATATCGGTTGCGATCTGATGTCCACAAATAACAGGAATCAGATGGCCGACAATTCAGTGAGAAAATAATGTGAATTCAATGGTAACAATGTGAAAATAGGCAAGTTTAGTTGAGTCCGTCAGTGAGAATTACAATTCAAATAACAATTCAGTTACGTTTAAGAATAATGAACTTACAGTGTGTTTGCGTGGGTGACGATTCACACAAACATATGTATGAGTTTAACGTTCTAAATGATAACTGGAAAGTAGAAAACAAAAATCAGAAAGTGAAACCCTCGTCGTGTTCGTTCGGTTGACGATTCGAACGAATACGCGCGAAGGTGACGCGATCTGACGAAACTGTGAAAATAAATGTTTTCAACACAGTAAATTAAGAAGAATAAATTTAAAAAGATTTGCTAGGAATAACCATTTCAAAAATGTAAAAATAAAACCCATTTTATTTAACTTGTAAAATACGCGATTACGTTCCGGAAACGTAACGAAAACAAGAACCCGGCAACCGAAACGAACCCGAATACACACGGGGTATAAAAACCCATTTCAAGCCTTTATTTCTTCATTTATGTCAGCCACCCACCTTCTCTCTCACTCTAACCCGGTTTCTCACTCTCTCTCTAAATTTTCATCACTAAAATCACCATAACTCTCTTGATTCTTAACCAAATCGCACAAGTAAGCCATCAAATCGAAGCTCTCAACATTCCTCACATGAAAGTACAACAGATCGGAGGCAAAAACCATTGAATCGGAGGTAAATAGAGCTAAGATTCGGATTTTTAGGGTTTTCACCCATCTTTTTTATTACCTAAGTCCTAGCCGATGCCATCTTTCAAAACTCTTAGAAATGTTGCTAGGATAGGATGGAAACCTGAAAAACACCTAGCCTTAGCCTAAAACTCAAAATTTGTGGGATGGAAGCTCGAGCATTCGAACCGTGCGAATGAGGTTTCAGTTTCCCCGAATGGCCTAGGCCGAATAGGAATAGGCCCAAGGCCAAAGGGGTAGGCCGAATGAGACTCAACCAAATAGGTCCCTCATTCGTGTGACAATCCTTATTCGCATGAAGATCTCCATTCGGCTGAATGCCATTCGCATGTGACATCCATTTGTGCCACATGATCATTCGCATGGTTAGCCTCGCTCGCATGGGGCCTCGGTGCATGGCTAGTCCAGTTCGCATGGCCCTTTCGCATGACTAGATTGGGTTCTCATTCGCATGAAAGCTCGGTCGAAGCTTTGACGCCCCATTCACATCATGAAATTCAGTTGTGTCTTATGGCTATCCACCCTAGAACACAAGGAGAATGGAAATCATGTGTAGTCGTTGGGGGAAGCCCTTGTAGGGTTTTGAATATAACCAGTTGTTACAGACTCCTTAACACTACCATGGTTTCCATCAACAATAATCTAACACTATTTGGGACTCAAATGAATCATAACCTAAGTGTTTTAAATTCAAAGATATGAGTTATAACAACTTGGTCAATACAAGCTAGGGTTTTGATATGAACTCTATTAGGGATTTCATAAGAATGGTGTTAACATATTTAGAATGATTAATGACATCTTGAGATAACAAAATGCTAAAGCACACATTTTTATACTTAGACAAAGTACGATGGTTTCAAAACTATTACAATGTGTCAAGGTTACAACATAGTGTAAAACATGTAAACAAGGAGACTATAATATAATATAGTAATATACTAACACTTAAACTAGAATGGGGTAAGTGTTAGTATATCACACTTTAATGGGACTAGGACTAAACAAACAACTTGAATACAATACAGGGTCGTGAACACAACCTCAAGAACAACAGTGAGAGTGTGCATTTTCTGTTATTACATAGTCAACAATTTTAACATCCAGGTGAGTTCATACGCCCCTTTTTTAATATTTTCGATTTTAAATTGCGAGGCTGAGAATCATGCTAATTCTTTTAATTACTTAAAAGTTTTAGTACAATAATTCATTCATTTTATGATTTAGATAGTATTGAACTATCATTATTAACATGCTTTATTCAAGATTAATGTGTATGCTTGTGTGTGCATTAACAACTATGACAATAAGAGATGTTCATGATAATATAACTTCGTGAATTCATCCAAACATCTAAACAACTTATGTGGAATTAAGATTTGATCTTATAACACTTTGTTATTTACATTGTGATAACAATGTGATAACATGAGACAATTACAAGTGATCACAAGAATGATAATCATGATAACATAATTTCATGATAATAATATCATTCACACATCCTACTAACATCGTGTGATAAGACAAGCTCTTATGACACTTTGTTAAAGACTATGAGAACACATAACACTAAGAACAGACAACATTGAGATGATGACAATGGGTAACCATAACAATTGATTACTATTAAGGTTGTTTGTATTATATCACAACAATCATGTGTTCATGAGATTATGTCCATTCGTAAGTCCCTACAAGAGAATCGTTTACCAGTTAATTTAGTGCGACTAAACCGACGATAACGTAGTGGTACCATATGTTTGACAAATCGCCGGCGAGTGAGGTCGGTACGTTGATCGTATTTTATCATTGGCAGGTATCGTATGACCGGTAACAGGGCGGCATCAGTCAGGTTTGGTAAACGACACATGGTGATATTACTCTGCAGTAACTAATTGTAATTAAATCCTTCGATTCTATTGACTAGTAGACTGAGGAATTAACTTTCTCTCATGTCATATAACTGGTAATAGTTTCGTTGAAGGCACTGAGACAACAAATGGGATAGAGGTAAACTGGATGCATTGCGGTCTAATTACGTGAGGACCACAATGGATCCCATTTAGGCTCTATACATTCAAGGTTGGGAACAATATCAATAAGTCAACTGTCACTCCTATTATTAGAAGTGAATTACAGTTGACCTTACAATGAGAGAGTAATAACAAGGATAAGATTAGATAAATCTATTTTCCTTAGAACACTGATGGTTCATCATCACATCGATTTTGATGACTTACTTTCCTCATACTCTTTTATTCTATGCATATAATACTATAGGGGAAGAACATAATTCATGGGTGAATATCAAATAGGGTGAACACATGTGAGATAGAAATGGGTATCCATAGTTGTATTGCAAGTGGTGTTGAATTCTGTTAAGTATGTGGTGGGATGTCGGCTGGGGCTTGTTCCCCTACGTATGCCCTATATATATGCATACTTGAGGGGATGAAACACTACTTGTAAGCATAACTATGGAGAGGACATTTTGTGAGACAAATATGACAACTAACATTGAGACTTGTGTATGACATTGTGATTGTGAATGACAATGAATCAATTTCTTTCAATTTCTAAACTTATGAACTCACCAACCTAGTGTTGACTTTGTTTAAATGCATTTTTTCTCAGGTGATGAACATGTTTAGTCACCAAGCATTCAGGGCTTAAGCTAGTGGACTTTTAGAAGACCTAGCTTCATTTTGTATTGTGCATATTTTGAATGACAAAACTTTGAATCATATTTTGTAAATCTTGTGCAGATACAAGATAGAAAACTCAATGATTCCTTTGGGTAGAATTACTTAGTTAAATTATGAACATAACAATGTAGTTTAACTTTGTAATTCTGTATCAATGTCATGTTAGCATTTCTCATTTATATATCGTGTGCCATGTAAACAATCCGATCATTTTGGATTATCAAACGATATCGCGCCCCGAGAACCTTCCGCCCGACAGGAAAGTCGATCCAGCCCGCCGGCTCGGGGTGTGACAACATCATTCATAACGTTAAACATACAGATATATTCGTGTGAATCGTCACCCACATGAATACTCCGTCAGTTTAATATTCACATAATGACATCCGTTATTGTTTTGTTCTATACAACCACACATATGTTTACAAATAATAAATTCCTAACTATCATATCCAACTTAGATTCGTATTGTCAGACATGATTCTGACGGTTAAATTTTGTTTCACAATATGTTTCTGTAATACATTTGTAATATTTTTGTATTGAACATCAAACAACAATTAATACACATAGTTTCGTACCTGATCTACTCTTCAGTTACTGTTCCGACATCGGGTCAGACACTGATGTTACAACTTGTGTTTATAAGGGGGAACTAGTTAAGTACGCTATGAAGACTTAGAATAAACTCTATGTCAAGGAATGGAATGTAAAGAGACGATGTAATGATGTAGGTTCTTGAGTCCTAGCTAAGGGAGTTCGGCTAAGGATATAAGAGCTACATTGTTGTTAGGTGAGTTCTAGATGCCTTATTTCAATACTTTACATGTACTTATATTTTGGGCTGACATACATGATGTTAGTATGTTTACGATGTTATGTGACTATGCGATGATGACGTATGCTTGATGATATATGTTATGATGTATGCATGAGAATATGTTAAGTATGAAGTGTTACACCCCGAGCCGGCGGGACGGATCGTGTTCCCCGTCGGGCGGAAGGTTCTCGGGGCGCGATATCGTGTGTGATAATCATGAAGATCAGATTGTTTACATAGCATCAATGTTAAGAATAATTAAAGCACAATCAAGCATTAACTAGGATTACAAAGTTAAACTACAATATCAATGTTCAGTAATTTAACTAAGTAAACCTAACAAAAGAATCAAATGTTTTCCTATCTTGTATTCTGTACAATACATTCAAAAGTGATTCATATGAATAACAAAATATGTGCTTCCAAAATCAACTAGGTCCTCTATCTAGGCCGCCTAGCATGCAATCCAAAAGCCTTAGCTTACGCCTGTTCATCACCTGAGAAAGCATGTAAGAAAAACAAAGTCAACACAACGGTTGGTGAGTTCATGTAGTTTATAAGTTTAAAAATAGCTTTAGCAAACCTCTTTCGGTAAAACCTTAACCTCATTAACATCACATGTAATATCCAAATCAGTATGCTTATATATAGGGCATACCCCTGAGTTGAGCCTACGACCCGCCCAGACGCCATCCCACCACATACTAATTCGCATATGACACTGTTGTTAATAACAATTAAGCATTCTACCTACCATCCATTCCCATTCCCATCATAGCTTTAGCATTTTGTTTGTAAGTTTCAACACGCATACAATAGTATCTGCAATTCTAGCTTTGTGAGTTATCTTTATGGACAACTGAACACCCTAAGGAATCCAGTATCAATCCATATCGGATCAAATTATGATTAGCAACATCGGTGTTATGATAAAGGATTTCTAAGATGACACAAAGTCAACTAGAGAAATCCAGAATCATCCTAGTCACATATCACAACCATGAGTGGACAATGAGGAATTACTGTATGGCAAGCACTGAGAGACCAACAGTCTGTTCCTCTAGTCCGGACTATGAAGGTCAACCTATGGCAAGCACTGAGAGACCGACGGTCTGTTCCTTCAAGTCCCGAC
The DNA here is from genome assembly GCA_009363875.1 of Mikania micrantha. Classification (NCBI taxonomy): domain Eukaryota; kingdom Viridiplantae; phylum Streptophyta; class Magnoliopsida; order Asterales; family Asteraceae; genus Mikania; species Mikania micrantha. The sequence continues at coordinate 60,828,703 of CM018693.1, forward strand.
TATGGAGAACACCCTATGGCAAGCACTGAGACGCCAAAACAGTATGTTCTACCATAGCCAATAGTTTTAGCATACAAGTTTATAGCATTCATATAGCATAGCATTTACGTATCTTGTGCACAAGTACTTGCTTCACAACCGGTAAGGCAAGCACTGAGAGACCAAACCGTTGTTTTAGCATGGAAAGCATATAAAGCATACAAAGTTTAAAGCATTCTGAACATTTCAAGCATTTAGTGTGTATGTATATAGCATTAGCATTAGCATAGAATCATTAGCACTTAGCGTTAGCATTAGCATTATCCGGTAGCATTAGCATATCGTATTAGCATTTAGCATTAACATTAGCATCTAGCATAAACCTGTAGCATTAATGTGTAGCATTAACCCGTAGCATTAGCATTTAGCATAAACCCATAGCATTAGCATTTAGCATAAACCCATAGCATTAGCATTTAGCATAAATCCGTAGCATTAGCATTTAGCATAATTCTGTAGCATTAGCATTTAGCATTTGTATTTTGAATAAGTATAAAAGCATAATTGCAACAGTTAAACATTTGTTTAAAAGGTTTAACATGTTTCTCAGTCCCGAAGTAAAACTCAAATTAGTTTGAAAAGGGACAATGAACTCACCAGTGTTGCTAAGTATATATATCACAGAAAATGCGCGCTTGTTCGTTGTAGCTTAAGTATCTTCAGCACCTGAGTTATTTTATGAGATGTGAAAACTATAAGTCTTCGTAATAGAAGCGAACTAGGGTTTTGGCTTAGGTGTGCAACTATGTGTCCTATGTTCACTAACGTGTTTTCTAAATATCTTTTTAGTTATTCTAACACATTACCCAACAATGAAACCCGTAAACCCGTAGAATTTAAGTATTTGTAAAGTAATTTGTTTTAATTAAATCTTAAGTTGAAAATTATTAAAATAAATAAAAAGGGTTTTGTATAAACTTTCATTTAATAAAATCATCAAGTATTTTAAGACAATCATCAATTTGTTTATTAGGCTTAAGCTAATCCAACTTGATTAACCCTAAGCCTAACTTTAGCTTTAGCTTTAGCTTTCTTTGTTTCTTGAATCGCTTGTGTATACAACTTAGATTAGAAGGTCCAACGAAACCATCTAACTTGGTTGTATATAGCATGGCCTTCACTAAGTATCGGGTGTTAACAAACTAACAGCCACACTTAGTTAGGTTCATTGATCCTTCGTACTTTATGCTTTGTGTTTGAATTCGTTAAAATCCTTAATGTTATTGCAAGATTCCTTGTTTAACTTCAACCCTATTTGTTAGACAAAAGATATGTTTAATATATGTTTAGGAATGTATGTATGTGTCGATTCTTAGCATAAACCACTTACAAGCTCATCACCTTTGTTTGCAAAGAATTGAGTTTGCTTATTATCAGGAAACCCCTATAGTTTTCCCATGTACACCCCTCCCATGCATAGGGCTTACGTGAATGTTCCCATGCACACACCTTCACATGCATGTATGTGCTTATATAGCTCATCCATGCATTCTCGGTTGTTCCCATGCGTACCATGCCCCCAAGGTTCCTTGGCCGTGGTCGATGATTCTAACCCCCAACCTTTGGCCGAAGGGGCTATTCCCGAATCAACATGGCCGAATAAGAGCTATCGAATGAAGGCCAGCCGAATAGGGGAGGTTGGCCGAAGGAGCATGGTGTCGAATAAGTTGGGCCGCATGAGGGCCGACCGAATGGGTAGTGGCCGAACCAAACATCAGGCCGTATGAAGGCTGATCGAATGAAGCCTGCCGAGCGAAAGAGATTAGGCTGAAAGAGATGAGGCCGAGCGAATGAGATCTGGTTCGGCAAATGAGGCTAGCTGGTCCATACATTCGGCCGAATGTGGCTCGAGCAAGACCCATTCGATGGGCTGCGTGGTCATTCGGCCGATTGAAGCCATCAAGGTGAGAACTTATGGTTTTCGAGCTACAACACCTGTAAATGAAGAAAGGTTTGCTCCTACATCGTTCTAGTGTGTTAGTGAATGTTTCCCTTAGGTTTTAGGCACTTGAACCGGGTTTTAAAAGGGAGGTTCGCAATAGGGGTTTAAAAACCCTAAAATCGCCACTTTGGGGCTCAGATTACCTGCGATTCAAGAGTTCTCAGGACAGATCCCTTGTACTTTCATGTAGAGTGTGATGAGAGCTTCAATTCGGTTCAAGAATGAGGTGATTTGGTTGAGAAACAAGCAAGATATGAGAGTTTGAAGTTCAAAAATGGTGGTGGGAGTTAAGATCCGGAAATAGGGTTTTGAGAGAGAGGAGAAGAAGAGAGAATGAGGGAAAATACCCTCATTTAGGGTATTTATACCCCGAGTGAGTTCGGGTTCGTTTTTGTTGCTCGGTTCGCGTTTTCATTGCGTTTCCGGAACATTACACACGTGTTTTACGAATTTAAATACAAGCAGTTTCTTCATTTATTTTTGATGATTTTCAAAATTGTAAAACATTAAAATATTTTATTTTCTAAATTTTATGATCGTTCGTATCGTTTTCCGTTTTCGTTTCGTCAGAACGCGTCGCCATCGCGCGTCTTCGTTTGAATCGTTATTCGAACGAACACAACGATGGTTTGGCTTTCCAACTTTTGTTTTCTACTTTTCAGTCATCATTTCAGAACGTTAAGCTTTCAGATTTATTCGTACAAATCTTCACCTATACGAATAATTAGTCGGTTTAGCATTCTGCAACAGCAACCGTTATAGTTATGTTTTGTTTAACCTCGCATACATTTATACATAATAGCACGTTAACAAGCATCCGTGTGTGAGTTCTGCGTTGTCTAACATGTTTCTGACTGATAAACTGTTTGGTTTAAATCAGATTACATAAACGATTGCATAATAGTTTCCCGTCAAGCTTTGAAATGTTAATAGCATACAGATAGATCACGTAGTTTCTACCTGAGTTACTGTGCATTTACTGTTCAGATCACTGTTCCGGCGACGTTTCCGGCACAGATGTTACATGAAGAGTGCATGTTAATGACTTAAACTGATGACATGACATAATGATGACTGTATGATGACATGCTATTATGATGTTAACTATGATGATAGTTGTAAGATGTTATTCCATGATGAAATCCTCGGCTGCTATGATGAAAGTATGACGTTATGATGATTAGATGCTAGCATGACGTGTTTATGATGCCGTGATGTATGATATGATGATATGATGCGGGCATGACAGGTATATGATGCAAGGATGTTATCATGAATTGTTGAAAAGATACTAGCATAACCTGTTATGAGAAATCCTATGTTATTAGGACAAGGTTACAATGTGATGATGAATGATGATATAGAGCTATTATATCATGCTATGATGAATGAATGTTGCTCCCATATTCTTATGGTGAAAGTATGATGTTGCTTCCGTAATTGTTACGGGGTAAGCATGTTGATGCTCCCATATTCTTATCGGGTAAGTATGACGTTGTTCCCGTACTTGTTATGGGTAAGTATGATAATGCTCCAATATTCGTTTGGGGTAAGTATTATGTTGCTCCCATATCCGTATGGGGTAAGTATAAAAGATGCTCCAATACTTGTACTGGGTAAATATGGATCTATTAAACGCTTTAGCGATTCAGATCAACGTGATGGAGCCTTGTGCCGGCATAAGCCCACTGTTACGCTCAGTAGCTGTGGTTGTATGATGATTGTGATCATGATGTTTATGTGTTATGTTTTGTATGAACGGGATGATGTTTTATGATGTTCACTCATTAATTGTTTATAATGTTTTACTAAAACTAGAACTCACCAGCGTAAGCTGACATTTTAGCATGTATGTCAGGATGATGAACATGCAAGAGGATATGAAAAAGCTCGTGACATAAAGTCAGACGATCCTGTGGTTGTGGCAATCCAATATGTTTTTAATAATGACATTTAATTGAATTTTTGTTATCAAACTATGTTTAAATTTTCGTTGCAAATTATGAAAGTTTTTGGTTTAAGAGCTATGTGTTATGATGAAAACCAACTCTGGAAGGTACCCGGGATCGGGACCTCACATATATATGGTTACAAGTCCGTATACATGGCATATCGCTGGGTCACAGCCTCGTTGAATCCGTCTATTCAGATAAGGATGAATGTGTGTGCTAAAATAAAGTCAATCTGATATTATCAACGTGCAATACTACTGGGTTTCAGCCAAGTTGAAGTCGTTCATTCTGATAAGATAAAATAAAGAAAAATACAAAATAATATAATTCTGATTCCAAACATGTGCCAAACACTGGGTTGCAACCTAGTTGAAGCATCTATTTGGATAAGACAATCTCAATAAATTTAAGTCTCACACGTGCCATATTGCTTTCTAAAGACCTAGCTAAAGTCATCCATTGGATTATGTTCTTCTTGAGATTTAGCAAAAGAAAAATACAAAAAGATATAAAGAATAAATGGAAGCTTATAAGTTTATGATCGTTGGATTTTAAGTTGTAAAAAAATGAACTATTAACTGCTTGTGAACACATGTTAACATTATAATTGACTGGTGTGGGATACACAATGAAAAGCTATATTTGATCAACGAGGTGTTAAAATATGATGTAAGTATAGGCTTACAGTGGACAAATATATCAATAATCACATTTTAATTTTGTTTGCTTAAATGTTAAACAACCAAATTTGAATATTGATATTTTGTAGCACTGATCCTAGTTAGGATCTTTTTCACAAAAATATGTGGTTAATTTTCATGTTTGTATAGCAATTTTCAATTTAGAAAAATTCCGAAAAATACAACAAAATATTATTTCTTCATTATTTTTTATCACTTAAGTCTTAGTTGTCTTGTCATGTCTTGAACGTGCAACAAACCAGACAAATCCTCATAATTATTATAATAACAAGATCATAATGTCATATCATTTTAGTTATGTTTTGAGAGCTTGTTTTAACAAGAAATGTTAAGTTTTACAAAGGGTTAAAACTCAATCGTATGAATAAGTCATTATTGTGACTCATTCACACGAATGAAAAAGGAAGGATAATAGCTCATTCGCACGAATAAGTGGCTTAGACAGTCATTCTTACGAATGACCTCACATGGATGAGGGACAATATTTATTGTGACCATTCGCACGAATAGCTTATTCATTCAGTTCCTCTCATTCATGCCACTGTGTGATTAGCCCATTCATATCCCACATTTTTCGATATGTTTTAGCCACTATTGTCGATCCCTTTTGATTGCCTAACTTTTTTTCATTATAACACGCAAGAATGGAAGCATTTTTTGACGATTTTTTATAAGTTTTAGACCGCAGAAATTCAGATTATGGTTTTAGAACTATTTAAACTTAACACTAACTTAAAACCAAACTTAACATTATTCAAAAAATTCCAAACGCTAATTGGACCCTTCTGAACATAATGGAGTCACTTTGAGTGACTAATTTGCAAGTTTTCATGAAAAGGGTTTTAGGAGCGACTGTTATGTGAATGAACCCATTCGGGTACTTATTCGTACGAATGAATCCATTCTTGATGTTCATTTTTCATTCAAACGAATGAAAGTCATTTAGCGAATGAACTCATGCTTAGAACTCATTCATACTAGTGACCCATTTGTTCATAAACCTCGTTCGCATGACATGCCATTCGCACGAATGAACTCATTCTTATGAGTCATTCTTATGAATGAGCATTGTTTGTCTCAAATTTCATTCGTTTTTGCATTTCTAATGATTGGGACTAAGATGTTTATTTGTTTTTAATATCAGGATGGATCTTAAGGCTTCTCCAAAGAACAACATTTGCGCTCAACTTGATGCTACCGTCGGGAATGCTGCCATTTTTTCATTCCTCAATCGACCACGCATATTTACGGCCATATATAATGTCTGCATGTTGTATCTGAGTCACCAAAGGTCATTCTGGTCCTCAACGAACATCGATTGGGCCATGGATCCTCAATCCATTAGAGGAGTGGTTGATGGGCGAGATGTTGTTGTGTCTGCTGAACACATCCGCCGGGTCTGAGATTTTCAGGAGTTGCCAGAACACCCCATCATTTTGGAAAAATATCTTGTCAGGGCTTTTTCCTTAGATGCAAGTACGACGGTGATTTGAGCATTGGAGTTCTCAATAAGGCATATATTTGCCACCGTTCAAGTATATATGTCATGTCTTGTTGCACTACTTGGATATTTTATACAATGGATTTTTCACATTGATTTTAGTTTTAAAATGTTTTTTACTAAGAACTAAATCACACACAATAGGCAAGTGTACCTATTGTATAGTAATATAGCTATTGGTAAGAACCGGATATCAATCCGTGGACTCAATAGCTCTCGATACTAAACCTCGGTCAATGTTTAGCAAAAACATGAAAAAGTCGGGTTTGTATAATTTAAATTAACTAACTAACTAACTGGATTTGAAAATAGTCTAAACTCTAAAAAAATTGCCTAGATTTTGAATCCACTTAGTTTAGTGATGAGATTAGTATGAATTAATAAACCAAATGTTGACTAGATTCCGGTCAAAGATATTTAATGTTATAATCTTTTGGAAAATTAAAATGACAACACATTCTAATTACTTTAGATTATTCTATGAAGACTAAAGTCAAAGTCTATGTCAAGATTTATCCAAGAACTAGTCATCCGTCAAGAGTCTTAATTCTACAACTTGAGGAAAACTAATATGACTTATACATACTAATCACCTTAAGTTGCATAAATTCAGCAAAACCACAATTTCTTTCGATTTACAATTTATTAACACAATTATACAAATGAGGTCATTTGGCCATAATTTCCCAACTTACTTGTTAATCATATTCAACAAATCATAATATCAGCATGGTTTTTCCAAACTTTAGTGAAAGAAAATATACTAATCCAAATTTCATAATATTCAAGAAACCAATTATCATTCCTAGTCTCGTGGCATAATCTTAAAAACAAGTTATAAGATTATAAAAAAATGCTTGATCACGGTTTTCCAACATAGTATGACTAAACAGTCATCATTCTTGAATACTAATCAACCTACACAAGTATAAAACATCATTGGAATAAAATCATAACTTCATTTTGAATCTTGACATAGACCATTTCAACCAATTCATATAATCTTCATCACAAGAACATAAGTTTTATCATAATCTAAACAACAAAGTAATTAGCCGATAAGGCTTACAAGAATAACAACAAGGTGTGAAAATTAACAAGAGACATGCTAGAAATGATAAATTCAAACCACAAGCAAGCAAGGAGTGAAAAGAAAACGTTGTTGGATGCTCCATGGATCTTCAAAGCCTCCAAAATCTCCCTTGAAATGCTTGGAAAATTATGATCAGTAGGTATTTTGCTCCAGGAAGTGCAACCCTCTCAAATGAAGAAGAAAGCTCAATATATAGAAAATCCAGAACTTGGCACGGGCGTGCGCCATAGACGCACGGTCGTGCAAGGTGCTACAATGCTTCGTTTTTCGTCTAGGGCCATTTTCAGAGTTTCCATTTTCAGCTAAATCTTAAAAATCGACTCGAGGTGTCACGCACGGTCGTGCCAATATGGCGTACGGTCGTGCGCAAGTCAAAGTGGTCGGCACTACATTCCCTTGGCCCGACACACCCTGGTTGCACGGTCGTGCATGTGTTAGCATTGCCATGCGTGGTCCAACACTACATGCTTGCACGGACGTGCAAAGTTCACGCATGGTTGTATGCATGTCCAAATGGTCGTGCATGGCCAAGGCGCTGCCTGTGTTGGCTCCAGAATGGTGGCTGCACTGCCAGTGCAAGGATTGGCACAGTAGTGCACATTTGGGGATTTGCTCAGAAATTGCTGAAATTCCGCTTAAGGATTGATTTTCTTCCGCTCAAGGCTCTTATCCTGCAAATGCAAAAAAAACAATAATTAGGACTATTTGCGAAGGAATTTGCATGTTGTTTTCGTGAAAACTGGGTGAAATTATGTTAATTAATATGTATAATTTGACGTGTATCAAATCTCCCTACACTTGAACTTTGCTTGTCCTCTGGAAAACAACGAACCTTAATGGTGAAACCAAATTCTAATAATCAACATGTAAGCAAATATAAATCAAAATAATTAAAAACTTAGATTTTTTATCAAAGGCTCAAAAATTTGAAATTGTAAGCAAGAAAATAAAATCAAAATTATCAACAAGAATTTATAAACAAGAGGATTCACTAACATGTTGCACGTTATATATCTCTGAATGTTCACAAACACTCGATTTATTTCGAATTCATACATGTAATGTGTATGTATAGAACACACACTTTCCAAGACGATGAATCAACAAATATGAAACTTGTAAGAAAATAAACTCTAAATCAATTAGCAAAAACATAGCATAGATTAATCAAAAGGACTTTTATTGTCAGTTGAGATGAGTGTGCCTCTTTCATTTTCTGCCACGAAGGACATCCCACCTTTAAATCTAGATGATCTTGATCTGGATGACATCGTATTCACCGACGACTTGTATTCTGAGAGGAACGAGGAGGAATTCGAGAAGACCACCGTGAATGCATGATTGGTGTTGAAGAAAAAGAAACGGGCAATGTAGGAGACCTCTGGAAACCGTGACGATGTTCACAATGCAGGCTTTGTTCCCGATTTTACCACAGTTACTATAGCACCAGTTTCCCAGGCTCTACCTAAACCTTAGGATTTTCTCGGAGGATAAAGGCTTCCAAGAAGCTGAGGTTTGTTCTACAGAGGAGGACATATCCCTTTTCCATTGCAGCAACTACTGTTACTTTAGCAGCAACGACATTGGTTTTTCACTGACTACAACTGACACTAATCATGCAATTACTACTTCTACTACATCCCAGATTTCCTCTTATGGGGATATCATCCACTGTTTGACAAAAGAGCAGATAGCTGAGTTGTTCAGACTCAATCCTGACTATGTTATTGTGGATGAAGAAGCTATCCTTGGTACAAATCTTCCCACTCCAAGGAATTTAGATGAAATTAACGAAGTTCGGTTGAAATTTGGATGATGAGGAACCTTCCAAGTATATATCAATTGATAAGGATCTACCTGCCTTCACTGATCTTTTTCCTCAATACTCATATGACGAGCTAAAAAGAAAGATCGATGTGAAAGACGGCTGGAAGGAAATGTCTGCTTAAGATCTGTAGCAGAGAAATGAGGAGTGGGCTACCTACTGGCAGATTTTGAAGAAAAAGAGCATTTCCTAGATGCCAACTCCGTACACCAAAGTTTACAAGACCAAGGGATATAGATTAGGTGGTCAGATTTTGAGTTGGGCATATTTGGAAGACTTGCGATGTTATGAAGTCAAGAAAGAAAGAGGCATACAAAAATTCAGGTTTCCTCATGATTTCAAGACACTTCCAGGATTCGAGGTTAATCAATTGGCGCGTTTGAAGATATTGTACAGCGAGACGTTTGGATTGTCTTCCTGGTTAGAAAGAAAATTATTGTTTGAGTACATAAAGCAGTGGGTGAACTTCGAGCCTCAACAAAAGCAACATTACTATCTACCAGAAATTGATTATCAGACCCGGAAGCACAAAGTTTTGCTGAAATGGTTTTCGCCAAAGGTAGTGATGAAGATTACACTACGGAAGATGCTTCAGAATTTCTTGGATAGGTTCAGATGGTGGTACTATGATGGTATAACTGCTGAGGTTGTGATAGTTCTACACGAGGACGAAGAATCGGATACAATTCGTGTTTTTGACCGATGTGGTTGACAAACCTGTCAGAGGAAGATGCGAAGACACATTATTGATGTCAGGTATTCTTAGATCTTCCAGACGTTGAACGGGAACTTCAGGTCATGAGAGTCACCCGGCTTTGCTTCACGTTTGATATTCATACCGGTGCGGACTAGAAAACACAATCGGAAAATATTTTGAAGACCAGAGCTACGAATGTCGAGAACTGGATCCAATGGGAGTATGTAGATGCATAGAATGTCCCTAGTTCATTGTATTGACCTTTTTGATGTAACATGTTTATATGATTAATGAAATCTATGTTTCATCTGTTGTTTGGTTGTTATTGAATGTTTGAGTTTGATTTGTATTGAATGTTTACCCATTGGTACAAATGAGTCATAAGAACGAGCCATACATACGAATGAACACTTAAGAATAAATCATTTGCACGAATGAGTGATTAGCATGACTCATTTGTATGAATGGTCCTATTCATAAGAGCGAGCCATTAACATGACTCGCTAGTACGAATGGCCTCAAACAATATAAACCAGACAAACAGAGGGTTCTGTGAGACGCAAAACCTCGGTTTCCCCGTCCAACCTCGATTTCGAGCACTGTGATTGACGATTTCTCGCTCCCACATTGATCCTACATCAATGGTTGATCACGAGCTCTGTTTAGATCTGTTGAAAAACCTCCAAACAGGATTCTGTACTATTCGGAGGCTGCCCGAGTGGTAGCCGACAGGAACCGACGCATTCCCGAGGTCCTACACAAACCAAATGAACCATCTTTTCAATTTACTCTGCATATATTGTTTTTTGTTTTATTTCCTTACAATGTTACACTGTATATCACAAATATACATATTATTAATTAATAATGATAATTTTATTAAATTAGTCATATTTTACATGGGTCTTAATATTCATATATACCACTCCATTCAACTATATATCGTATCGAGATCAAATCAATTATATCTCACACATACACACATTACTATTACTTATACATATTTTTGAAATATTTTTGAAATATAATAAAATATAAAAAAGTTAGTGTTATTGGTACACCGATATACCAATAACCTAATCCACTTTACTTGTATCCTCTTCTTTCGTCCATCATGGAATCAGTGACCAGCCATCCTATTACAGACACCATACATAAAGTTGCAATCCTAGGGTGGCCCTGCACCCTCGTTGCAGCAGACCAACCGCCCCAACCTCCCCAACCGCCCCCACCGCTAGCTTTCTCGACGCCCAAGTTTTGTGCTTTAACATCTGTTCACACAAACCATTTTATTATCAACTGTTTATACAAATAAATACACAAGTAAGGAAGAATGTAAACCCTTTTTGTATTGTTATTTTCACACCCTCCACACATTCTATACGTCTCGTATAGGTTTATAACAGGCATATAGGGGACAATCATTATTTATAATAGTTTTTCAATATTAATGATTGAAATCCTATACGTTTAATACAGACCTATATGGGGTTTATAGGTCGTGTGCAAGGCTATACAAGGCACATAGTGCCGTTGAGGTGTTAAAATAAACGTTGAGTGTGTAAATAAAAAACGTTTTTTCGTTTGGTTTTGACAACACAATTGCAAATTATGAAAGTCTTAAACTAAAGCAATCCAAAGAATCAATTTTAGTTGATTTCCGCATAATTTTGTTGTTTATGTTGGAATTTTTTGAATGTAAGAATGATAATTAATGTTTGATAATTAATTTATAGTTTTTATGATGTGATATGATTATATTAAATATAATATTTTTTGTTAATTTAAAATTGACCAATTTAGTTTTGTTACTACCATTACTATGAACCATCTGATAAGATTTTTCCAATAAGATATTAGTCCTTACACAAATTCCTATAAGAGGTATGCTAGGTTTACAAAAAATTAGGCAACTTTTTTAATAAATTGATTAGTTTTTAAAGCAATTATGTTAAGAAATTAATAAACTTCTTAATACTTTTATCAAAAAAAAAAAACCTTGTGTTGCCATATTGATGTTGGTATTCATTGTTTGTTTTTTTAAATAATTTGCATTATGTTAATTAATTTTTTATGTAACTTTCTTTTTTTATACATATTTTAATTAGCATATTCATATATTCAACTTTAATCCATGTAATTATATAGAAAAGAAGAAAAAAGAATAACATTCAAAATAAAATGGTAACATACTATTATAGGTCATATATATATGGGTTGGATCCAATAAGAATAGATTTTTGTCTAAGAAGAGTAAGAACCAATAGGAGTTTGACATGTGTCATGTTAAAAATATAAACACAAAAATCCAGGAAAAAAACAAAATCCAGCACAAAAAGAAAAAAAAATCAGGACAAAATTGAAAGTCTTGAACAAAAAGAATTAAGTACATAAAAATAAAAATATAGTACAAAAATAAAAATGTATTACAAAAAACATAAAAATTTAGTACAAAAAAATACAGAACAAAAAAGAATCTGGTATAAAAAAATAAAAATGTAGTATAAAAATAAGATGTTAAAACATAGTTGAAAGTTAGTTATATTTCTACAAAGTTTTTTGTTATCAAAAATCTAGTATAACTTAAAAGAGAGTATGAGAGATAACTTGAAAGAGATTTTGATATTCCCTATAAAAGAATATTTGAACAACTAATGACCTTCCATTAAGGGAGCTGTTAAAGTTACGATAGGGGGATCGTTTGACACCATCCATATGAGTCATATTGCCCTATGTAGGTCGTATATTATTTAATTCCATAAAAAAGTTGACAACATCCTATCAGTGCAGGTGACACCATGTTTATGACCCATATACATTTACATGAGTCGTATATGCTTGGTCCACTTGATTTTATTGACACCGCATATACAAGTACCAATATCACGCTCATGAGGGTATATAATGTATCCTCACTCATTTCTTCAGTTGAAGAGGCGCCTTAGACAAGTTGTCGAGCTGAAGACGATTGACTGCAGACGCTCGGAGCCATAGGCTGAGAGATCCACATCATCTGGGCGAATATCTTGTCGTGGCGAATGTTTTACATGAGTGGTTTCCCTACCTTTCTAGAAATCATCCTTGAGTTCGTGTCCACATACCATTTAAGTCCTTCATAGGCTAATGGACTTGATGATATAGAGTAGCATCTACTTGTTAGTTTTACAAGAGTTTAGTACACCCCTTCCCATTTGAGGAGCCATTATAGGATTTTACACGCAGGACGTTCTCGTAATAAGGCCTTCGTTATGAAAGTTCATGTTATCCATATTCAAGATCTGATGCACCGATATGTACAAATGGGCGTCGCTTGTACGATCTCTGGCTACCGCATGAGTCAGGAGTGGGTTACTCAAAAGGACCTCTTCTAGTTATAATGTTTGATTGGCAGCCACAAGTGCATCCTCTCATTTTTGTTAGTTGATTATTTTTCTAGGCTTGTTAGCCGCAAAGCTACATGCGCTATTACGTGTGTCTTATTCGTCACACGAATCACTTAGCGTCATGTTTGGTTTACGACTGCGATCCGAGAAAGCATCACTGAATCTTACTCCCCATCGTTGTTGGGGCATAGCATAGTCATGTTCATGGCGTTTGTGGTTAAGATTAAACTTCCGGACGTGGTTTACGGTTCTCATTAGATTGTTGTCATGTTTGGGAGCCTCCACTTACACTGCCAGAGCAGCCACAACTACAACCAGAACCAAAGTAGCCCCCTCCGGATCAACCACAACAACATGTCATTGTTCGACAACCTAGGCTTCATCCTGCCAATGCTAATTTATTGCATGAGCATGTTGCTCTTCAAGATCGGGTGGATGACATGGTGTGGTGGTTGGTGGAGTAACATGTTTCTGCTTCAGGCCTTTTGATTTCTGTCTTTCCTAGATACAAGCATGACCAGGTCCACAGGATTCTAGCAGTCATGATTAGGTGATTTTTGCTATTTTATTTTCATATTTTTATGTTTTTCTTTTGTATTTTCATTTTTTGATGTATAAATGCTTATGTTTGTGATTTTAGATGTTTACGTATTTCATTTGTTGTTGTGTATGGATTGATTGGTTGGTTTGTTGATTTTATGTTCTAATTAGAAAAACGAACGAAACGGTATATATTGAAACGAGTGTGCGTATAAAAAATCATAAATTTAAACATTGATATTATAAATATTAATATTTCACAAATTAAACGATTATACTAAATAGATATATATTGTTTTCTAAATTAAACGATTAAACATGTTTATGTTAAAATACTTTTAAAATACACTTAAACAATTAAATTTATTTACATAAATTAAACAATATATATTTATAGTTTATATCATATTAACAAATAAAATCTAATATATAGATACGTGTGTGTGGTGTATACACATCGTATGATAGTTAAAACAACTTAAAAGTTCTTTGAAATGGAGATCATATGGTTTCTGCATCCAATTATAATCTGACACAACTGACATGAATACGGGGTCGATAGCCTATACAGCTTGTATCAATGTTAATTGTGTCAACTGATCCTGTAGAAATGTCCAAATAACGCGTCCTTGTATGAAAAACAAAAACATAAGCTATTCTTATGATTATTTTCTATTTTTTTGTTACTTTAGCGTCATATTATCATCTTTTATTTTTAATTTTTCCTATATAATATTCACTTAACATTCTCATTTTTTCATATAATTTAATTAGTAAAATAAAGAGAGAGAGAGAAAAAAAAAAGAAGAAAACCATATAGAGGGAAAAAAAACGTGTCTACAAATAGGGTGATTGAAACATCCAAAATATGAAAATAACCAAAACTCAAATCGTACCCGAAACCGAAAAACAAGAAAAAAATTCGTGAATTTACTTGGGCTATTTTATTACGATAGATTTGAGATAGTTTTTTTATTTTAATATTTTTAAATGTTCTATGAAAAAACAAGAAAAAATTCGTGAATTTTTATTCAACTTTATTCTTATTGTTCGGGTTGTTCGGATATATCCGAATCTGAACCGAATCCTAATTCGAATAGATATGAGTTGGATGAGATTCGAATTAATTTGGGTCGGGTAGGGTTTGGACAGAGGCAAAAAAAGAGTCAAATCCAAACAACTTAAATAGAATAAAGCGAATAACTCGTAATCCGATCCGATGACCAACTTTATCTAGGAATGTACTTTTATAAAATTGAACTCTTTTAATTTACTTTTTAGAGGTTTCCTCTGACGTTCTTCATGCCCACACCACACATACTTTTAAGGTCTAAGCCATAATTGATGATTAGGTCTTAAAGATCATTTTTTCAACTAGTTTTTTTTTTCTTTTTTCTTTTTTTTTTTTACAGTGAATTACGATGAAAGAGAAAAAAACAAGGCGTATTCCGTCAATCCGTCGTAATCACAAGTCTAACTCACCCGTAAAACCTAAAAATACGAAGTCAAAACACCTTATCGCAAAAGGAGACGCGATGCTAAACAAAATACTAATAAAAGAGAAACCTTAAACAAAATAAAAAACAGAGTATACAAAAAAACTAAAAAGAAAAAAGTAGCTTACTTCATTAAACACCTTAGGAGTGGTGGAGTTTCAGCTTATTAAGGGAGGCAAAAATTTACGGTATCTAGAATACATGTAAATTTTCGAAGAAGAAATCATAGGAATCTTATTAGGGGCATATAATTATAATGAAATTACTCAAGGATGGTAGATAATGATTAGAGTGAGTGTTCCATATTTTTGTTGAACGACTAATTTTGATCACTGATGAATCGCTGAAGTATCATCGTATCTACCATCTAATCATTTCTACCGCTAGTGGAAACTTAATACTTTAAGAAAAAACCCTCTTGTGGGATTTAAACCCAAGACCTTAAGATTTATAAACCTTATCCCACTATCAAGATGCCGCTAGACTGTAATGCCTTTGACAAATGTTAAACATAGTGCCCGACTATATTTTGATCTCGTTTTGTGGCAGAAGGGTGATGGTCATAAAATTTTTTTGAACGACTAAACTTACTCTCACCTAAATTATACCTTACACCTTAATACCTTGCATGGGATTGAACCCATTACCACATATTTTAAAAGGCAAGCCTCTACTAAATGAGTTACTCTCACATTAGCTTCTGGTCAGCAAATAGTAGTGATTGGAACTCGAATAGTAGAATATTGAGAGATTTTACAAGATTTATTGTATTTGTAATTCTGTGATGTTCTTCGTATTTTCTCACATGTTATCGATATATGTTGGCTGGTTGCTATCATTCGTTTTTGCAATAATAAATTTCTTTATTTGCTTGTAGATTTTTACTTAGTTATTGTTTGTAATCTTCTTAATGATCGTTAAGAGGTTGTCTTCTAATGGTTAATTATATTTTAATAATTAAAAGGTAAACTTAAGTCTGAATACTTATGAGGTTAGCTCTTAATGTTACCACATAACCATCCCTCACCTGGATGTCCTTTAAATCCCCCTCTGTCAGGATTCGAACTCATGACCTATCGGTCACAAGGTGAAACCCCAACCAGTAGGTTGAATTCGCAGGAAAGGTTTTGGGTTTAGTATAACAGGTTTCGTGTCCTTAGCACGCCAACAAGCGTAGACATGATATAAATCGTTTCTTAACAGGTTAAAACATATGTTAAACTCTTAAAAATAAGTTCACACTACTCAATGTTTTTTAATAATTATATATATCATAAGACTAGGTTGGGGGGGTTGGGGCCTTCTAATTTTCCAGCCGAGCAGACATAAGAGATAAGACTCTGAATCTCATTTCTCACCTTTCTGGCTTCTGCCCTTTATCAAAAGTCGCCATCACGTCGACCGGGCCCATCGACAAACGAAACTCCGTTCGGTCGCTCGAAAACGAAGAAAAAAAATAAAAAAAGTAAATAAACCTAACCATCGGTTTGGTCCGCCAACCAATGGTTGGTTGGACATTACAATATTTTGCATTATAATAGATTAAATTTAATTGCATAAGTTAAAAATAAAACTAAAAATTACATAAACAACTAAAACATAAAAATTACATAAACCACAACGTAATTTAAAAATTACATAAATTAAAACTAATCATTAAAGAATCACATTACTAATCCGAATACGTATTACGTTCACCCTTCTGAAGGGTCAGGTTCCTCTATCGATTTAGTGGTTTTTCATCTACTACCCATGGGTCATCCCTATTACATCTCTCTTCTCAAGGGTTGGGTTGGTTGTGAATGAAAGTATAAATATTAAGTTTGCTTGTTTGTGTAAATAAAAGAAAATTAAATTATTCTCAGAGTTCACGTCATTGATCATTCCCTCTTCGTCACCTCTCATCGTCGCCCTCGACATTGCTCATCCCTTCGCACTTTCGCAGTCGACTCTACCCACCATCTTCGTTAGATAGTGTCTTAGTTTTTACACAAGCTCAATAATTGGTTTTAGTCTTTTGGCAGTGTTACTTCGTTTATGGGTTAAGATTTTGATACATTTTTGTTTGAAATAATGGATAATGTTTTATTTAAGACAATTATGCGATTTTGGAAAAAAAAAATAAAAAATTTCACTAACTGGAATCTATTAGAAAGATTCATCATCTGGACGTAACCACTCCCTTGGTCGGGGGCTGTGCCGCCAATTTGTTTTCTTATGCTGCCAGCTTTATATATAATCTTCATATATGTATATGTGTAATGTGTAATGTGTAATGCGTAATGCGTATGTGTATGTAAGCATTCAACTAGTTTGTTTATATGCATAGATGGATACGATTATAATGCAAAGTGTTGTGAAAATTGTTAGTGCTAGTCGAGCGATAGCGTATGGGCTAAGGATTAATTGTTATTAATCATGATTAATCATATTGGGTTTCATATGTATTTTTTCACACATATATAGGCAAGGGTGATCCTGAAAATTCAAGTGCCTCGAGCATGGCGAGGAAAAAGTCCTCTAACGAATTATAAATTTATGCTTTTTCGGCTTTATATTTCTAAATATAAGTAAAAATATAATAAAAAAATGATTTTTAATATTTTTGTATCCTTGAAAAAAATGGTCCATAGACGAAGGTCGGGTTTGCCCCTCCCCAGGGCCTCCCATGTATATAGGAATGGGATGTAAAAATAACTCACTCTTAATGCATTTACCCGAAATAACCCGCTAATATGAAGCTAAATCTTAGATTTTTTTTGAACATCATTGTGACACACTTATAACACATTCTAATGTTATGAGTTTGCGTAAATTTATTACATTTTAAGAGTTACCATCGTTGTAAGTTTTTATTTGCAACACTGTAATTGTTTTAGACCCAAAATCGACAAGGTACGTATTATCATTTCGGGTTAACGCAATAAGATTGGGTTATTTCGTCAGAATTTCAAATGTTGCCGGAATTTTTGCTGAAATCTGGTCGATTTGGTCTGCATAGACTATTTTTGACCAATGTTGAAGTAGCCTGATTAGCCAAAATCGAAGTGATAGACTGCCGACTATTGCCTAAACACATATTAATTGGCCGTCTAAATCGATTTTTACACAAATGATAATACGTACCTTGTTGATTCTGAGCTGGGAGTGGATAACTTCTTTCAGCATAAGAAACCAAAACAAGTGCTACAAGAACAATAAAACACGAAACGACGCCAAATGACTTCATTTTTCTTGAAAGGTATGATTATAGGCGTATTATTCTTGAGTATTGCTTGATTTATGTAGCAAACTAAGTTATGAACTGTGCATCTGATGTGGTCTTTTTGATCATTGAAAACCACAAAAGGCAAAACATTGAATGTGGCCTCGTCAAATACATACCACTCATTAATCATTAATCAATAATTTAAATATTTCTATCGAATAAAATATTTGATTTAGAATTAAATCCATACATTTCTTTAAAACAGTAGCAGATCTAGAAAATTTTAAAAAAGGAGCGAAAATTTATGAAAATTACAATTGATGTTATTTTTTTTAAGCAACGGTAGCAAAAGTAATATTTAAAATAATAAATAAAAGCATTTATTGTGGCCTTGGCAAATACATGCCACTCACTTAATAAAATCATACCTACTCATTTTACAAAGTCGGTGGAGTGCAAACGGTTTCTATAATTAATTTAACTTTTTTTTAAGTCTTTGATAATTGATATTAATGTATTTTTAAATTATTTTATGATATTTTAGTATCTCATATTTATGTTTGTTTTACTTTTTTCCTAACTTTCTCATATTTATGCATAAATCCCTAGAATTAACTAAAATTTTCTTTTAGGTTTTAATTTTTCAAACTAGCTTTATTTTTATAAAAGTTTTGTTTAGATTGACTATTCAACTTTCAAAACTACTAAGTTCTAAATGTTATTCTTATACTTTTTAGATTTATCTTTAAACTTTCTATAATGTGACTACCCCAACTTCAATCACTTCTAACCCCTATCTTTCAAACCTTTAAGTTTGATTATTAAACTTTAATCTTTCATCCAAGCTTTATATAATATCACTTTGACCCTTTATATTTTTTGAGAATAAAGTTCATCTCCCATAAAACATATAATTTTATTTTCTCATTTAATAACTTTTGTTTATTAAAAAAAATAATAATTATTATTAGTTATATCAACTTCTAGTGAGACCGATCGACATTGCCTTAAGAATATCATTTATGTTATATAATTGCCTTTTTATTTATGCTGAATTATTCATACTTAACTTAAAATACATCCTTAAATTTTATAAAGTGTTAACGTTAGTTTTGAGTTTATCATCCGTCAATATATATAAATGGATTTTTACTCACCTACTTTTGTCTATCTATTTTTTTAAGTAATACTTGTAGGTTGTATTGATTGGTATTAATGTGCTGAGTCATGAAAAGTGAGGATGAAAACGACCAAAAACATCCGTGTCTTTTGGTTTTCCAAACCAAGTTGCCGTATATAACCTTATATATGTACTTAACCATATTAATGTCACTGACGTAACACGTGTAATGAGATTCGTAAACAAGTTGCTTCGCATGATGTATTTTTTGATTTTAACTATATTTTTTAATAATAAGTTACATAAATTTGATTTTTATTTGCATTTCAATCTCCGTAACCAAGCCACCGTGACTTCATATGTTTTTTTAACCATATCGTCACACCAAATTTGGCTCATCTTTTGTTCAAAACAAAGTACACTGAGTAAAGCACAACAATATTGTTATGTAACAATCTTCTATCTATGTTTCGATCTACAGAACCAAGGTGTCAAATTTTCGTATGTTGAAGACCATAAATGTGTTGTGTCACGCATCCTAATTTCTTAAAAAAAATTCGCTTTCCACCGTCACAACGTGATGGGTACAATTTATAGCACTATCTTATAAGTGTCACTAAAGCCACTCATAAATTCTAACACATATATGTATTTTCACATTAAAAACAACAAAGTGCCCCTTGTGAGTGGTTTGTGCATTTATTTTTGAGAATGTTTGATGGTTTAGGTATTTTCATGTGTCTTACGTGCATAATTGGATGTTTTCAATAGATAATTGCGTAGAATACATTGATTTGCTTTATGTTTTGTGATTTCAGGATTTTGGATGATATTTATGTGATTTGGAACACTAAGAATAGAAGGATACATGAAAAGGGAAGTCTTAAAGCTCAAAATGGATGAAAATGAACTGCTTCCAAAAATGGCTTATCAGTCCGACGTACTTTGGCGTACAACAAAGCCAAAATGGCTACAGGATGAGGCTGGCGTATGGTACACCACATGCTTGGAAAAGTCACGTATCGACGATTTTTGGCACCAATTTAAGCTCCAAAGCCTAGAGTTTCCTATTCTGAAAATTTGGGATGACTTTTATGATTGTGGGAGAATTCAAGAGCTTAGGTTATCACCAATTAACCATTGCGATCACATTAGAGATTCCTGAATCAAGATGACATCTAATTAGAATGCAAATTCAAGGCTAAATCATCCATAATTATATATACACGGTGAACGGTTAGTGTAGTATTATGTTTGCTGGTTGTTTCACCTATGTTGAATGTCACTCCCTATGAGAAATGACAAATCGCCTCAGGAGGAAGAAGGAGAGGAGACGAAATTGATTCATATAGTGATGGCATAAAAGATACTTGTAACACCCCAATCGACGACGTATCATCGGGATGCAATAACGAGTGTACAAATTGTTCATAAGCTCATGGGTAGCTAATATAATTCATCATATGTCAAATCATTCACCATCAATGTTAGTTACACAAAATCATGTCTATCATGAATTAATTACAATCAAATACACAAAAGTTATAACTAAAATAACTAAACCTTAATCTTTAAGATCCAATTACACTAGCTAGGTCCAAGTCCCTATATGATGAATGTCCAAAAATGACTCCCAAAGCATGACTGGCTAGTTCCCACCAAAGTTAGGTTCGCCACCTAAAACATGCCAAAAACAGGTGTCAACTACAAAAGTGGTTGGTGACTTTAAATAGGTTTTAAGAATAGTTAAAAAATCATAAGCTAAGCAAAATGAATGAAAATCAAGAATCAAATTAAATGTAGTGCATGAATAATATACAAATCATTTAGTTACTAGCATCTCAATAATTTCAATAATCAACAAATGCACATAAATCAACACACAAAAAATTCCACAATTCCAATTTAGTAGACTGAGCGTGCAATTCACGACGGGCTTCCTCTGAATGGTAAATCAAACAATGGTGAAATCCTATTGCCACAGGCTTCCCTGAAAGATAAATCAAATAATAACGAAAGCCTTCGCCACAGGCTTTCCCCGGAAGGGTAAATCAAACAATGGCAGAAGTCAATAGCATGTAAAGAGAATCAATATATGTATATAGCTATGTTCAATTCTTTCAAAACATCCAAGCTAGCTCAGAAGGATAATAGCTTCCAACTTTGTTGAACATGTTCCACCCTGTACTTCCAAAAGTAAAAACTTATAAAATGGGGTTATGAGAACTCACCTGGTGCTGTAGAAACCAAAGTTCTTACAGTGCTTTGATGGATACAACCTTACTCGGATCCTATAAATTTTAGTAGCACGTACTATAAGTTATATGTTCTATATATTTACATGTTGATGTCCTTTGAATATACTTGATGTGTTACGGCGTTACGTCAAAAAGGATCTAGTTATCACATCTTGGATGAGTGATTTATATTACGGACTAACACTTGCTAAATGATTACGGTTTTAGTTTAAAATAGGTTTAGTGTAGTTTCAAATAGGTTTAGTGTACATTAGTAATTACATCATCACTTATTCAAAAGGTGACAACTTGGGAGTGCATGCATGCATACATGTTTTCCTTTATCCTATTATTGTTAGCTTTCAAAATTTATATAATGTTGTTAACTCATTAATTTCGGATAGTATTAAAATCGATGCAATTTTGCCAAAAGTTTTCCAAGTCCTTATTGATATTTGGCCAACTTCACATGCTTGAAGTTTTATCAAGTTTGATGGCCCATAGCCTTGCATGGAGTCCCGCGAAACTATTAAGTTCGGAGATTTCCCTATCGATTCTAACAATTCAAAGGTTCCTTGGTGTTTTTGGATAACCTTTTATTCTATCAATATCGAATACCCCTGGTCCGGCACTATTAGGATTAGAACCCATGCCTTAAACAACTTTCTA
Organism: Mikania micrantha; assembly: GCA_009363875.1. Classification (NCBI taxonomy): domain Eukaryota; kingdom Viridiplantae; phylum Streptophyta; class Magnoliopsida; order Asterales; family Asteraceae; genus Mikania; species Mikania micrantha. The sequence goes on from CM018693.1 coordinate 60,851,106, forward strand.
GGTGGTTGCTGATATTATCAATGTCGACCAAGACTTGGAACTCTCGAAGGGATTTCAATTCTATCAATATCCATGGCCTCCCATCGATACTATCAGGTTTGAAGACCTTTTCATCATCTTAAACCTCTAACGCCTTCTAACTTTTGAGCTTGAGTTTCTTGTACTTCTAGACTCTAGAGGAGATGGTGAAAGTCTTGGTATCAAGAATGAGTGAGATGGTTGATAGATGAAGAAGTTCTCTAGAGAGTAGAGAGAGAGAAAACGGGTTTTCTTGGATGAGAGGATCCAAATTGACCATAGGGCATTTTAGAAATCGACCTTTGTGAAGAGGATCCATATCAACATAATGGATCGGGTAACTATCTCGCTAGATGATTCAATACGATCACCCGGATTCTTGATCTCGTCCTACGAATCACAAGAAAGATCCAAAACTAATTTTGGATCAGTTCGACTCTATGCTCGATACGCGGTTCGACTCAGCGCTGGAAACAGCCACAACTCGGCTTGCCTCGGGCTGGGAAACCCTGATCAGCTGCCTGATGCGGCCCGGTTTCCGCCTGGTGTGGCTCGGGCATGGCTCTGTTGCTGCGTGGGAGTGGCCTGGTTAAGTTGCGGCCTGGTGTGGCTCAGTGGTGGTGGTCGACGGCCACGAGAAAACAAGCAGAAGGAATTAGGGATTTTCGAATCTCACTTAGGATCGTCATTATGAGGTAAAATACTTTTATTTATGTAAAAATTATTTTACACTCTCAACCCTTTAGTAATTAACTCAATTAATTACTAATCCGTTTTAACTAATTAACCATTAATTAGTTAATACTTATTAAATAAGTAATCTTTAACTAATTAAACATCATTTATTTAATTAATCAATCATCTCTTTGATTAATTAACATTTTATTAATAACCTTTATTAAAGTTCAAAACTTTATTTATCTAACCAATTAATTTTCTCTCAATAATTAATTTCCACCACATTATTATTTCATTAACAATAATAGCTAATCCATTAAAAATTGATAATTCGTGATCGTATAAACGTTCAACAATTAAACACGCAAGTTCTTACCTTCCAAAGTGTAACTCTTTGGATCATACCTCAATAGTAACGTTGAATTTATCGATAATGAGAAATCCAACATCGAACAGTGAGGATCCGTGGTTACGGGTTTTGTCTCTGGGGTTAAGGGTCAGGGACTATTTATTTAGTGGTTGGAGACAAAATAGGCTAAGGCAAAAAGAGTTAAGGGTTAGGAAAGAATAAGGAAGGAAAACTGTGGTTAAGGTTGGGGGAATGTGGTTATGTGTGACACCCCGTAAATTCCAGGTTAGCAATTAATGTAATTAAATGTTTATTTAATTTACATTTGCATACGTGGCACTAGAATTAGTTTAATTTAATGTGACACGTGACACGATAGTACAAACACAGTCGCAAAATAGGATAATTCGATGAATTATCGAAAAACGCACACACGAGTTAGGAATTCACGAACGTTGGTGAACGTCAAACTAATCAAGCACCGAAATATTAAACAAGTCAATTATGACCATACAATCACTTTATTGAATATTAAACAAGTCAATTATGACCAGACAATCACTAATTAAGTTCAAACAATGTTAAAACGATTAGTTATAGTCGAGAAACGATCAAAAATGAACCCAAACAAGTAAAATGGGCAAATTGTGCTCATCCGGACAGCCAGGTGGTTCGCCTAAGACCAAGGTTTGGGCCTAGGCGGTACATGAGGCTAAGGAGGGATAAATTTGAATTCTCCGAAACACCTGGCGGTACGCCTAGGCTCTTCATTTACCCGGGGCGGTGCGTGCGAGACGACGAAGAGCTTCCGGATTAAAATGATCCAGGCGGTACGCCTGGCCTCGATGAGGCCCGCTTGGTGCTATTCCTGCGAGTCTCAAATAGAAAAAATCTTATAAAACCATTCAAAAATCATTGCTAATCTATCCTACACACTTTAACCAACTTCTGAAGCATCCACCCGGCTAAAAATACTCTCAAGCGCTCTATTCAACCCCTGGAAACCAGAAACCACCATTGTTGAAGCTACATTGAAGACCCTGAAGGCTTGGAGCTTGAAGGAAGAAGAAAGGAAGGCTTGGAACTCATTCATCATAATCACCTTCTTGCTTCTGCTAGAGATCACAATCCAGAAGTCCTCAGAAGCTACAAAGCTGCTATCTCAGAGCACTTGAGGCTAAGAAGGTAGTTTCTTGCATCCATAAACACTTAAAACACACTTAGATCACACATGCAACTCAAAACCACCACATGCAACCTTATGGTTGATGCGTGAACGAATTTTTGATGACATGAATCTGTGATTTGGTGTTATGGAGGCTGCTTTATAGTTATTATAACGATCTATGAAGATCTACAATGAGTTTTGTTGATGTTTGTGTGGTTATGATCATATTACTATGAAATAATGACTTTATGTCACATGCATGTGCAATCTATGATAATCTAAGATATTTTGAATATGAATATGTGATTTTGATTATGTATGAAGGGTTATTTGAGTTAATGGGATTGCAACAATGGGTTTGGATTGATCTAAGCATGGTTACTAAAAATAGTAACTTTTGCCTTGCAAATCTTTCTAGATGATGATTGTTTGTGAAGTAAACATGCTTAGATGATGTTTTGAAGATAATAATGATGATATTTGTGCAAAAGGTTTTTTTGATTTATTGAAATGAATGATTTTAACTTAGGTTTTGTAGGACCTAAGAAACCTTTGGAAACCACCCGGTTCCTTGCGGATTCTGCTCGGCAGGCCCTTGAATAGTGCGGAATCTTCTTCATGGGTTTTCCAATCGAAATCACCAAGCCCCGTGGCAATCCGATGATGTAGAATCAACGTTTTGATTGAAATCGAACACCACGGGGTGAGAAACGAGGTTGGACAAGGAGAGGTGGCTCAAAACCCTGTGAGAATGACAGGGAGTGCTCAGGGGTCAGGGAAGTTATATAAAACATTATGTTTGTAGGTCTATATATAGCTCATTCAGCCGAATGAGATGTGCGAAACACTCATTCGGGCGAATGGCTCGGCCGAATGAGCTGGTCAACCAAATGAGTCATGCGAGTGTCTCATTCGTTCGCCTCAGTCATTCGCTAGTCATTAATTTGTACGAAAGGACTCATTCGTAGGTACCATTCGCACGAATGCGTCTGTATTATAGTAAAAGTCAAAGTCAAACATATTCAAAGACATAAAACTCAAATAAACATAAACGAACAATACAGAATAGTCGATTTCATTACTGATATAAACTTTATACAATCAAAGTCAAACAAAATAGAACTAGGGACATTACATACACCAACAAACTCCCCCTTGGACCTAGTTCTCTACTTGTCAGCATCGTTCTTCAAAAACTTTTCAGAAAGAGCTTTCCAGTCAGAGCCGGCATGGATATCAAACGCAAAGCATAGCCGGATGTAGAGCCTGCTCCATGTCTCCAACATCAAAGAATATCTGACATCTGTATAAAGTCTTCACATCTTCTAGTGACAGATTTGTCAGCCACATGGGATCAAAAATACGTATGGTATCCCATGCGCTTTCCTTGCACAACACGATCACCGCCTCAGCAGTTCTCCTGTCATAGTACCACCATCTGAAGCTGTCCGAAAAGTCTTGACATATCTTCCGTAAAGGAATGTTCTTCATGACATTCGTAAGCAGCCACTTCAGCTCCTCCTCAGTATGTAGACCGAAAAGATCAGCAAAAGTAGGCAGCTCCTCTTCAGCTGAAGTATACTTTGTGCTCTCTTTTTTTGTAAGATCCTCCAGAATCACCTCATCAATATCATTAAATACCTCTAGAGTAGGAAGATCAGAAATGGGAATAGTATCATCATCCAGAACAACTTCATCCGGATTCAGCCTGAATAACTCTGCAATCTGTTCTTTTGGAGAGGCAGTGGATGATCTCGCCTTCTTCTTTATCATAACTGATAGAGTGCTGAATGATGCCCTGGGCATCTAGTATCATCGTCAACTATTCATCCAGAAGATGTCTCACTGGCATAGCATCAACCTCTTTAGTAGCCTTAGGCTCTTCTGCTTGATTCTGATGCAGCTTGGCAGCTCTATCATGCCTGGTCTTGGTTCTGATCTCGGTGGGTGGGGACTACTCTCCTGAACTAGAGGAACTTGCAGAGCCACTCCCAGCACCATAATCATCACCAGAATCATCATCATCAGTACTATCATAATCCACCTTCTCCTCATCGGACCCTTCTTCATCTTCTTCGACTTCTTCATCTTCCTTGTCTGAATCATCGGAGACAGGCTCAGTGGCTTCAATCCTCTGTGTGGAATCCTTGAGGCTTTCAACTTGCTTTGCATGACGCAAGTTTTCAGCCTTAATAGCCAAAATCCTGTCGTTGAAGCCAACAGCCGTCAGGGCCAGCTGATTGTGCTCATCCATATACTTGAGCAATCGTTCCTCTAAATCTGCAGATCTGGCTCTCAAATCAGCCCTCTGATCAACAGCCTGTATCAACTGAGCATCCTGCTCATTGACCCTCTGTGTAAGCTGAGAAATCGACTGGTCCTGCTCATGGTTCTTCTCAATCAATAGAAGAACTAGATTGTTCAGTGTGCTAAGCTGGTTAGCAACTGAAGCAGTCATAGTGTATGGATCAGACCGTGTGATAGAAGGACTAGAGGAAGCAGCAGTAAAAACAGCTGTAGTGGCAATAGATGAGGTCAGAGGGGCAATAGAAACACGTGTAGGAGTAGCCCTTGACCTGGTCAGTAAAGAAGTCGTGACTGTTGCAGCAGATGTAGCTGTAACATCTGTGCATATAGTCATAGCAGTCATAAACAGTGTTAGTACAATGTGTAATTGTTTCAGTATTTATAATGTGATTCAAGTGTTCCTGAATGTGTTTGTGTGTTATAGGAATTCTTTAATTAGGAACAAGTATGTATTATTTATTTACAGTTGATTACGCTAGGCAAGAACAATATCGTATTATATCGAAACAGTGGTGGGATGGCGTCAGATAACGCAGGTAGCTGGACTCTGGGGTATGCCCTATACATATACTGCGTTCGGTGTAATGGGATAGTGTTAGTGCGTAGTATTCTGACGAATAGTACGACAAACATTCAATCAAACAAAATCGTAATGCGTAAGCGAGACTGAGTATAGTTGTGGGTGATGATCCACAAAGATACGAATGTTGAACTTATAATTACGAGTAAACGATAAATAAATAATACGATCGAAAAATGTACGCGATTGCGGGTATACACGCAATTGTAGTCGTTTAACGGTCGGATTTCGAACGAAGAGTAAAAATAAGTAAAATAAATTATTTTCATTTTACAATTTTGAAACTCATAAAAAAAACAATCCAAAATATTAAATGTTTTGTAATTGTAGTAAAAAGCGCGTAAAAATACGCGAAACCGACACCGAGTGAGACCAAACACGCGGGGAAACACTCGGGGCATAAAAGCCCTAAATTCCCCTCATTTTCTGCATTCAATGCAGCCCAACTCTCTCTCTCTCTCGACAATTTTCGTGAACCCACTCTCTCTCTCTAGAAATCCAAGCTTTAAACGCACGTAACTTGCTCGTTTCTTGACGGAATTGGGTGTTCTTGGTGTCCACGCGTAGCTCTCAACATCCTCTACAAGGGAGTACCACAGATCTGAAGTTTTATTCACGGAATCTCGAGGTATTTGAGCTTGAAAAGTTCGAATTTTTGGGTTTTCTACGTTTGTTCAATCCCATGCGTGTAACCGGTGTAAAAACCTCGACATACATCTTCCCTACATCACCGAATACCAGTCCATGCCTATACACACCATGGGGAGAGCTAGATAGAGGGTTGGAGCTGAGGGTTTGATGGAAACACACAGGGTTCGTGGCTGCTTACTGGCCGAACCTTCTTGCTGGAATGCAAGGTGGCAGAACCTTGTGCTGCACCACGGCCGAACCTCCCCTCGATCAAGGCATTCCAGGCGAACCATTGGGCCGATGATCATCACAGACGAACCTACATACTTCCTACCGAACCCTGTCATTCACAGTGCCGAACCATGCACAACATCATCAGCCCGACGAACCCTTCCATGCAAACGAACCTGTGCCCATCAACACATCAGTCGAACCATGCTTGACTCGCGAACCCTAGGTAGCAAACCTACTACTCAAGCCGAACCTTCTCACGATCAGCGAACATCGAGAGCTGCCGAACCCTTGCATGGTGACGAACCATCCCATGCAGGCAAACCTTTGAGTTGCAGCCGAACTATTTTCCTTCAGACGAGCCTTGGTCTGAGCCATCACCCACGAACCTAGCATCCACCGAACCTTAATGCATAACCCCGGCAAACCTTGCAAGCAAACCCTTAGAGCCGAACCATTGTGAGAAGTCTTGGCCGAACCCTTTAATAGGTTCGCTGGAATTGGGAAGCTAACACCCCATTCGGGCCACGTGATTCGATCAAGCTCAATGGGACTCTTGGCCCACTAGTCCTATGTAGTCCAATTTGATTTCATTCGGTCCATTGATCTTCACTGACGATCGGCTCAGTTGAGTTACAATCAGCCCAATATGGTCCAATCGACCATATGCATCCTACATATGGCCCAAGGGCCCATTAACCAATGCTTAGGCCCAATAGGAAGAGATTGGCCCATGGGATTATATCTCGGCCCAATCTTGGCCTTTTCATTCATTAATGATGAAATGATTATGATTGGTTTAAGTGTAACTTAACCCTATTATATGATCAAGTCATAAACACAAAGGCTTGGAAACATCTTAATTTCTCTTTAAATCTCATATTAAACAAGAGTTATCATAATCATAAACACATGTTAATTTTATGCGTACAAGTTGTGCATAAAAGAACATGACACACTCTTTTCATGAATCAATTATTAATCAAGTGACTCAATCATGATCTTCAAATTCACACAACATTCTTCATCATGAGAACAAGTTATTCAAGAGTTAATGAAGATCATGATAACAAAAGTCAAGTGATAAATCAAAGTTTATACAATCATAAATCTTATATTCTATGTATGATTACAATGATATAGGAACTAGTTAGAAGTCTTGCTTGCTAGTTGCTACTTGTTATAGTTCAGAGTCTACTGCAGACAGGTGAGAACATTAGCCCCTCTTTTACTGTTTTTCAACTGTTTTGGGGTGGAACTCGTGAGCTTTATGCTACTGTTCAACTTTTACAAGTTCACTTTAGAAATCCAAGGGATTTCTCAACTATTTTCAAAGGAATTATCAACTATTTATAATGGTTTTATCACCCGTTAAACAAGTACTACTAAAATGTTTTATAAAAGGTTCACTAACTGTTTTACACAAAATTTTACATAAATGGTTTTTAATAACTGATAAATACTTTTAAGGAATAAGTTTTATAAACTCTTTTATTAAACTCTTGTGTTTTCAATAAAATGATATTTTTAAACCTTGTTATTACACAAGGACTCTATTCTTGGTATTCAACCAAAGGATTTCAATTCATGGTATTCAAGCAAGGTTTTCAATTCATGGTATTCAAGCAAGGTTTTCAATTCATAGTATTCAAGCAAGGTTTTCGAATCATGATAATCAAATAAGGCAATTCAATCAATGGTTTCAAGTCATAGTATTCAAAAACATGGTGTTCATCGTTGTGAACAAACTTATACATACATCAAGTTACATATTCATTTAGTGTTAGTACTGGGTGATCACAACAAGGGAAAGCGGACATATTTGGACAGACCAAAGATGGAGTTAGTTTTTAAATTTTTTTTAAAAGCTAACTGCAGAGTTGGTTACATTATGGTTATATCAAAGTTGTTGATACATTTTCTGACTCCAAACGAAGTTTGGGACTTGATTATATGTTGGCTTTTCTAGTAAACAGTCCGTTGACTATTTGCACACGTTTTACAGACTTAATGTTAGTTTGGGTTGCAACCATCCATGTATTTTCATTCATTGTTTTATACATATGCCTTAAAATGCTGATTCATTATTTACAAATGTTAAACCTATTGTTCTCACCAACTACTTTTGTAGTTGACAGTTACTTTTCACGTGTTTCAGGTAATCAGGATTAGATCATTCTCAAGGACAACTAAGGGGACCAATTTAAGATAGAACAAGATGAAGAAACATGCTAGGATGGATTTAGAAACACATTAAAATCCTGATTGTTTAATTGTCTTGTTTGAAGTCTTATTTTGTAAACTATATTTTGGGTCTGTAGTTGTCATTCTTTTGATAGATAGATAGAATGTCTGTAACTAACAATGGTCTAAACTTTATGAAACTTAGTAATGCATTGTGGTTGTTCTTATTCAATACTTGTGAATGATTCAACCATTGATCGTCACCGCGCCGAGGATTCCGTACGCGGCGCAGGGGGTGTGACAGGTTGGTATCAGAGCCAGGTTATAGAGAACTAGGAAAAACCCAATAATTAATGACCTAGACTATAACCTAAGCTACCCCATAGGACGAAGTGCTATAGGCTTGAGGATACTTAGTGTCACACCCCGAGCCGGCGGGGTTGGATCGAAGTCCCCGTCGGGCGGAAGGTTCTCGGGGCGCGATATCGTGAATGATAATCATGGTGATCAGATTGTTTACATAGCATCAATGTTAAGAATAACTAAAGCACATTCAAACATTAAACTAGGATTACAAAGTTAAATTACAATATCAATGTTCTGCAATTTAACTAAGTAAACCTAACAAAAGAATCAATGTTTGCTATCTTGTAATCTGTACAAGACAATCAAAAGTGATTCGTAATATCAACAAAAAATGTGCTTCCAAAATAAACTAGGTCCTCTATCCAGGCAGCCTAGTATGCAATCCAAAAGTCTTAGTTTAAACATGTTCTCCACCTAAGAAAGCATGTAAGAAAACAAAGTCAACACAATGGTTGGTGAGTTCGTAAAGTTTATAAGTTTAAAATAGTTTTAACAAACCTCTTTCGGTAAAACCTTAATCTCATTAACTTCACATGTAACATCCAAATCGGTATGCTTATATATAGGGCATACACCTGAGTCGAGCCTACAACCCGCCCAGACGCCATCCCACCACATACTAATCCGGATATGACACTGTTGTTAATGATAATTAAGCCTATTACCTACCAATCAACCCATTCCTCATCATAGCTTTTGTTTTCTGTTTCAAAGTTTACAAGTCTATAGCATTCATGAGTATTAGTTTCAAAGTATGTTTAACAAGCATCATAGTTTCACACGCACATAGTTTAGCTGTCCCTAATCTCATGTGTGAGTACAAGCTCTGCACTAGCAGTCGTTTAGCAATTACGTAGCTCACGGATAGATACAAGCTCTGCACTAACAGTCGTTTAGCCATTACGTATCTCAAGAATTAGTTAAGCTTAGTCTAGCAATTAAGTGTCTCCTATATAAGATACAAGCTCTGCACTAGCAGTCGTTTAGCAATTACGTATCTCATACATAGACACAAGCCATGCATACACAAATAATCCAGCAACTACATATCTCATATAAGCAGAAAAAAGCTCTGCACTAGCAGAAGTTTAGCAATTACATGTCTCTTATATAGATAATAGCTTAGCCTCGTCATGGTTTAGTTTAATCCAGCAATTACATACCTCATACAAGAAGACAAAAGCTCTGCACGAGCAGTCGTTTAGCAATTACATGTCTCCTATATAGGTAATAGCTTAGCCTCGTTATGGTTTAGTTTACATGTATCTCAATACATAGTTACAAGCTCTGCACTAGCAGTCGTTTAGCAATTACGTAGCCTAAGATTAGATACATGTCTAAAGTTTCATGCGCACATAATAGTTTCAAGCATATAGTTTCAAGTGTCCACACATAGTTTCATCATGAATTCCATGTATAGCATCAAGTCTCAATTTTATGCATATAGTTTCACAAGCATAAGCATCAAGTCTCATGTTTTAGCATATAGTTTCATAAGCATAAGCATCAAGTCTCATGTTTAAGCATATAGTTTCATAAGCATCCAACATATAGTTTTAAGCCTCAAGTTTGAAGTATAAGTATCAAGTTTATTGCTTCTCAAAGAATACTAGTTTCCAAGCATAAACATCAATGAATGCATCATGTTTAAGTCTAAAAGCATTAAATAACATTTCAATAGTTTATTTAGAATGTTCAACATGCTTCTCAGTCCCGAAGTAAAACAAATAAATTTGAAAAGGGACAAATGAACTTACCTTATGTCGTAGTAGTTGACTATGTAAAACAAGAATACGCACGCTCTTTGTTTGCACTTGTTGCGATGTTCACGCTCCTGTAATGATTTCATAGTGTTGTAGTTTATAAGTATAAGTTTGTAAGGGTTTGTTGCACGTGTAAGTGTTAGTGTTAGCCCTAAAGTTGGCTAACACTCGTGAGTCTTGTTCGTTATCCGGCCCAAATTCATTATTTAGTATAATGAAGTTTTGAATTTCCGTCATTGTTCGAGTTTTCATACTTGCGTGTTAATCACAAATTATCATTTGTACATAAGGCCTTTAAGCCTTTATGTAGTTCGTTTAAACTTATTATCACCTTATAACAATCAAGGTGATAATTCGTAAAAGTATTTGTCTTTTGTTTTCATCGCTTCCAAGGTTCATTCATATGTTTGTCATATATTTATAATCAATTGGGCTGGATATCCTATTGGGCCATTTATTGTAAGATCGGGCATAAAAGTTGTGTGTGGGCCGTAAGCCAAAGGGTTTGGGCCTATCTATTATAATGAGTCCATTCGATAATCCCTTGAACCGAGATAGGCTCGTTCAACATAGGTGGTGGGCTTAGGACTTGGGCCGAACAAGGGAATGGGCCGAATGAAAAATTACTTGGACCAACTGTAAGAGTGGACAGAAAAACGTGGGCCAAAGTGATTATTCGATCCCTTAGATGGTTCGAACTCTTCAGTGGTCAGCTAATCACCATTTCCAGCGAACCTAGTGGCTTTGGCTCCATGGATCGGCCAGGTTCGTGGACACCAGAGGTTCGCCAGACATGGGTTCGGCCATTTCAATTGTATATAGGTTCGTTGTCCCTGATGTAGGAGTTAGGTTCGGCTAACATTAATGCATGAGGGTTCGTCTACAGTCCATGGTTCGTTTCACAAGGGTTCGTTGGAATGCCATGCAAGGTTCACCCCTTATGATTACCAAAGGTTCGCAAGTATTTAGAAGAGGTTCGGCTGATTCTTCCAACATGAAAGGTTCGCCACTTGAGAGGGGGTTCGGTCATCACCAATGGTTCGTGGCTACTAGGACAGGTTCGGCTATATGGTTCGCCAACCACCTGCATGCATCTCGCGAACCCTGTGTGCTTCGTTTCCATCATCATCTTCATCAACCTCAGTGATTTCAGCTCGTTTCTAAGGGTGAAGCTACACTACAGAAGGTCCGTAAGGGTGCATACGTGATGGAGTTGGGCCTAGATCCGATTTACAGTGGGTGTGTCGAAATAGATGGGTGAAAACCCTAATTTCCATGTCATTCCTAGCTTCATACCTTCGATTTAACTGGGTAGAATTCCAAATCGTTTGTACTTCCTTGTCGAGGGCTTCAAGATCTTTGTTTACGCACCGAGTTTGTAAGATTTCATCAAGATTTGAGGGAGATCCAAAGGTTTGAAGATGAAGATTTCTAGAGAGAGGGAATGTGACGGGATTCAATTGTAGAGAGAGAGGGTTTGTCAAGAAAGAACTAAATGAGATCATTTAGGCTTTATATACCCTGAGGGTATTCGGGTTCGTTTCGATTGATCGGTTCGTAGTTTCGTCGTGTTTCCGGCACTTTACGCGCGTATTTCGTAGATTTAATAAAAAGGGTTTATTTTTAAACTACTTGGATGGTATTTATTTCTAATAATTATTTTAAATTTCGTTTAATTAAATTATTTATCGAATTCCATTATTTTACGTGTTTCGTTAATTTATTCGCGAATTATTAAAATGGTTTTGTTTAACCTTATTTATGATGAGCTTCAAAATTGTAAAATAGGAAATACTTTTATTTTCCTTAAGTTTATGATCGTTCGTTTCGTTTTCGTTTCGTCAGAACGCGTCGCCATCGCGCGTATTCGTTCGAATCGTCATTCGAACGAACACAACGATGGTTTGGCTTTCTGATTCTTGTTCTCTACTGTTCAGTCATTATTCCAGAGCATTAAACTTTCAGAATCATTCGTACAGATCGTCACCTATTCGAATAATTCGTCGGTTTAGCATTCCGTAACAACAATCGTTATAGTTTCGTTCTGTTTAACCTCACATACGTTTATACACAATAGTATCAAATCAAGTATCTATGTTTCAACACTGTGTTGTCTGACATGTTTCTGACTGTTAAACCCTAAGGTTTTAGTCAGATTTCAGACAATCGTATAATAGTCTAGTGTAAAGCATGATGTTTCAACAAAATAAGCATTGTTTCACGTAATGTGTACCTGATTTACTGTACGGTTTACTGTTGCGATCACTATTCCGGCACGCGTCCTGCACTGATGTTACAGTCACCCCTTATTAGAGAAATTTCGTCCCGAAATTTAAGACTCGTTATTCGGTACGGCTTCCTCTGTAAAGAGTTGGGGATACTTGTTCTTTATGTGATCTTCACGTTCCCAAGTAAACTCGGGTCCGCGCTGGAGTTCCATCTAACCTTAACGATAAGAATACAGCTTCGCCTCAGTTTCTTAACTTTGCGATCCATAATCTCTAAAGGTTCTTCCAGTAAACGTAAGTGTTCATCCAATTGAATTTCTTCAACAGGTATGATAAGAGTTTCATCAGCAAGGCATTTCTTCAACTTTGAGACGTGAAACACGTCATGTACACCACTAAGTTCGTCCGGTAAGTTTAATCTGTACGCCACAGGACCAATGCGTTCGATGATCTCGAACGGTCCCACGTATCGTGGTGTTAGTTTGCCTTTCTTCGCAAAACGAACTACGCGCTTCCATGGGCAAACCTTTAACATGACACGATCTCCCACTTGGAATTCCATCGGCTTGCGCCGTTTATCAGCATAGCTCTTTTGTCTGCTTCGTGTTGCTTGTAGCCTTTGTTGTATCTGAGCAATCTTGTATGTGGTTTCTTGAATAAGTTCTGGCACTGTTATTCGATTATCTCCCACTTCCGACCAACAGATCCATGACCGACATTTCCGACCATAAAGAGCCTCGAATGGGGCACAACCGATGCTGCTGTGATAATTGTTGTTGTAGGAGAACTCGATTAGTGGCAAATGAGAATCCCAATTACCACCGAAGTCTAGAACACACGTCCTTAACATGTCCTCCAGGGTTTGTATAGTACGTTCGCTTTGACCATCTGTTTGTGGATGATAAGCTGTACTCAGGTTTAATTGCGTCTCCATATATTTCTGCAATGATTGCCAGAACCTTGATGTGAATCTGCTATCACGATCTGAAATGATAGACAATGGCACACCATGGCGTACCACTATCTCGTTAATGTAAAGCTTCTCTAGTTTATCCATCGTGTAAATTTCTCGCATCGGCAAGAAATGAGCAGATTTGGTTAATCGATCAACGATAACCCAAATAGAATCTTGTCCACTGGAAGTGCGGGGTAGCTTAGTAACAAAGTCCATAGCTATATGTTCCCACTTCCAAAGTGGAATTTCAGGCTGTTCTAGTAAACCTGACGGTTTCTGGTGTTCCGCCTTCACCTTAGCACACGTGAGACATCTACCAACATACTCAGCTATGTCTTTCTTCATACCCAGCCACCAATAAAACGCACGCAAGTCTTGGTACATTTTATCAGCACCAGGATGCACAGAGTACTTGGTTTTGTGTGCTTCATAAAAAATAAGCTTCCTTAACTCATCTAATGCAGGAATCCATACACGATCCTTGTAGTAAACGAGTCCATCAGGTTTTGTTTCCAAATGTTTCTCCACACCGCAATCAAGTTCTTTCTTCAAGTCTTCACGTTCAATAACCTCCTGTTGTGCTTTCATAATGTTGTCGTGTAAGCTTGTCTGCACAGTCATTCCCATTGCTCTGACGCGCAAGGGCTTGACTCGTTCCTTCCGGCTCAAGGCATCCGCTACAACGTTTGCCTTGCCCGGATGGTACTTGATTACACAGTCCTAGTCATTCAGAAGCTCAACCCAACGTCGCTGTCGCATGTTGAGTTCCTTTTGATCAAATATGTGTTGCAGACTTTTGTGATCAGTGAATATGGTACACTTGGTGCCATATAAGTAATGTCTCCAGATCTTTAAAGCAAATATCACAGCTCCCAGTTCCAGATCATGAGTAGTGTAGTTCTTCTCATGAATTTTTAGTTGTCTCGAAGCATAAGCAATAACTTTGTCCCGCTGCATAAGTACACAGCCAAGTCCCTGATGAGATGCATCACAATACACAACGAAGTCATCACAACCGTCTGGGAGAGATAAGATCGGAGCATCATACAACTTTTGCATCAAAGTCTGAAAGGCTTCTTCTTGCTTTTGTTCCCAAATAAACGGCTTGTTCTTCTGTGTCAGCTTTGTGAGTGGCAGTGCTATCTTAGAAAAGTTTGAGATAAACCTTCTGTAATAGCCTGCTATGCCTAGAAAAGAACGTATCTCCGTAGGTGTCTTCGGAATGTCCCAATCTTTTATTGCCTCGATCTTGGCAGGATCAACATGTATTCCCTCACTGTTAACTACGTGCCCTAGAAAAAGAACATCTTTTAACCAAAACTCACACTTGGAGAATTCGGCATAGAGCTTCTCTTCCTTTAACAGTTCCAAGATCGTCTTGATATGTTGCTCATGTTCTGCTTTGCTTTTAGAATAGATCAATATGTCATTAATGAAAACAATAACAAATTGATCTAAGTACGGCTTACACACACGGTTCATGAGATCCATGAAGACCGTGGGTGCATTCGTCAACCCAAAAGGCATCACAATGAACTCGTAATGCCCGTATCTGGTACGAAATGCCGTCTTTGGTATGTCTTCGTCTTGTACTCTGAGATGTTGTTATCCGGAACGCAGATCGATCTTTGAAAAGTATTGAGCTCCTTGCAATTGATCAAACAAATCATCAATCCTCGTCAATGGATACCGATTCTTAATGGTTAGTTTGTTTAACTCTCTGTAATCTATGCACATACGAAAGGATCCATCCTTCTTTTTCACGAACAAAACCGGAGCTCCCCAAGGTGAGTAGCTTGGTCGGATGAAACCTTTATCAAGCAGTTCCTGTAGTTGATTAGATAATTCCTGCATCTCCGAAGGTGCTAACCTGTAAGGAGATTTAGCAACAGGTGTTGCTCCAGGAATCAGATCAATACGAAACTCTACCGGTCGCACAGGTGGCAAACCATGTAGATCTTCAGGAAACACTTCTGGGTATTCCTTCACTATCGGCACGTCTTTTATTGTTTTCTTGTCTTTCTCTTTTTCCACCACGTGAGCCAAGAAAGCTATGCATTTCTTTTGCAGACACTTACGTGCTTTCATGCATGATATGATCTTTACGTTTCGCTTTGCTTGATCCCCACGAACTTCCAATACACGATCATTCGTTACTGGAATCCGAAGTAGCTTTTCAGAACAGATGACTTCAACTCTATTGAGTGATAGGAAATCCATCCCCACGATGATGTCGAAACTGCCCAACTCCATCGGCAACAAGTCGATGGTAAATGTGTAATCAGTGAGGGTAAGTGGGCAGTTCCTAAGTATAGTGCTAACTGTAACTTGCTTTCCGTTCGCTACTTCGATAATGTAAGGAGAGTCTAAAGTTTCCTCAGTAAGACTAAGTTGTTGTGCAAAATCAGATGAAATAAAACTCTGGTCTGCACCAGTATCAAATAGTATAGATGCATAAGAGTCATGTAAAAGAAATGTACCAGTGACCGCATTAGGGTCTTGGCGTGCAGCATTGGCTCCGATAACAAAAGCACATCCGCGAGGTGCTTGTGCTCCTAGTTGCACTTTCTTTGGACAGTTGCGTGAGAAATGACCCATTTCCCCGCAGTTATAGCACCCCCTATTATTGTTGTTGTTGCCTGGATTATGTGGTGGTGGTGGAGGTAGTGCTCTTGCTGCATTGTTGGTAGCCTGATTCACAGAAACGCGGCATTTAGTAACCCAGTGGCCAAACCGACCACAATTAGTGCACTTCCTACATTGAGCAGTAGGAGGATGATGATACTTGCAGTGAGAGCACTGGGGATGTTCTCCCCCATAGTTTATGGATACAGGATTGACAGGTGCTGCAGGTGCCTGTCTCAGAGGAGTAACGGCCGCATAGTTCTGCACGACCTTTTGCTTTTTCTTCTGATGGTACTCTGGTTTCTTTGATGTTGTTTCCTTAGCTTCTCCCTAATCATCTTTTAAAACTCCAGACTTTACCATTACCTTGGTAAGCTTAGCCGAGAGGGAGATGGCTGACTCTAGAGTAGCTGGATATGAAGCCAATACAATGCTTTGTATACAAGAAGGTAACCCTGTTACATAGCGATCAATTAGCTTTTCCAAGGTTGGCACCATCTCTGGCACCAGGGCTACCAGTTCATGATAGCGGTTGGTAAAAGTCATATGATCAGCTCCCTTCATCTCATGGTTCGAGAGCTCAATCTCCAGCTGTTTTAGTTCATGTTTCGACAGAACTCATTCCTCAAAAGAAGTTTAAATTCTGCCCAAGGCATCGCCATTGCCTCATCTCTTCCTTTAGCCCTGATCTGTGCGTTCCACCATGTTAAAGCTCGCTTGCTGAATGAACCGGCTACATAGCGAACTTTATGGTGTTCTGGACAACTGCTAATGTCCAGAGTGTTCTCCATTTTCTCTAGCCATTGGATTAATCCAACAGCGCCTTCGACTCCAGTAAAGCTTGGGGATTTGCATCTTACAAAAGATTTGTAGGAGCAGTCAGAAGTATGGCTAGTGTTTCCACTAGCCTCTCCAGTAGTATGGCCAGAATTGTTGCCATGACCTTGAATCGGGTTTATCATCTCTGGGATGACATCCTTCAATTGACTTGTCAGTTGAGTGCTCAAAAGTGTCGCCAGAGCGACAGTAGCAGGATCAATAACTGGACCCGCATCTGGGTTCGGAGGAGGATTTTGCGGAGGAGGAGGAGGTGGCGGTGGTGAATCTGGTGGTGACGGAGTAGAAGAGTGTGGTGCAGAAGTCTGTGTAGTCGGTACTGGAGTAGGTTGTCTTCTAGGCGGCATTCTGATCATAACCAAAAGAATTTGGTTAGTGCAGTGATCGAATGCTGAAGACAAAATGCAAACATAGATCCTAAGTTCTCTACATGAGGGTCCCTAAGTTATAGTCTAGGCCAAACCGTTTAAGTAATGACCTATTATTCTCTATAACCTTGAGCTCTAATACCAATCTGTCACACCCCGAGCCGGCGGGGTTGGATCAAAGTCCCCGTCGGGCGGAAGGTTCTTGGGGCGCGATATCGTGAATGATAATCATAGTGATCAGATTGTTTACATAGCATCAATGCTAAGAATAACTGAAGCACATTCAAACATTAAACTAGGATTACAAAGTTAAATTACAATATCTATGTTCTGCAATTTAACTAAGTAAACCGAACAAAAGAATCAATGTTTGCTATCTTGTAGTCTATACAAGACAATCAAAAGTGATTCGTAATATCAACAAAAGATGTGCTTCCAAAATAAACTAGGTCCTCTATTCAGGCAGCCTAGTATGCAATCCAAAAGTCTTAGTTTAAACCTGTTCTCCACCTGAGAAAGCATGTAAGAAAACAAAGTCAACACAATGGTTGGTGAGTTCGTAAAGTTTATAAGTTTAAAATAGTTTTAACAAACCTCTTTCGGTAAAACCTTAATCTCATTAACTTCACATGTAATATCCAAATCGGTATGCTTATATATAGGGCATACCCATGAGTCGAGCCTACAACCCGCCCAGACGCCATCCCACCACATACTAATCCGGATATGACAGTGTTGTTAATGATAATTAAGCCTTTTACCTACCAATCAACCCATTCCTCATCTTAGCTTTTGTTTTCTGTTTCAAAGTTTACAAGTCTGTAGCATTCATGAGTATTCGTTTCAAAGTATGTTTAACAAGAATCATAGTTTCACACGCACATAGTTTAGCTGTCCCTAATCTCATGCGTGAGTACAAGCTCTGCACTAGCAGTCGTTTAGCAATTACGTAGCTCACGGATAGATACAAGCTCTGCACTAGCAGTCATTTAGCCATTACGTATCTCATGAATTAGTTAAGCTTAGTCTAGCAATTACGTGTCTCCTATATAAGATACAAGCTCTACACTAGCAGTCGTTTAGCAATTACGTATCTCATACATAGACAGAAGCCATGCATACAGAAATAATCCAGCAACTACATATCTCATATAAGCAGACAAAAGCTTTGCACTAGCAGAAGTTTAGCAATTACATGTCTCTTATATAGATAATAGCTTAGCCTCGTCATGGTTTAGTTTAATCCAGCAATTACATACCTCATACAAGCAGACAAAAGCTCTGCACGAGCAGTCGTTTAGCAATTACATGTCTCCTATATAGGTAATAGCTTAGCCTCGTTATGGTTTAGTTTACATGTATCTCAATACATAGTTACAAGCTCTGCACTAGCAGTCGTTTAGCAATTACGTAGCCTAAGATTAGATACATGTCTAATGTTTCATGCGCACATAATAGTTTCAAGCATATAGTTTCAAGTGTCCACACATAGTTTCATCATGAATTCCATGTATAGCATCAAGTCTCATGTTTATGCATATAGTTTCACAAGCATAAGCATCAAGTCTCATGTTTAAGCATTTAGTTTCATAAGCATAAGCATCAAGTCTCATGTTTTAGCATATAGTTTCATAAGCATAAGCATCAAGTCTCATGTTTAAGCATATAGTTTCATAAGCATCCAACATATAGTTTTAAGCCTCAAGTTTGAAGTATAAGTATCAAGTTTATTGCTTCTCAAAGAATACTAGTTTCCAAACATAAACATCAATGAATGCATCATGTTTAAGTCTAAAAGCATTAAATAACATTTCAATAGTTTATTTAGAATGTTCAACATGCTTCTCAGTCCCGAAGTAAAACAAATAAATTTGAAAAGGGACAAATGAACTCACCTTATGTCGTAGTAGTTGACTATGTATAACAAGAATACGCACGCCCTTTGTTTGCACTTGTTTTGATGTTCACGCTCCAGTATTGATTTCATAGTGTTGTAGTTTATAAGTATAAGTTTGTAAGGGTTTGTTGCATGTGTGAGTGTTAGTGTTAGCCCTAAATTTGGCTAACACTTGTGAGTCTTGTACGTTATCCGGCCCAAATTCATTATTTTGTATAATGAAGTGTTGAATTTTCGTCATTATTCTAGTTTTCACACTTACGTGTTAATCACAAATTATCATTTGTACATAAGGCCTTTAAGCCTTTATGTAGTTCGTTTTGAACTTATTATCAGCTTATAACAATCAAGGTGATAATTCGTAAAAGTATTTGTCTTTTGTTTTCATCGCTTCCAACGTTCATTCATACGTTTGTCATTTATTTATAATCAATTGGGCCGGATATCCTATTGGGCCATTTATTGTAAGATCGGGCATAAAAGTTGTGTGTGGGCCGTAAGCCAAAGGGTTTGGGCCTATCTATCATAATGAGTCCATTCGATAATCCCTTGAACCGAGATAGGCTCGTTCAACATAGGTGGTGGGCTTAGGACTTGGGCCGAACAAGGGAATGGGCCGAATGAAAAATTACTTGGACCAACTGTAAGAGTGGACAGAACA
Source organism: Mikania micrantha (assembly GCA_009363875.1). Classification (NCBI taxonomy): domain Eukaryota; kingdom Viridiplantae; phylum Streptophyta; class Magnoliopsida; order Asterales; family Asteraceae; genus Mikania; species Mikania micrantha. The sequence goes on from CM018693.1 coordinate 60,870,951, forward strand.
ACGTGGGCCGAAGTGATTATTCGATCCCTTAGATGGTTCGAACTCTTCAGTGGTCAGCTAATCACCATTTCCAGCGAACCTAGTGGCTTTGGCTCCATGGATCGGCCAGGTTCGTGGACACCAGAGGTTCGCCAGACATGGGTTCGGCCATTTCAATTGTATATAGGTTCGTTGTCCCTGATGTAGGAGTTAGGTTCGGCTAACATTAATGCATGAGGGTTCGTCTACAGTCCATGGTTCGTTTCACAAGGGTTCGTTGGAATGCCATGCAAGGTTCATCCCTTATGATTACCAAAGGTTCGCAAGTATTTAGAAGAGGTTCGGTTGCCGGATATCAGCCAAGGGTTCGTCTGAGAGTCTAGGTTCGCGAGGCTTAGGGTTCGGCTGATGCTTCAAACATGAAAGGTTCGCCACTTGAGAGGGGGTTCGGTCATCACCAATGGTTCGTGGCTACTAGGACAGGTTCGGCTATATGGTTCGCCAACCACCTGCATGCATCTCGCGAACCCTGTGTGCTTCGTTTCCATCATCATCTTCATCAACCTCAGTGATTTCAGCTCGTTTCTAAGGGTGAAGCTACACTACAGAAGGTCCCTAAGGGTGCATACGTGATGGAGTTGGGCCTAGATCCGATTTACAGTGGGTGTGTCGAAATAGATGGGTGAAAACCCTAATTTCCATGTCATTTCTAGCTTCATACCTTCGATTTAACTGGGTAGAATTCCAAATCGTTTGTACTTCCTTGTAGAGGGCTTCAAGATCTTCGTTTAGGCACTGAGTTTGTAAGATTTCATCAAGATTTGAGGGAGATCCAAAGGTTTGAAGATGAAGATTTCTAGAGAGAGGGAATGTGACGGGATTCAATTGTAGAGAGAGAGAGAGAGGGTTTGTCAAGAATGAATTAAATGAGATCATTTAGGCTTTATATACCCTAAGGGTATTCGGGTTCAATTCGATTGCTCGGTTCGTAGTTTCGTCATGTTTCCGGCACTTTACGCGCGTATTTCGTAGATTTAATAAAAAGAGTTTATTTTTAAACTACTTGGATGGTATTTATTTCTAATAATTATTTTAAATTTCATTTAATTAAATTATTTATCGAATTCCATTATTTTACGTGTTTCGTTAATTTATTCGCAAATTATTAAAATGGTTTTGTTTAACCTTATTTATGATGAGTTTCAAAATTGTAAAATAGGAAATACTTTTATTTTCCTTAAGTTTATGATCGTTCGTTTCATTTTCGTTTTCGTTTCGTCAGAACGCGTCGCCATCGCGCGTATTCGTTCGAATCGTCATTCGAACGAACACAACGCTGGTTTGGCTTTCTGATTCTTGTTCTCTACTGTTCAGTCATTATTCCAGAGCATTAAACTTTCAGAATCATTCGCACAGATCGTCACCTATACGAATAATTTGTCGGTTTAGCATTCTGTAACAACAACCGTTATAGTTTCGTTCTGTTTAACCTCACATACGTTTATACACAATAGTATCAAATCAAGTATCTATGTTTCGACACTGTGTTGTCTGACATGTTTCTGACTGTTAAACCCTAAGGTTTCAGTCAGATTTTAGACAATCGTATAATAGTCTAGTTTAAAGCATGATGTTTCAACAAAATAAGCATAGTTTCACGTAATGTGTACCTGATTTACTGTACGGTTTACTGTTGCGATCACTGTTCCGGCACGCGTCCGGCACTGATGTTACACTTAGGATTTAAGTAGACTTTAGTGAGCATTAAGTCTACATCAAGCTTGAAAGATCTTAGGGATACACTTCTAAGATTAAGTATCGAGTCAAGAAATTTGGATCGGGATTCTATAATTTTAGAAACCGAATTAAATTTCTCAACACATAGTCATTAAAGGATTTCAGAGGCAAGGATCTGTATTCTTAGTATCCTTGATCTGAAATTCTCAATCAGAGTTCGTTAAAGAATTTCAGAGGCAAGGATCTGTATTCTTAGTATCCTTGATCTGAAATTCTCAATCAGAGTTCATCACAGAATTATAGAGGCAAAGATCTGTATTCTTAGTATCTTTGGTCTAAAATCCTTATCATGTTATCATGTTCAGGTATTCATTATCATTAGGACTTCATAACTTAGAATCTGTGTAACAACATTCTTTAGTTGAAGTCCACACAAGGAGATCATTATACTCAATACTGTAGGTATTGAGAACCTAGGTTAATTAACCTAGGACACATATATTGAAACCTAAGGTCCTGATTTTTAGTAAATCAAGAACCTCGGTTTTGACAATCATAATCATATTCATAGTTCAGGAGACAAACATGAATCAATCATAATCAATCAAGAGTTAGAATCCTAGCTTCAAATACAAATGGCGGCCAAGCTCTGGCATACTGAAGTGGTGGTGGGATGTCGGCTGGGCAGGCAGTTTGCTTGACCCTACGTAAGCCCTATATATAAGCTATCTTCAGTATGACAGGGGGAATTCGGCATTCGTATTTAAAGTGAAGTTTCGGGAGAAACTGGAATCATTGAACATTTGTCAAACATACGAGATACAATCATTTGAGAAACAACCATTGTGTGAAACAATCATTGTGTTAATCAACCATAGATGAGACAACCATTGTGTGGGAATCAATCAAGTTGTGAACATTCTTTAAATGTAAACCTTAAGTGAAATTCTTAAGTGATTACATGTTTAGTACTTACTAACATAGGTTAACGAGAAAAATGTAGAGCACACACATGATTTTGTTCTACATGTTAACAACTGTTAGTAAGTGCACACATAATTCAACCATAATTCAATCATAGACTCAATCACAGTTCAACTGAACAAAGATCATGGGATTCTTAATCAATGGAACATACTTGTAAACCAATACAATCGTATTGCCAAATGCTAGCAAGGGCATGATCGTGGTATATCGAAGCGGTGGTGGGCTGGCGACTGGGCTGGCAGTTTGCTTAACCCTTTTGTATGCCCTATATATAAGCTATCTTCGGTATACTGGGAAAGTGTCAGTGTGTAGGTTTGGTGGAGTGAAATCATGAGACATCGTACATATTCACATGAGAAGTATGCTAATAAGTTGATTGCTTATACGTGTATTTGCTCAAATTACAATTGAATGATAATATTAGTAGTATGGATATATTACTCAATTTATCATGTAAATTCAATTGTATTCTATCTCATTACTGAACCACTTGTGGCTTCTATTCGTAGAATGCCTCCTCGACGTGACCCTAACGGAAGGGGTTCAACAAGTGGCAACAATGATGAGATTAACAAAATTGCCTGGGCCATCGCTGTACACATGAGGGATGTCATTCCGGGTATGGTCACTGATATCACCCAGAATCTTCGGGGAAGTACCAGTGATTCAGCACACAACTCAAATGCCACTAACGCCGGAACTGCTACCTTCACTTATAAGCAGTTCAATGATGCTAAGCCTCCTAAGTACTCTGGTACTGAGGGAGCTACCAGTCTAATGCAATGGCTGGAAAGCATTAAGGATATCCTAGAATTCACTGGATGTCCGGAAAATCTGAAGGTCAAGATGGCCTCAAGCGTTTTTCACAAAGGCGCACTCACCTGGTGGAATTCTGAGAAGAACACTAGGGGACGAGAAGTTGCTTTGGCCCTACCATGGGAAGATTTCAAGAAAGTATTGGTGGAACAGTTTTGTCCACGCCATGAACTGAAGAAACTTGAGGTGGAAATGTGGAACTTAGTCCAAGACAGTGGCGAAAGCGCCAAATATACAACTTGTTTCCATGAGTTGTGCATTCTAGTGCCACATCTAGTTACTCCTCTATCCCGCAGGATAGAGAAGTACATTGAAGGATTACCCCTAGTCATCAGGGGAACTGTTATGGGGAGTAGCCCCACTACACTGGAAGCGGCAATTCATCTTGGTGCCACTCTTACTGAAGAATATGTTAAGGCTGGTGTGCTCACTCGAAAGGGGTATAAGAGAGCACAGGTTGAAGAAGGCAAGAAGCCTGAATAGCACCAACCCAAAAAGAAAAAGCAGAAACAAAAGACAATCAAGAATTTTGCAGCCATGACTGTAGCTGCACCTACTCAAGCCACTCCCATTACTGCTATTCCACAACCTGCAACGGCCAGAAAGCCTTATACTGGTCTGTTCCCACTTTGCACCAAATGCCAATACCATCACCTACCCACTATTCTATGCAAAAAATGTCTCAAGTGTGGAAGATTTGGACACTTGGCTGCAAGATGTCGATCTGCTCATCTAGCTGCTGCTACAACTACCACCGCTAATACTGCTACTACTGGTGGAAGAGCTTGTTACAACTGTGGAGCAGAAGGACACTTCAGAAACCAGTGCCCAAAACTCAACCCAGCCGCTACAACTGCTACTGCTCGTGCCTTTGTTATCGGAACATCCGAAGCACGCGAGGACCCGGCAGTCATCACGGGTACATTTCTCATTAATGATCACTACGTTTCTATCATATTTGACACTGGTGCTGATAAAAGTTTTGTCTCTACTAATACTGCTTCACTGTTTAATAAACAACCATCTGTACTTGGTGCTCCTTACACCGTGGAAGTAGCGAATGGTAAGACCATATTAGTGAATTCAATAATTCGCGATTGTGAATTGAGATTGAACGATCATCTTTTCCTTATCGATCTCATTCCTATGACACTCGGAAGCTTCGAAGTTGTAGTAGGAATGGATTGGTTATCCAAAAACCACGCCGAGATGGTATGCTCGGAGAAACTTATTCGAATTCCCCTACCGTCCGGCGAAATGATGCAAGTTTACGGCGAGAAACCCTGCTGCGGATTGAAGATTGTGTCGTGCATCACGGCTAGGAAGTACCTGAAGAAGAGATACTGTGCATTCCTGGCTCATGTGGTAGAAAAGAAACCTGAGAAGAAAGCAGTTGGAGACGTTCCGATCTCGTCCCTAGAGCAAACCCAGTGGCGAAGTCACCGTATCGATTAGCACCGTCTGAGATGCAGGAACTGTCTAGTCAACTTCAGGAGCTTTTAGATAAAGGTTTCATTAAACCGAGTTTCTCACCTTGGGGAGCTTCGGTTCTCTTTGTCAAGAAGAAAGACGGTTCGTTTCGTATGTGCATCGACTATCGTGAGTTAAACAAGTTGACAATCAAGAACATATATCCTCTGTCTAGGATTGATGATCTGTTTGATCAATTACAGGGAGCGACTTGCTTTTCTAAAATTGATCTACGATCCGGGTATCATCAGTTACGAGTAAATGATGAGGATATACCAAAGACCGCATTTAGGACTCGATATGGGCACTACGAGTTCGTGGTTATGCCGTTTGGACTGACCAATGCACCGGCAGTGTTCATGGACTTGATGAATCGAGTCTGCAGGCCATACTTAGATCAGTTTGTTATTGTCTTCATTGATGGTATACTGATTTATTCAAAGACTGAGCAAGAACATGAGGATCATTTGAAGAAAGTCTTAGAGCTACTAAGAGCTGAACAGCTTTATGCTAAATTCTCAAAGTGTGAATTTTGGCTAAAAGAGGTTCACTTCTTAGGGCATGTCATAAACAAGGATGGGATTCATGTAGATCCAGCAAAGATTGAGGCAATTAAGAACTGGACTACCCCATCTACTCCAACAGATATTCGTTCATTTCTGGGTCTGGCAGGTTACTACAGAAGGTTCATCGCGAACTTTTCAAAGATCGCCTTGCCACTTACCACTCTGACTCAGAAAAGTCAAGCTTTTATATGGGGGCAGAAACAAGAAGATGCATTCCAACTTCTTAAACATAAGTTATGCAACTCCCCTATCCTTAGTCTCCCAGAGGGCAGTGATGATTTCATTGTCTACTGTGATGCCTCAAACCTTGGACTTGGTTGTGTACTTATGCAACATTACAAGGTAATTGCATATGCTTCAAGACAACTTAAGGTTCACGAGAAAAATTATACTACTCATGACCTTGAGTTAGGGACTGTGGTCTTTGCATTGAAGATTTGGAGGCACTACCTTTATGGTACTAAATGTGTCATCTATACGGACCATAAGAGGCTGCAACATATACTCAATCAGAAGGAACTCAACATGAGACAACGGCGTTGGGTTGAGCTTCTAACTGATTATGACTGTGAGATTCGTTATCACCCAGGTAAAGCCAATGTGGTGGCAGATGCTCTTAGTCGTAAGGAACCAGTCAAACCAATTCGTATAAGAGCCATGGAGATCAACACACGACCAAACTTGAAAGATCTGATTCGTATTGCACAACAACAAGTAGTGATCGACAATCAACTGAAGACAGATTTAGACTGCGGAGTTGAGGGTAAACTAGAACCTCGAGCTGATGGGGTTTTATACTTTAACGGTCGCATGTGGATTCCAAAGTCAGAAGAATTGCGCACACTCATCTGTGATGAGGCTCATAAGTTGCGATACTCAGTTCATCCAGGAGCCGATAAGATGTACCAAGACTTGAAGACATCTTACTGGTGGCCCGGAATGAAGAAAGACATAGCTTTGTATGTGGGGAAATGTCTAACATGTTCCAAAGTCAAAGCAGAACATCAAAAGCCTTCGGGACTTCTGCAGCAACCTGAAATTCCTCAATGGAAATGGGAACAAATTTCCATGGATTTCATAACTAAGTTGCCGAGAACTCCGCGGGGTTACGATTCGATTTGGGTGATCGTTGATCGAATCACCAAATCCGCTCACTTTCTCCCAATCGGAGAGGATTACAAAATGGAGAAGTTAGCCACCTTGTACATCAACAAAATCATCGCTCGTCATGGTACTCCAACATCAATCATTTCTGATCGTGATAGTCGTTTCACTTATCGCTTTTGGCAAACATTGCAAAAGGCCTTGGGAACCCGTGTTAATCTTAGCACGGCGTATCATCCCCAAACCGATGGTCAAAGTGAAAGGACTATCCAAACACTCGAGGACATGCTTCGTTCTTGTGTGATCGATTTCGGTGGGAGTTGGGATACTCATCTTCCACTCATCGAGTTTTCGTACAACAACAGCTACCATACAAGCATTCAATGTGCACCATTCGAAGCTTTATATGGTAGGAAGTGCCGATCACCGGTCTGTTGGACCGAGGTTGGTGACTCACAGGTCGTAGGACCTGAACTCATTCAAGAAACAACAGACAAGATCAAAATCATTCAATCACGACTTAAGGCCGCACGAGATCGGCAAAAGAGTTATGCCGATCGACGTCAGAAACCACTTGAGTTTCAAGTTGGTGACCGAGTCTTACTTAAGATTTCTCCCTGGAAAGGAGTTGTCCGATTTGGGAAGAAAGGAAAACTTGCACCAAGGTACGTTGGACCTTTTGAGATCTTGGAAAGGATTGGTCCCGTAGCCTACTAACTCAAACTTCCAGTGGAGCTAAGCAATGTTCACGATACGTTTCATGTATCAAATCTTAAGAAATGCTTGGCGGACATGATGTTCAGATTCCACTGGAAGACATTCAAATTCAAAACAACATGTAGTTCATAGAACGTCCGGTAGAAATCATGGATCATGGAGTCAAGAAACTTAAATGTAGCCGTATTCCGATCGTAAAGGTACGATGGGAGGGCAAGCGTGGAGCTGAGTTCACCTGGGAACGTGAAGACCAGATGAATCTTAAGTACCCTCATCTTTTTACAGTACCTTCGGCTAGTTAATTTCGGGACAAAATTCCCTTAACTAGGGGAGAGTGTAACATCTGTGCATATAGTCATAGCAGTCATAAACAGTGTTAGTACAATGTGTAATTTTTTCAGTATTTATAATGTGATCAAGTGTTCCTGAATGTGTTTGTGTGTTATAGGAATTCTTTAATTAGGAACAAGTATGTATTATTTATTTACTGTCGTTTACGCTAGGCAAGAACAGTATCGTATTATATCGAAACAGTGGTGGGATGGTGTCAGATAAGGCAGGTAGCTGGACTCTGGGGTATGCCCTATACATATACTGCGTTCGGTGTAATGGGATAGTGTTAGTGCGTAGTGTTCTGACGAATAGTACGACAAACATTTAATCAAACAAAATCGTAATGCGTAAGCGAGACTGAGTATAGTTGTGGGTGACGATCCACAAAGATACGAATGTTGAACTTATAATTACGAGTAAACGATAAATAAATAATACGATTGAAAAATGTACGCGATTGCGGGTATACACGCAATTGTAGTCGTTTAACGGTCGGATTTCGAACGAAGAGTAAAAATAAGTAAAATAAATTATTTTCATTTTACAATTTTGAAACTCATCAAAAAAAACAATCCAAAATATTAAATGTTTTGTAATTGTAGTAAAAAGCGCGTAAAAATACGCGAAACCGACACCGAGCGAGACCGAACACGCGGGGAAACACTCAGGGCATAAAAGCCCTAAATTCCCCTCATTTTCTGCATTCAATGCAGCCCAACTCTCTCTCTCTCTCTCTCTACAATTTTCGTGAACCCACTCTCTCTCTAGAAATTCAAGCTTTAAACGCACGTAACTTGCTCGTTTCCTGACGGAATTGGGTGTTCTTGGTGTCCACACGTAGCTCTCAACATCCTCTACAAGGGAGTACCACAGATCTGAAGTTTTATTCACGGAATCTCGAGGTATTTGTGTCACACCCCCAATTTCAACTAACGGAATCACACCGTTTGGGAGCATGACAAACCAGGATCTCAGATCATTAGACATAGCGAAGACCTCTATATGAATTTCAAAACATACGTTGGTCTTTAAAACATAACATTCAGAGTTTACAAAAAGTTGCGGAAGCGTTTAAAAACCATAAACAGTTGTAAAGTTAAACATTACAAAACAAAATACTCAAATGTTCAAATTCAAATATTCAAAATGTTCATAATGCATGAGACTCTATCTCCTAGTCCATGCCATCTTTTACGCGCGCCTTAGCGTCCTGAGAAAACATGCAAATCAAGTCAACACAAAGGTTGGTGCATAACACAGTTTTAAATAATCATAATGTTCAAAACAACAGTTTGAATAACAGGTTGTAGATAACATAATCACACATGCACAGTCATGATAGCTAGTCATATAAACTATTTACATACGTGTTCGACACCGAAGCTGACGGATTGCCATGCTATAGCATGTTTTCGCCTTGCCACTATTGTCTATCACAACAATAGTAAAAATGTGTTTGGTCAGTCAAACACCTGCGTAGATCCCATCTACCAGGTGAGGTTTGTCAAACCTAATAGATCTATTTCCAACTACCACGCTTTGCATTACAGCAAACTAAACGGTTCGAGGTGTGTAAGGACTTTCAAGTTGATATGTTTTCACATAATGTAAACAGCTAACTCATACAAGTGATATGTATCTAAAAACAGTTTGTTGTACATGTTTTCTCCCCCAAAACAGTTTAAAATAAGAAAGGGGCCATGTACGCACCTTTGATAATAGCAGAATGATCAAATACGTGTGAACTTGCGTAGAAATCCTCTACGAAGAATCTGTTATTTAAACAATAACCTAAAGTTATTCGAAATGTCGTTTTGTGCTTGAAATCACATACGTATCAACATACGTATGTTAGAGTGTGAGAATTATGCATACGGAAGTACGCGTGCCATTGAAATCGATTAAATAAAATCATATTTGATTTTATTTAAATAACCGCAGTTATACGCGATTTCGTTTTCGGATTAAAATATGAATTTTATCACTCTAATACGTTCGTATTCTCGTTACGGTTCCAACGCAACTTGAACGGACTAAAACGGAGTTCGTATGTGAAAGTTATGACAAAAATACAAGAAATTGATTTAAAACCCAAAAATGGTGGAACCCGGATTCGAACCCGCGACCAACAACTCCACACACACACAAGCTACCAGTCTCGCCCGCTAGGGTATCGCGAAATGATTCCAGAAATAATTCTTTTACACATTACTTCAAACTAAATCCCATTTGTTAATATAGCCGAAGCAACATCTACAAAATTGACCACCATTTCGAATCCGGTTAAACTCAAAACCATAGGGTTTCTATTCTAATCATCCAACCGACTCTAGGAATAGTTTTAATTCGAAAGATTAAACATCATAACCCCATAAAACTGATCTTAACCCGTTCGAACTTGAGTTTTCAATCCCCAACTCTAATCCGTTCGATTAACTAATCCTAACTTGCAAAATCATAAGGTTTTTAATGAAACCATGATTTCGAAACTATCTGTGCTCATTAATTTCATTTTCAGATTCAATTGTGTTGAAATCCCCAATTCTTTTAACTCTAAGAACCCTAACTGTCGAACTCACAAAATCTGATACTAGAACTTCAAATTAAAACATGCTTAAGGTTAATCGGAACTATCTGAGACTAACCATAACAATCAATTTGATTTTCCAGTTCGTTTGTTATGAAATCCCCAAACCGTTTTCCCATCAAGAACCCTAGAATCGAATACCAACAATTCGAATTTGTAATATGAAATTAACCTATGCATAACCTCAATCGATCACTTATGAAGCTTTCTATATCATTTAATTCGATTATTAATCTCTTTAAGATCAAGACCCCCCAAATCGTTTTGCTATGAACCCTAGTTACTAGAACTTGATCAATTCGATATTAACAGTTGCAATTGATTTAGGATAACCCTTAGTCGGCCATATTAGAGGATGTAGGATCAATTACTTACTTGATTTGATGATTAATCGATGGAGATCAACTTTGAGTCTCAAGTTCGGCCCCCTCTGGATCGATCCTTCTGTCTGGAACTACTGAGATCAAATTGTGGTATGTAAAGGGTTCTAAATGTGCCGATATATGATTCTGGAAGTTCAATTTGTGATGTTGAAGTCGAATTATACGAATTCTAACACCCTAGTCGACGGTTTCGAACATTCATCATTATTGTATCTTAATTCGAAGAGTTAATATACTAATAACGTATAGAAACCGATTATAATCATCAATGGGATGATTTAAATTAATCAATTTCGGTTATACTTAAATTTAATGTGGAAATTCGAATTCCATAAACCATTTAGTCGAATTTTGACTTATAAAAGTCAAAATTGACACTAACAATCACTTACAAGTTCAATCTTCAACAATTTAACACTTAGCAATTTATTTTTCTTAATTCCTAACTCCTATAGGTTATTCCGGATCGACAACATAACATTTTTATTAACAAAATTGAGCCTAAAATCCCTAATTTCCACTAAATGTTTCAATTGGACTACTATTGGGCTTAAATTAACCCATTTGGGCTTATCAAATACAATTGGGCCTCACTGGGCCTTCCTGGGCCTACCTTGGCCTTCCCTGGGCCTACTTTGTTTACATTGGGCCTTACTTGAACTTATTGGGCCTTACTGGGCCTCTCTTGGCTTATTGGGCCTACATTGGCTCTGTTGGGCCTACATAGACTTCGTTGAGCCTAATTGATCTTGTTGGGCCTTCATTGGCCTTGTTGGGCCTTCATTGGCCTTGTTGGGCCTATGATATCACCATCTCCCGTTAACAAGGTTAGTGTAAAAAGTCGGATTGTCACATCATCCCCTTGTTGAAGGAATTTTCGTCCCGAAAATTAGTAAGTGTTAAGAGTAGTTAGGAAACTACTTACGAGTTTAAATCGTACGTGTTAGTGTGATTTGATCATTCTGTGTGCTTGTGTGTACTCACACACAAAGTCTAATGCTTGCAACATCACAACTCAAATGTGATCGTTCAATGTGACTGTTTGCGTGTACACTAGTTAGTTCACCTAACTGTGACTGTTTGTGTTTAATCATACAATGTTGTGTAACCTCACACCTAGTGAGTGTTTGAAACTGTTTGTACTATGTAACCCCGCACATAGCAAAATGTATGTCACTAATCGTGTATGTACTACCATAACATGTAACATATGAAATGTAGCACATAAAACATATAGAATGTAATGTAACACAAATGTTTGTAACAAAATCAATTGAATAAATAAAATGTTTGTGCTTACAGTTTGAGATTTGCAGTGTTGATGTGTTAAAGCATCACGTCATCCCCTTGTTGAAGGAAATTTCGTCCCGAAATTTAACGTGCGCTCTCAGTGTTAGCAGTAGCTGTTTTGAATAGATGAGGATATTTCTTCATCATTTGATCCTCCCGTTCCCATGTGAATTCAGGACCACGTCGTGAATTCCATCGGACTTTGACTATCGGAATCTTGCTTTGCTTTAGTTGTTTGACTTCTCGGTCCATGATTTCTGCCGGTTCTTCAATGAATCGTAACTGTTCATCTACTTGTATTTCTTCCAACGGTACAATCAATGTCTCGTCAGAAAGACATTTCTTTAAGTTCGACACATGAAACACATCATGAACTCCACTGAGTTCATCCGGTAGTTTGAGTTGGTACGCAACCGGACCAATCCTTTTCAGAATCTCAAAAGGTCCTACGTAACGTGGACTAAGCTTTCCGCGCTTGCCGAATCGTATCACACCTTTCCAAGGTGATACTTTTAGAAGAACTCGGTCTCCTACTTGAAATTCCAACGGCTTGCGACGTTTGTCTGCATAACTCTTCTGTCGATCCCGAGCTGCTGCCATACGGTTCCGGATTTGAACTATCTTCTCTGTCGTCTCGTGCACCAGTTCAGGACATGTTAACTGACTGTCACCAATTTCAGCCCAGCAAACTGGTGAGCGACATTTGCGACCATACAAAGCTTCAAACGGTGCTGCTTGAATACTTGTATGATAACTATTATTGTAAGAGAATTCCACCAACGGTAAATGATTCTCCCAGCTATCACCAAAGTCAATTACACAAGCTCGTAACATATCCTCGAGCGTTTGAATCGTTCGTTCACTTTGACCATCGGTCTGTGGATGATAAGCGGTACTCATATCTAAGCGAGTCCCCAATGACTTATGAAGAGATTTCCAAAAGTTGGAAGTAAACCGGGTATCCCGATCTGATATGATAGAGATTGGCACACCATGCCGTGCTACTACTTCCTTGATGTAAATGCGAGTCAGTTTCTCCATCTTATCAGTTTCCTTAATTGCTAAGAAGTGTGCAGATTTCGTTAATCGATCGACAATTACCCATATCGTATCACAACCACTCGGTGTACGGGGTAACTTAGTAATGAAATCCATCGAAATCTGTTCCCATTTCCACATCGGTATCTCTGGCTGTTGCAGTAAACCAGATGGCTTCTGATATTCAACTTTGACTTTCGAACAAGTCAAACATTTGCTAACGTACCTAGCAATATCCGCTTTCATATGAGGCCACCAATACAGTGCCTTCAAGTCATGATACATCTTGTCTGATCCCGGATGGACTGAATATCTGGACTTGTGCGCTTCGTCCATCACGAGTTCCCTTAAACCCCCATATAAAGGTATCCACATTCGATCAATGAAATAACGAATTCCATCAGGTTTAACATTCAATTGTTCTTCCATTCCTCGTAAAGATTCCGGTACTAAATTTTCCTTTTTCAAGGCCTCAATCTGAGCACTGTGCACCTTGTCAGGTAAGTCGGTATGTATTGTCATCATAAGTGCACGAACCCGTCTTGTTGAAGTTTCCTTTCTGCTTAAAGCGTCGGCTACAACATTAGCCTTTCCCGGGTGATACTTAATCGCACACTCATAATCGTTCAACAATTCAACCCATCGTCGTTGCCTCATATTAAGCTCCTTCTGATCAAAGATATGCTGCAAACTCTTATGATCAGTGTAAATGGTACACTTAGTTCCATACAGATAATGCCTCCAAATTTTCAAAGCAAAAACCACTGCTCCCAAATCCAAGTCATGAGTAGTGTAATTCTTTTCGTGTGTTCGTAGTTGCCTGGAAGCATAAGCGATCACTTTATCACGTTGCATCAACACACATCCCAATCCCTGTGCAGATGCATCACAATACACCACAAAGTCTTCCGTCCCTTCCGGTAAGGACAGAATCGGTGTGCTGCAAAGCTTTTGTTTCAATAACTGAAACGCAGTTTCCTGTTTATCTGTCCAGTTATACTTCGTTCCCTTATGCGTAAGAGCTGTAAGTGGTTGAGCGATCTTTGAGAAACCTTCAATAAATCGTCGATAATAACCCGCCAAACCAAGGAATTGTCGTACCTCGGTAGGGGTCTTTGGCGCTTCCCAATTCTTAATCGCTTCAATCTTCGCTGGATCAACATGTATACCCTTTTCATTAACTATATGACCCAGAAATTGTACTTCTCGCATCCAGAAATCACATTTTGAGAACTTAGCGTACAATTGTTCTTGTTTCAATAGCTCTAATAATAGTCGAAGATGTTCAGCGTGTTCCTCCTCAGACTGTGAATAGATGAGAATGTCATCAATGAAAACAATGACAAACTTATCAAGATAAGGTTTACAAACACGATTCATGAGATCCATGAATACAGCTGGAGCGTTTGTCAACCCAAATGGCATGACCAAGAACTCATAATGGCCATATCTTGTCCTGAATGCTGTCTTTGGAATACCCTCCTCCTGAACTCTTAGTTGATGATAACCAGACCTGAGATCAATCTTCGAGTAGTAACTCGAACCTTGCAATTGATCGAACAGGTCATCAATCCTGGGTAACGGATACCGGTTCTTGATAGTAACCTTGTTCAATTCCCGGTAATCGATGCACATACGGAAAGTCCCGTCCTTCTTCTTTACAAACAAAACTGGAGCTCCCCACGGTGAAAAACTAGGTCGTATGAAACCCTTATCCAACAACTCTTGCAATTGTGTGGATAACTCTTGCATCTCTGATGGTGCAAGTCGATAAGGCGCCCTAGCTATCGGTGTTGCATCTGGTGTAAGATCGATTCGGAATTCCACCTGTCTGATAGGCGTAATCCCGGCAAGTCTTCTGGAAATACCTCCGGAAATTCACAGACTACTGGTATATCTTCAATCTTTTTCTCAGCTACCGGCTTTTCAGTTATAAGTGCTATAACTGCCGTATGACCTTTCCGCAGACATTTGTGTGCTTTCATACAAGATATGAGACACAGTGGCGTACTGCTCTTCTCGCCTTGTACATACAATGTCTCTCCCTGCGGAAGAGGTATGCGAACAATCTTTTCATGGCATACGATTTCAGCCTGGTTTTTGGACAACCAGTCCATGCCAATAACTACATCAAAACTGCCTAAGGCAATAGGCATAAGATCAATCTCTAATGTTTGACCCATCAAATCAAGGATACATCCCTTATAAATGTTTTCTACTACAATCAACTTACCATCAGCTAATTCCACAGTGTAGGGACTATCTAAGGCAGTGGGACTAACATTTAGCAACTTAGCAAGTGAACTAGATACAAAACTCCGATCGGCACCAGTGTCAAATAACATAGAGGCATAGTGATTATTTAAGAGGAACGTACCCGTAACAATGTTGGGATCCTCCCGCGCTTGACGTCCTCCTATCACAAACGCCCTGCCTCTAGCACCATTGTTGTTGTTGTTGTTGTTATTGTTGTTGTTGTTGTTGGTGCCATTTCCATTACCGTTGCCATTTCCATTACCATTGGCATTATTGTCCCCGCCTTTCTTGAGCTGTGGGCAATCTTTCTTAAAATGCCCCATCTTGCCACACTCAAAACAACCTTTCTGAGCGTTGTTCTGGTTATTGTTCTGGTTGTTATGGTTGTTCTGCAGCTCCCCGCGACAATCCTTAGCCGCGTGCCCAATCTTGCCACACCTCTGGCACTTAGCTCTGTCACACTGGTTACCCGCATGATGATAACCACACCTGTTGCACTTGGGGTGCTTACCAATATAGCCCCCCGATGATGATGATTGCTGACCACTGTTGGAATTATGATAGGACTTGTTTGAGTCCTGCTTCCTGTTCTGCTGTTGGTTGTTACCCTTGAAGTTGTTACTTTCCGACTTTCTCTTGTGATCTCCTACCTTGGTAGCAGATGTTCGCTTAGGCAGGGTTCCCTGTAACACTGCCTGATCAGTAAGCTGATGCGCTAGACGAACAGCTTGTTGGATGGTGGTGGGATTTGCTGAAGTAACCATCCCCTGAATCTGAGGCACTAGTCCTCCAATGTACCTTTCGATCCACTTACTGACTGGAGTAGCCATATGTGGTAGCAGTCTGGCCAGTTCATGCGATCTGGTCGTGTACTCTTCAATGTTTGACCCCTCCATCTTGAGGTGCCAGTATTCCTCTTCCAACTTCTGCATTTCACTGCGAGGACAGTACTCCTCTTGCAGTAAAGTTTTGAAGTTGTCCCATGTCAAGGCATTAGCCTCTCCCAACCCCAGAGTCTGGACATTTGAGTTCCACCAAGTTAGTGCTGGACCCTCCAATGTTCCCGTAGCAAATTTCACCTTGCTTTCGTTAGGACAGTTGCACATTTCAAATACAGACTCAGCCTTTTCAATCCACCGAAGGAGTCCAATGGCCCCCTCCGACCCTTTGAAATTGTGTGGTTTGCAGTCCAAAAACATCTTGAACATGCAGACTTGTGGATTAACCAATCCCCCAGCTGGACTCTGTGGCCCTGTGTTGTGAGTCTGAGCATACTGTGCGATTGCCTCTGCAACTCTGTTGTTGATTAGCTCATTGAGCTCAGCAACAGTCATATGTACGTTTCCCTCAGCCATTAGTTTCCTATTTACATGAAGTGTTAGCACGAAGTCAAAATCTAATGTGACATGTGTAAGTAAAACAACAAACACAACATGTAATATAAATCAACACAACTGTTGAAAATAAATAATAATTCTTCCATAAATAGAAACTTTCTTTGAGTACAATACTTTTGAAATGAAATACAAGTTTTCAAACTACTAATGTAGGAACACAACCCGTTCCTAATAAGTTTAAATAAAACAAGAAAGAAAAGAAAAACAATCAGTCGTCCTCAACAGTGGATTCAGGATCGGACTCAGCAACTGGTGCTGGTTCCTCCTCCTCATCCTCATCCTGTTCCTCATTCTCAACTACCACTAAATCCTCCAAAGCTTCAATCCTGCCCGCCAAAATCTCCTCTCGGTTCTCTGACTCTTCTAGACGACCAATCAAATTGATCATCTCATTCCGCATATCGTGAACAAGATGGGTAAGATCATCCTGCCTCTCAATAGCATCCCATAACTCCTGAGATCTCTGTGCTATCCTATCTTCTGCTACCTCCAGATCCTCGCGCAATTTGGCGATCTCCTCGGCGTCTGTCCTTTGCCTCTTAGGCTCAGGAACATCTAGTGCTGGTGGTGGATGTGTAGAAGGTCCCTCAGCAGGGATCTGCTGAGTGCCCTCCTCAGGCTCCTCTTCCGGATCCTCATCCGAGTCCTCGTATGGATCCTCCTCTGGATCCTCGTCTGGATCCTCGTCTGGATCCTCCTCCGGATCCTCCTCCGGATCTGAGTCATCCTGCTCATATGGTGGAGGTGATGGAATAGGTGGTGGTGGTGATAATGGTGGTGCCGGAACTATCGGCTCCTCGTCCTCGGAATCATCAATGATAATATAAGGAACTGATGGTGATGCCATGCCTGTTACATAATATCATATGTAAGTGCAGTGTCATAGAATGTGTAAGCAAGTCAATTACATAATGTCATATGTAATTTCTAAGCAGTATGTGTAAACCTGTGTGTCTAATGTCTAACAGTCATAGTCTAGGCCTATAAATGCAAACCTAGTTCGCTATAACCAATGTCTCTGATACCAATCTGTCACACCCCCAATTTCAACTAACGGAATCACACCGTTTGGGAGCATGACAAACCAGGATCTCAGATCATTAGACATAGCGAAGACCTCTATATGAATTTCAAAACATACGTTGGTCTTTAAAACATAACATTCAGAGTTTACAAAAAGTTGCGGAAGCGTTTAAAAACCATAAACAGTTGTAAAGTTAAACATTACAAAACAAAATACTCAAATGTTCAAATTCAAATATTCAAAATGTTCATAATGCATGAGACTCTATCTCCTAGTCCATGCCATCTTTTACGCGCGCCTTAGCGTCCTGAGAAAACATACAAATCAAGTCAACACAAAGGTTGGTGCATAACACAGTTTTAAATAATCATAATGTTCAAAACAGCAGTTTGAATAACAGGTTGTAGATAACATAATCACACATGCACAGTCATGATAGCTAGTCATATAAACTATTTACATACGTGTTCGACACCGAAGCTGACGGATTGCCATGCTATAGCATGTTTTCGCCTTGCCACTATTGTCTATCACAACAATAGTAAAAATGTGTTTGGTCAGTCAAACACCTGCGTAGATCCCATCTACCAGGTGAGGTTTGTCAAACCTAATAGATCTATTTCCAACTACCACGCTTTGCATTACAGCAAACTAAACGGTTCGAGGTGTGTAAGGACTTTCAAGTTGATATGTTTTCACATAATGTAAACAGCTAACTCATACAAGTGATATGTATCTAAAAACAGTTTGTTGTACATGTTTTCTCCCCCAAAACAGTTTAAAATAAGAAAGGGGCCGTGTACGCACCTTTGATAATAGCAGAATGATCAAATACGTGTGAACTTGCGTAGAAATCCTCTACGAAGAATCTGTGATTTAAACAATAACCTAAAGTTATTCGAAATGTCGTTTTGTGCTTGAAATCACATACGTATCAACATACGTATGTTAGAGTGTGAGAATTATGCATACGGAAGTACGCGTGCCATTGAAATCGATTAAATAAAATCATATTTGATTTTATTTAAATAACCGCAGTTATACGCGATTTCGTTTTCGGATTAAAATATGAATTTTATCACTCTAATACGTTCGTATTCTCGTTACGGTTCCAACGCAACTTGAACGGACTAAAACGGAGTTCGTATGTGAAAGTTATGACAAAAATACAAGAAATTGATTTAAAACCCAAAAATGGTGGAACCCGGATTCGAACCCGCGACAAACAACTCCACACACACACAAGCTACCAGTCTCGCCCGCTAGGGTATCGCGAAATGATTCCAGAAATAATTCTTTTACACATTACTTCAAACTAAATCCCATTTGTTAATATAGCCGAAGCAACATCTACAAAATTGACCACCATTTCGAATCCGGTTAAACTCAAAACCATAGGGTTTCTATTCTAATCATCCAACCGACTCTAGGAATAGTTTTTATTCGAAAGATTAAACATCATAACCCCATAAAACTGATCTTAACCCGTTCGAACTTGAGTTTTCAATCCCCAACTCTAATCCGTTCGATTAACTAATCCTAACTTGCAAAATCATAAGGTTTTTAATGAAACCATGATTTCGAAACTATCTGTGCTCATTAATTTCATTTTCAGATTCAATTGTGTTGAAATCCCCAATTCTTTTAACTCTAAGAACCCTAACTATCGAACTCACAAAATCTGATACTAGAACTTCAAATTAAAACATGCTTAAGGTTAATCGGAACTATCTGAGACTAACCATAACAATCAATTTGATTTTCCAGTTCGTTTGTTATGAAATCCCCAAACCGTTTTCCCATCAAGAACCCTAGAATCGAATACCAACAATTCGAATTTGTAATATGAAATTAACCTATGCATAACCTCAATCGATCACTTATGAAGCTTTCTATATCATTTAATTCGATTATTAATCTCTTTAAGATCAAGACCCCCAAAATCGTTTTGCTATGAACCCTAGTTACTAGAACTTGATCAATTCGATATTAACAGTTGCAATTGATTTAGGATAACCCTTAGTCGGCCATATTAGAGGATGTAGGATCAATTACTTACTTGATTTGATGATTAATCGATGGAGATCAACTTTGAGTCTCAAGTTCGGCCCCCTCTGGATCGATCCTTCTGTCTGGAACTACTGAGATCAAATTGTGGTATGTAAAGGGTTCTAAATGTGCCGATATATGATTCTGGAAGTTCAATTTGTGATGTTGAAGTCGAATTATACGAATTCTAACACCCTAGTCGACGGTTTCGAACATTCATCATTATTGCATCTTAATTCGAAGAGTTAATATACTAATAACGTATAGAAACCGATTATAATCATCAATGGGATGATTTAAATTAATCAATTTCGGTTATACTTAAATTTAATGTGGAAATTCGAATTCCATAAACCATTTAGTCGAATTTTGACTTATAAAAGTCAAAATTGACACTAACAATCACTTACAAGTTCAATCTTCAACAATTTAACACTTAGCAATTTATTTTTCTTAATTCCTAACTCCTATAGGTTATTCCGGATCGACAACATAACATTTTTATTAACAAAATTGAGCCTAAAATCCCTAATTTCCACTAAATGTTTCAATTGGACTACTATTGGGCTTAAATTAACCCATTTGGGCTTATCAAATACAATTGGGCCTCACTGGGCCTTCCTGGGCCTACCTTGGCCTTCCCTGGGCCTACTTTGTTTACATTGGGCCTTACTTGAACTTATTGGGCCTTACTGGGCCTCTCTTGGCTTATTGGGCCTACATTGGCTCTGTTGGGCCTACATAGACTTCGTTGAGCCTAATTGATCTTGTTGGGCCTTCATTGGCCTTGTTGGGCCTTCATTGGCCTTGTTGGGCCTATGATATCACCATCTCCCGTTAACAAGGTTAGTGTAAAAAGTCGGATTGTCACAATTTGAGCTTGAAAAGTTTGAATTTTAGGGTTTTTCAATGTTTGTTCAATCCCATGCGTGTAACCGGTGTAAAAACCTCGACATACATCTTCCCAACATCACCGAATACCGGTCCATGCCTATACACACCATGGGGACAGCTAGATCGAGGGTTGGAGCTGAGGGTTTGATGGAGACACACAGGGTTCGTGGCTGCTTACTGGCTGAACCTTGCTGGAATGCAAGGTGGCCGAACCTTGTGCTGCACCACAGCCGAACCTCCCCTCGATCAAGGCATTCCAGGCGAACCATTGGGCCGATGATCATCACCGACGAACCTACATACTTCCTACCGAACCCTGTCGTTCATAGTGCCGAACCATGCACAGCATCATCAGCCCGACGAACCCTTCCATGCAAACGAACCTGTGCCCATCAACACATCAGTCGAACCATGCTTGACTCGCTAACCCTAGGTAGTGAACCTACTGCTCAAGCCGAACCTTCTCACGATCAGCGAACATCGAGAGCTGCCGAACCCTTGCATGGTGACGAACCATCCCATGCAGGCGAACCTTCGCGTTGCAGCATAACTATTTTCCTTCAGACGAGCCTTGGCCTGAGCCATCACCCACGAACCAAGCATCCACCGAACCTTAATGCATAACCCCGGCGAACCTTGCATGCAAACCCTTAGAGCCGAACCATTGTGAGAAGTCTTGGCCGAACCCTTTAATAGGTTCGCTGGAATTGGGAAGCTAACACAGTAACACCCCATTCGGGTCACATGATTCGATCAAGCCCAATGGGACTCTTGGCCCACTAGTCCTATGCAGTCCAATTTGATTTCATTCGGTCCATGGGCTGGTCCGGCCCACACCCACATCAATCGATTTGAAACTTAGAATTCGACCCATTGATCTACACTGACGATCGGCTCAGTTGAGTTACAATCAGCCCAATATGGTCCAATCGACCATATGCATCCTACATATGGCCCAAGGGCCCAATAACCAATGCTTAGCCCTAATAGGAAGATATTGGCCCATGGGATTATATCTCGGCCCAATCTTGGCCTTTTCATTCATTAATGATGAAATGATTATGATTGGTTTAAGTGTAACTTAACCCAATTATATGATCAAGTCATAAACACAAAGGCTTGGAAACATCTTAATTTCTCTTTAAATCTCATATTAAACAAGAGTTATCATAATCATAAACACGTGTTAATTATATGCATACAAGTTGTGCATAAAAGAACATGACACACTCTTTTTCATGAATCAATTATCAATCAAGTGACTCAATCATGATCTTCAAATTCACACAACATTCTTAATCACGAGAACAAGTTATTCAAGAGTTAATCAAGATCATGATAACACAAGTCAAGCGATAAATCAAAGTTTATACAATCATAAATCTTATATTCTATGTATGATTACAATGATATAGGAACCAGTTAGAAGTCTTGCTTGCTAGTTGCTACTTGTTATAGTTCAGAGTCTACTGCAGACAGGTGAGAACATTAGCCCCTCTTTTACTGTTTTTCAACTGTTTTGGGGTGGAACACGTGATCAAACTCTCTTTATGCTACTGTTCAACTGTTACAAGTTCACTTTAGAAATCCAAGGGATTTCTCAACTATTTTCAAAGGAATTATCAACTGTTTATAATGGTTTTATCACCCGTTAAACAAGCTCTTCTAAAATGTTTTATAAAAGGTTCACTAACTGTTTTACACAAAATTTTACATAAATGGTTTTTACTAACTGATAAATACTTTTAAGGAATAAGTTTTATAAACTCTTTTATTAAACTCGTGTTTTCAATAAAATGATATTTTTATAAACCTTGTTATTACACAAGGACTCTATTCTTGGTATTCAACCAAAGGATTTCAATTCATGGTATTCAAGCAAGGTTTTCAATTCATGGTATTCAAGCAAGGTTTTCAATTCATAGTATTCAAGCAAGGTTTTCAAATCATGATAATCAAATAAGGCAATTCAATCAATGGTTTCAAGTCATAGTATTCAAAAACATGATGTTCAATGTTGTGAACAAACTTATACATACATCAAGTTACATATTCATTTAGCGTTAGTACTGGGTGATCACAACAAGGGAAAGCGGACACATTTGGACATACCAAAGATGGAGTTAGCTTTTAAATTTGTTTTAAAAGCTAACTGCAGAGTTGGTTACATTATGGTTATATCAAAGTTGCTGATACATTTTCTGACTCCAAACATAGTTTGGGACTTGATTATATGTTGGCTTTTCTAGTAAATAGTCTGTTGACTGTTTGCACACGTTTTACAGACTTGATGTTAGTTTCGGTTGCAACCATCCATGTATTTTCATTCATTGTTTTATACATATGCCTTAAAATGCTGATTCATTATTTACAAATGTTAAACCTATTGTTCTCACCAACTACTTTTGTAGTTGACAGTTACTTTTCACGTGTTTCAGGTAATCAGGATTAGATCATTCTCAAGGACAACTAAGGGGACCATTTTAAGATAGAACAAGATGAAGAAACATGCTAGGATGGATTTAGAAACACATTAAAATCCTGATTGTTTAATTGTCTTGTTTGAAGTCTTATTTTGTAAACTATATTTTGGGTCTGTAGTTGTCATTCTTTTGATAGATAGATAGAATGTCTGTAACTAACAATGGTCTAAACTTTATGAAACTTAGTAATGCATTGTGGTTGTTCTTATTCAATACTTGTGCATGATTCAACCATTGATCGTCACCACGCCGTGGATTCCGCACGCGGCGCAGGGGGTGTGACAGTAGCAGTGGTTGCTGCAACAGAAACCGACTCTGACCGTTTCTGTAAAACAAATCTTGGCCTCTTCTGTCTCTTGGCTGGAGGGGAGGAAGTCTCAGCAGCTGTAGATGTAGTGAAAGTACGAGGGATAGGATCAAAATCAAAATCAAACTCTGGAATAAAAGATGGATCCCAAATCTCCTCCTTATCTACAAAGGCCTGCTCCCTAGACCTTGTCTCAAGAAAAACGACTTGAGATCTAAAACATGTAGTCACAACTTTAGGCCCAGTATCCTCTGAATTAGAATCATCCGAGGCATTGTCAGCCTCACCCTTAACATCCTCCATCTGATCATCCTCCCCCTCATTGGCAGAATTAGTCCTACCCATCTCCAATGGAGTAGAGACGATGGACATAGAAACAGTAGAAGCCTCGGGGTCATGAATATCAACACCAACATCAGCACCAACACTCACACCAACATCTCCAGCACCACTAGCACCACCACCATCAGTATCACCATCATCACCTCCTGGAACAATAATATCCTCCTTATCAGAATCAGAGTCCTCGTGTCTCCACCTCCTCCCATTAGGTGCAAGGTAATCAGGATTGAGGAGGTGGCCAAATAGATGATGAGTAGGAGGCTTCCTCTCCTTTCCTCGATATGAGAGAACCCTGTTAAGGGTAATATCAGTCATATGCTCTAGTCTGATGATATCTGAGTTGGCCTTGGGTAGATTCAGCACTTGAGCATCGAAGATCATCTGTAGAAACCTCGGGTACATCAAAAACTTCTTGTCGCCCTTCAAATACACGTTCTCCTTCATGTGTGTAAAAACCATCTCGGAGTAGTTTAACGAGATGTTCAGCACTAAAGCCACAAAGGCACACTACAGAGTCTCTCGCAGATCATCGAATCCTCCATGCCTTGATCCCAGGCAGTGAATAAGTACATGACTCAGATACTTGAACTGCGGGCATAAGAAAGCCTTGTTCTGCATTCGAGCTTCTAAGTCTCCATCATACTTGCAGCTCATGAAACATCCACGAACCAAATATCTCTCAAGAGTGAACGAATGATATGGTGAGTCCTGAAATCCACACACCCGTCTAATGTGCTTAGCAGAGACAACAACGTCTTGCCCTCTAACCTTCCCTCTGATAACTGAAGGCTCTACCTCGCAGTCAATGTCAGCTGTACTCCAGAAATCCCTCTGATGTGATAAATAAGGACCATGAACTATAGAAAGGGCAGTGAATATCCTGGAACGTCTCAGGAAAGCAATAATCTCAGTAAATTGCCCCGCGTTCCTAGTAGTAGCATATAAATGAGCACAGATGTCGTTCTTTGGAAAAGCCTTGTAGCTTGCCATTCTGAAACACAAGAGAAACAACAAGTCAGTTCAGTTCAGTAACCCATTGAACAAAATCAAAATTTTAAACACAAGTGTTCAAATGGTGCGAATGAACCTACACCATCCGAGTGAGACTCAGGCGAATGAGAAAACTGGCCGAATGAATGTTGCCATCCGAATGACACACGAATGAAGTCATTCTGATGAACCCATTCATTGGCATGATCAGATGGCCCGAATGACCTCATTCGGTCCACCCTTTGACCGAAAGGCTCTCATTCATTTGAATTCCCTCACTCGGTCTACCCTATGATGGGAATGGACGTCATTCAGTCAACCGAAGAACTTTGAAATCCCAAACTCCCAAAATCTTAAATCAGACCATAAAGATGGTAACATTTAGTTCAGAGGGGTCCGATTAAGGTTTTAGAACTGCTTTTAAGAACACTAACATTTGTTGGGTTATTTGATTTGCACAGGTTTGAGCCCTAAAACACCCAAAAATTCGAACTGTTAGGGGTTAATCTACGATCAAAATTTAATGATCTTGATCCCAACAATACCTGAAACAACCAAGATGTGAAAAATGATCAGTATAGGATAGATTTATGGTGAAAAATGAAGAAGATGGACATGAAGTTGCTTCGGGCGAACGAGGGTTTCACACAGTGAGGCAAAAAAAAGAACAGATGAGAATGAATCATTCGGCCGAAAGGCCCCATTAAATAGGGAAACTCATTCGGATGAGAGTTCAGCCGAATGAACCTATTTGCATCAGGTGATCAGCCGAATGACCCATTTGCATGAATGGATTCATTCGGTCTGTTGAGTTTTTTGCAGGACTCATTTGGGCGAATGAGACTCAGCACCCAAAACACAACTTATTTTCAGATTTGACATTTTGACCATAAAAGAGAGTATCATTATGAAGATTTGTCTGATTTGGTGATAGATTAAGATGAAATTGAATATTTGAACAAACAACTGATCATTTAAAGCAAACTAAATTGAAAATCTTTTTGTATTTTTCTGATAAGACAATAATTGTACAACTAACACTAAGACAATCAAAAAACATGTTTTTGTGAGTAGTCTTTCAAGAACAATAACATATACACCAGTTCATATCAAATCAGTGATCACCCATATTTTCTGACTGAGTTACCCATTATAGTCAACCAATATAGGTCAAAACTAATTTATAACTCATCTCCGCATATCTTAATACCTAACATCATAAGTTCTATAAGGTTCCAATTTATTTTCTTTTTTTATTTTTTATTTTTGATTTGTTTCTCAAGTTCAACACATTCTCATGGACGGCTTCAGCTAAGTCTTTACAAAGCAATATGGCACGTATACAGACCTGTGTTGACAAGATCCACCTGTTCTATCCAAATAGATGGCTTCAACTAGGCTGCAACCTAGTAATATGGCACATGTATGGAATCGAACTTATTTTATTTTTGTATTTTTTTAGCTTATCCTATCTGAATGGACGACTTCAGCTAGGCTGCAACCAGCAATATGGCACGTGTACAGAGTCGGATTCACTTTTATTTTCATGTGATTCAATCATTCTCATCTGAATGAACGGCTTCAGCTAGGTCTTTACAAAGTAATATGGCACGTATAAGACTTGAATTCATGAACATTTGAAACCACATCAGATCCTATGATAACAGGTGTATGCCTGATTTGAGTTAAAAACTGTTTATCCCTTAACTAGTTTTCTAAATTGGATCCCACGAATCAAACATTCTAAGCATTCACCAATAGTCTATAAACTTTGTAAAGTCGGCCTATCAGTACATCAAATCATAAAACCTATGTGTTTTCAGTTTATGTATTCAATTTTGCATTTAAGACATGACTGGTTAACACATCACTTTCTCAAACAAGACTTTCTCATTTTTACAGTTTTTCAAATGTTTTTGGTTTTTCAATTAAACTACTTTTTCTCCCCCTAAAAACCTAAAACTGAAAATCTTTTTGAGTTTTTGAATAAGTGAAGGAAAAATAACAGAAGTACTAAAAAGTAAAAATAAAACAAAAGAAACTAACTAACAAAACAATGATCATTTGTTTGATTCAGATGAAGGAATGACTTCTTCTTTTTGAAAAACACCATTAGCTGATAATAGATATAAAAATCTTGGTTTATCAAACGTTTTTGTATCAAGATCAGCTTTCTGGTTATCGGTGTGAATCCTAACAACATCGATTAATTTATTTTTAAAACAATCACGTATGAAGTGATATTTAATGTCGATGTGTTTTGTTTTAGAGCACTGGACAGGATTTTTAGTGACAGCAATGGCAGTAGTGTTATCAACAAATATAGGGGTGTTAGAAAACTGTAACCCATAGTTCCTGAGTTGTTGCTGAATCCAGATGATTTGAGAGCAAGAAATAGCAGCTACAATATATTCTGCTTCACATGTGGAAGTAGACACCGACGTCTGCTTCTTGCACTGCCAGGTAACTAGGCGTTTCCTGAAGAACTGACACCCCGTAGATGTTGACTTGAAGTCTCTTTTGCATCCACCATAATCTGAATCATTATAAGCAGTTAGGTCAAAGTTATCATCATTAGGGTACCATAAGCCCAGATTCGGAGTACCCTTCAGATAATGCAAAATCCTATTCACAGCAATAAGATGAGAAACTCTTGGTTTTGACTGATAACGAGCACACAGACAAGAAGCAAACATGATGTCTGAACGAGAAGCTATGAGATACATAAGAGATCCCATCATTCCTCGATACAGAGTGGCATCAATTAAATCCCCCTTTTCGTCTGGAGTAATCCGATGATTAACAGCTAGTGGGGTACCAACAGGTTTTGCATCCAACATAATGAACTGGCTCAGAATGTCACCAACATATTTGGTCTGATGAATAAAAATCCCTACCTCAGACTGATCCACCTGCAATCCCATCAAAAATTTATCTCTCCCATGGAACTCATCTCGAACTTGTCTTTCATAACCTTTTCAAAATCTTTGCACAGAACATCATTTGTGGATCCAAAGATGATATCATCCACATATACTTGCACCAAGAGCAAATCCCCATCCCTCTCACTAATGAACAAAGTGTAGTCAATGACACCTCTTCTAAACCCGTTGTTCAGAAGGTGAGTAGACAGTGTCTCATACCACGCTCGCGGAGCTTGATGCAATCCATACAAGGCCTTGTCTAGCTTGTAAACTTGGTCACGATGCAATGGATCTTCAAACTCGGGAGGTTGGCTGACATACACAACTTCATTAATTACACCATGAAGAAATGCACTCTTAACATCCATCTGATAAACTTTGAACTTTTTGAAGGATGCATAAGCCAGAAAAATTCGGATTGCTTCAAGACGAGCAACCGGTGCAAATACATCATTGTAGTCAATCCCTTCAATCTGTCTAAAACCTTGCACCACCAGACGTGCTTTGTTTCGTACCACAATGCCATGATCATCGCGTTTACAAAGTAAAACCCATCTTGTGCCAATAAATTTTGCACCCTTGGGTCTATCAACAAGCTGCCAAACTCCCAGCTTCTTAAATTGCAGCAACTCGTCTTGCATGGCATCTACCCAAGATTCTTCCTTCAAAGCTTCAGTATTCGTTCTGGGCTCAACTTGGGAGATAAAACAAGAATGAGCACAAAAGTTTACATCTGCAAAGTCAAGTATGTCAGCAAGACCGCCTAAAGATAACTGATTTCTGGTCTTCACTCCATCAGTTGGATTTCCGATAATATTGTCTTGAGGATAAATTTTGTTAATTCTGCCAACAGGATGAGTAGGAACCTCAACCTGTGGATCAAGGTTGTTTAGATTGAGATCCTCAAGGACCGGCACAATATTATCAACATCTGGTTCTGGAACATCTGGATGAGAGTGATTATCATCTGATTCTGAACTTTCATCATGTTTCTGCACTGGAACTTGAACTAAAGAAGGTTGCATGGGTTCATCAGGTGCATTTTGTGCATCATACATCATCTGAACAGCAACATCTTCATCAGAATACATGGGAGGCATATTGAAAGAGTCAAAAACATCTATTTAGTTGAACATCCAATCAGGACCCTTTCTAGGTGGTGGCATAGAATATTTCTGAACATCTACATGGTACCACTCGTCCACATTGTGAGTCGATCTGTTATAAACTCGCTTATTTGGAGTGTTATACCAAAGAAAATAGCCTTCTTCCACCTTTTCATTGAACTTGCCTTGCTCATGTTTCTTAAGCATTGTGCATGGAGCACCAAATGGTTCAAGATACTTAAGATTTGGCTTTCTGTTATGGAGCAATTCAAACCAAGTCTTCCCATGTCTCTTCATAATCAACACACGGTTCAAAGTATAACAAGCATTAGCAACGGCTTCATTCCAGAATTGAACCGATAGGAAGGAATCAGCTAGCATATTCCGATCAGCCTCAATTAATGTTCTGTTCTTTCGCTCAGCAACACCATTCATCTGTGGGACATACGGAGCACTGAATTGCTGAATAATACCACGTTCATTGCAAAAAGTCTCCATATTGTGATTCTTGAATTCAGTCCCATTATCTGTTCTGACCATGCGAACCTTGAGCTTATTAAGTGATTCAAGCTTAGTTACCATAACTTGAACTCATTCGAACGTTTCAGATTTCTCCTTCATAAAGAACACCCAAGAGTATCTGGAATACTCATCAGTAATGACTAAGCAATATTGATCTCCAGCAATGCTCTTGCGATTGACAGGACCAAAGAGATCCATGTGGAGAAGCTCAAATGGAACAGTAATTGAATGAATCTTCTTGGGTTTGTGAGACTGCTTGGTTTGCTTTCCCTTCTTGCATGAAACACAAACATCAGACAGCTTGAAGTTCTTTAAACTCACTCCCTCAACCAGATTGTTGTGAACCAAATGATTCATGTTTCTCAAAATCAAATGACCCATCTTCTTATACCAAAGAATTGAATCTTTCTCTGTTGCCTTGGACATAAAACATGAACCTGTAGAAGATGTAGTTGAAGCTATGGCCATATTGAGAACATACAAGTCTTGCTTTCTTGGAGCAGACATCAGAATCCAGTTTTCAGGAATCGTAATCCCTTGCTTGAGAATGTAGTAGCTAGAATCATCAAACAGAACCTTGTACATCTTGTCACAAATTTGTGAGACTAAAAGTAGACTTTTCTCCATCTGCTTCATATATCTGACCTTGTCAAACGAAACTTGAGCATTTGAAAGAATTCCTTTTCCAGCAATAAACTCGCCTTTGTCACCATCAAAAGCTGCGTATCCTCATTTAATTGAATGAACATTGGAATGAAGAGATATGTCTCCAGTCATGCGCCTTGATGCCCCACTATCAACAATCCAAGTGTTGTTAAGAGCAGCATTTGGGGCAACCTGCACATACACAAATCATTAGTTGAATTTGGGAACCCAAGCGTTTACAGTCTTGGGTTGACCCAATGAGTCCAGGATTTTCATTTCAATCCATTGTCCATCTGAGTTGAATTTATTAAGAGGTTTAGATACAGAAGTTTCAGAGGACTTGGCCATCCAAACTGTGTTTTTGCTGAAAGATTTCTTTAAATACACTGAAGATGGCTCGGATTGTTTCTCAAAAACAATTTTGGGTATAACATGATCAACCATAACCCGTTTACCCTTATCTTGAGATTTGATGGGTAAAGAATGTTTGGGTTTAACTTGAGGTGAGTGACAAGCAGATTTGACCTCTTTAACAAAATTCTGATTTTGTTTTCGATGTGGTGCAGCTTGTGGTCTAATCAAATGAGGACAAAATCTAGCAAAATGTCCAGGTGCACCACTCTCAAAACAAGCTCGTTTATCTTTGTGATAAAACTGTTTGGTTTTATAATAAGACTGTTTGTTTTGTTGAAAAACATTTATCTTCGTTTTGTCTTGCTTGAAACCCAAACCCTTTGTCACGTTAAAAACAAGATTGTCAGTCTTGAGCCTGTGAAGACTTCACAAAGCATATGGCTTTAGATAACTCTGAAGACATGTTTGTCTTTGATGAGATTGGCTCAACCTTTTTGACACCAGATGTCTGATTCTTAACAATGGACACTTGAGGAGAAACATCAAAATCATCCTCAGAATCAAAGACCCAATCCTCAACCAATCCCTCCACAAAAGACTCCTCAAACAATAAGGAACCCTTATCAGAAATGATTCTAATAGGATCAATTACTAATGGAGTTTTAACTTGAAAGTCTTTAATTTCTTTGTCATTTGGTGAGTTGACAAAACAATTTAAGACTGGTGGGGGACAATGATTGTATTTTGTTTCTTTTCCCTTACCCTTCAGATCAGTCCCATTACTGATCATGTGCTCAATGATGTATGAGGAGATTTCATAGCTCTTGAGCTTCTGGCTCAAAGTTTCATAGTCACATTCGACTATGGCTTATTTCCTCTTTGTCTCATTTATGGTATTGAGATAAGAAGTGATAGCATCTTTCTTATTCAGCACATCGATCTCAGCCTCATGCAATTGCCTGTTTAATAGCTCAATTTTAGCTTGAAAATCTTTTTCATTTGATTTTAAAATCCGGTTAGCCTCAATGCATTGGTTGAGATCGCTGATCAGGTCAACATTATGTTGCTGATAAGCCAACACCTTAGTTTCAAGGGCAACACAATTAAAACAACTAGAATGAGTTGAGGAACAGTCATTATATACCTGATCAGACTGAGATGAGGCAGAAGTATTCACCATCAAAACAAATTGTGTAGCAGATTGTTCTTCAGACTCAGCATTTGACTCTCCTTGAGTTTCTGAATCTGAGGTGCTTTCTGATTCTGATCTTGATGATTCATCCAGACTTGTCTTTGTTTCTTCTGAATTGCTTTCATCACTGGATCCAGCAACGTCCTTGATCTCTGCAACACAAGCTTTATCTTCACCTACTTTTTCAGTATTGAATCTGAAATCCTAGTTTTCTCCCTCATCATTCTGAACCATTAAAGCCTTGTTTGCATTAGATGAGCTAGCTGGAGTAGGAGTATCAATTGGTACTAGCCTTCTTTCTGGGTTAGCAGCTGATGATCTTTGGTTCTGAAATGGATTATGATTACCCATCTTCTTTGGCTTGCTACATTGTCTTGCAAAGTAACCTTTATCACCACAGTTGTAGCAGGTAATAGATGACATATCAAAACCAAACTTTGAGTCTTTGTTCAGATTGATGTCTTTCCCAGTTCTTCTGACAAAGTCTTTTGCTCTTCTGACAGCACTTGCAAGAGCCCACATGATGTCAATCCTTTCCATATCATCTGGATCAATCTGAGAGTAGTCTTCATTTGTCAAGTGTGGATTACCAATTTGCCCAGCTAACAACCCATCATAAGAACTCACAAGTGTAGACAAAAGGCCCATATGCTCTTTAGCAACCTCCACAGTTACTTTGTCAAAGTTGTATGTCTTCAAATTTGTGACCGAATGGTGTTCTTCTTTCTGGGAAATGGAAATTGTAGCAGACTGACTGAACTGTGTCTGACTTGATACATGAGCTTCTTCGGTCTGTGGGACAAAAGCTGTCTTCAGAGGAGCATGTGTAGAAGGAGCTCTTTCCACAGTAGGAGTAGAGTAATATAGTAATGGATCTTGAACTTGAGCAACTCTTTTTGCTTTCCACTTGTTCTCTATCTCTTGTTCCTTCAGCTTCTGAATAAAATCATTAATGTCCATGTTAGCAATCATCTCACTCTGTTTCAGGATCATCAGAAAAGATTCCTATTTTGGAGGTAAAGCGTCAGCCAGACATTGAATCTTCTCTTGTGTAGTTGTCTTGACTTGATGATCGTAGAGTTCACTGAGAAGATGATAGAATCTAGCGATCAGATCATCCAAAGACTTTTACCCACGCACATGAAACTATTGAACTCTTTCTTCAACGCTTTAGACTTGATGCTCTTCAATGCATCATTTCCCTCATATCTTTCTTGCAAAGCATCCCATAGTGATTTGGAAGAAGTGAACTATCTGAATTGATGAAATATATCTGAAGCAATAGATTGAGACAATATTGCATACGCCTTCTTCTCAAAATCATACAACTTTCTCTGAGGCTCAGTCATCCTAGTAACAAGCATAGGTGATCCATCTTCACTAAGTGGTCTCAATTACCCACCCTCAATCATCATCCAAATAAGAGTATCCACTCCATTAATATGAATCTCGAATCGATACTTCCAATGTGGATAATCATCCAAGGAGAGTAACTTTGGAGATTTGTTTGAATTCCCCATCTCTGTCTCAGTAAGCAACTTCATAATTCTGTGGTTCTGATTAGCCATCAAAGCAAGTTCCTACATCTGCTCAAGAATAAACTGATCCAACACTTAGAAAATTTGCAAAACTGTTAGCCGAATGGAGATTAATCAGCCGAACGACAGGGGCCGAATGAGTGAAATAGAACCGAATGAACAAATTTGACCGAATGGCTTGTCTGATGCGAATGGATAGAGAACCGAATGACTTGTTGACCGAATGAATACCAATCAGCCGAATGAGTGGCTATTCGTATCAAATGTTGGACCAAATGAGAGCTATTCGGCCGAATGACCTATTCGCACAATAGTTATTCGCCCAGTCTAGTCATTGGTACACAACCTCATGACAATATTCCTAAGCTTTAGGAATGCTCTATTGATCAAAACAACCTGAAAAACCCAATGTTCTCTAATGAAACAGTAACTTGGACACTAAGAAACTCTGGGTTTTTGAATATCTCGAATCAATTATCTGTAATATGATGATTTGGATCCAAAATCGAGCAGAATCAAGAGCCAAAGCTCCGATACCACTTTGTAGGACCTAAGAAACCCTTGGAAACCACACGGTTCCTTGTGGATTCTGCTCGGCAGGTCCTTGAATAGTGCGGAATCCTATTCAAGGGTTTTCCAATCGAAATCACCAAGCCCCGTGGCAATCCGATGATGTAGAATCAACGTTTTGATTGAAATCGAACACCACGTGGTGAGAAACCAAGTTGGACAAGGTAAGGCGGCTCAAAACCCTAGGATAATGACAGGGAGTGCTCAGGGGTCAGAGAAGTTATATAAAACATTCTGTTTGCAGGTCTATATATAGACTGAACTCATTCAGCCGAATGAGTTGTGCGAAACACTCATTCGGTCGAATGGCTCAAGCGAATGAGCTGGTCAACCAAATGAGTCATGCGAGTGACTCATTCGTTCGCCTCAGTCATTCGCTAGTCGTTCATTCGTGCGAAAGGACTCATTCGTCGATACCATTCGCACGAATGGGTATGTATTATAGTAAAAGTCAAAGTCAAACATATTCAAACACATAAAACTCCAATAAACATAAACAAACAATACAGAATAGTCGATTTCATTACTGATATAAACTTTAAACAATCAAAGTCATACAAAATAGAACTAGGGACACTACATGCACCAACAATTTCTAAATATAGTAACTTTACTAGCAAAACGCATACATGAATGTGTATTTTAGAGATGATTCGATAATTTTAGTGTGATGATGTTCATATGAATCTATTTGAATGTTTAAGTTGATTTAAAATTATAATTATTGAGAAACTTTCCATATTAGGAAACTTTATTTGTGTATTTTCATAAATAGAATATTTGGACTAGCTTCGGTAATGATAAATGACATAAAACGCCATATTTTGATGTTATGTGCAATAGTTGAATGATTTTTTTTGTTGCTAGCATGAAAAATATAGAAACTTTCCATTTTTTAGTAACTTTAATTACTTAAAATGGACTTGTGTGCTATTTGATCGTATTTAACAACGTGCTAAGTGTTAACATGCACAGTAAGGCTAAACAAGCATGTTAGAATTATTAAACCAGAATTTATGCAAACTTACTAAAAATGGGACTTACTATAAATAGTAAGTTGACTATTAATATGACTTGCGTGCTTACTATGAACATAACAACCATTTCATGAACTATAACAAACACACGGTTCACCAACGGGTCGTTGACTTTGACATGGTCAAACATGGTCAAACACGAACAAGCATGGTCGAACATGGACGAACATAACAACCGTGGGTTGTTGAGCACGAACACGGACACAAACACAATCACGAACACAAACTTACGTAAGAAATGCGATATAGGTAACTGGTGACCGATTTATCTGAAGACCAGGAGCTTACGCATTTATTATTACTCAGGTGAGTTTACGGCTCCTCTTTCAAACTATTTTACAAGCTTTCAAACTAGGGCTGAATACATGTTGTGAGTCAAACTTTATACATTTATACGAACATATTGTGTATGCTGGGTTATTGGAAAAACATTAAGTGTTGTATCGTAACAAAGTCCTCGCACAGTCTTACCATTAATGTATTCACAATGAGGTGAGTTTTGATAGTACTATTGGGTGTGACAAACCCCACGCGGTGCCAACTCTGACTGAATGTCAAGACGCATGTAATCTCAACCCATCGTCCATGTCATTACGATAGGCATGGCGGAGGCTAGAGCAAACAAGTCTAGTTCGATAGAGACGCAACTGACACTTGGAGCCTAGGGCTCGGAACAAACATTTAATAAACAACATGACACGTAACAAACATTTTATATTTATATATTGATATCAAAACCTGTGACTCACCAACCTATGTGTTGACACTTTTTCTTAACATGTTTTCTCAGGTAACTAGCTTGCACTCGGACTCAGGATGCACCTAAGGATCAAGCACATGTGTCGCATGCATTCATACGGAGTCTTTTCAAATGAACAACGATATTTATTTTCTTTTACAAACAATGTAGTGTATCTAACTATTTACTTTCCGCTGCATTGGAACGACTTATTATTTCCGCTGCTTAGACGCTTATTTTCAATGCTTTACACTATTTATGATGTTCCGATGCATGTTTAATTAATCAGTTTGATTAATATTGTGATTTCGAACGTACTTTTCAAACGCATATAGAGTCATTCAATATGACTGAGAGTTGTGATTATGGCCACGTCACACCCAGCGGTCTGACACCGCAAGTGGGAATTTGAGGGTGTGACAGAATGGTATCAGAGCCTTGGTTATAGATAACTAGGTTTGCATGTAGCAAACTTAAATTATAGCCATTGCTCTACAGTAGATACTGCACTTAGTCATTGCACAATGATACTGTTATTATTGCTATATGATTACTCATTAAACCAAGTTACACGATAGACAAAAACGGAGAGAGGAACCTAGGTAAGAGACCGGGAGATGACGATGATGGTAAGGAGGATCGACGCAATATGCGTCGCATGGTTCCACTATCCGATATCATCTCGGGAGATTTTATACGTGCTCCCTCGACGAGCAACACCAAAGACTGGGACTGGTACCCAGACATGATCCGTAACTGGATCAGCGAGGAGAGGGTACCCCCGCATATGTCCTTGGGGAGTACCTCTAGCGATTCGGGCTACTAGCTCAGGGATACCCGCTTGGGCAGGTCTTCGCGGCCCATGCTGCTAGATCGGATTGGGCAATCCATCATATGTAAGACTTGTCTAGCAAGTTTGCGGCGGTCTTGGCAGACCGAGAGTATCTTCGACAGCAGGTCGAGCATCTCCTAGAGGAGTTAGCATATACGGATCGGGTGCACGATAACCAGGTCGAGGCGACTTGTCAAGCCCTCCGAAAGCAGGGGGA
The DNA here is from genome assembly GCA_009363875.1 of Mikania micrantha. NCBI lineage: Eukaryota > Viridiplantae > Streptophyta > Magnoliopsida > Asterales > Asteraceae > Mikania > Mikania micrantha. The sequence goes on from CM018693.1 coordinate 60,907,376, forward strand.
GATGGCTGCTCAGATGGAGCAGATTAGAACTAGGATGGATCATTTGGAGGAGCACTCAGCTGCCATGGCTACCGTAGCCCAGGATGCGGCAGTCCAGGTATTAGCCGAGGTGAACTCTGCCTAGATCAGGGCAAATGTGGAGATAATACATGCATGGGCAGCACAGTTTATTGAGGATCCTGAGCCAGAAGAGGAGCAGCTCTTCGATAACGATGATGAGGAGCCCATGGAGGACGAGGACGAGAATCGGAGGAGGAGCCTTTTGAGGAGCAGAATGATGGACCTGCTGCGAGTGGAGACTCGCTCTCCATTATTGCCTCCGAGTAGTTAACTTTTATTTTCATTTCAGTGTTAGTTCTAGAACCTGGATGAGCGATTTGCATTCATATGAACTATTTTGATAGTAGAAGTAATCCCAAACTCATGATTGCATTCTTGAAAAACGATTATTAATGAAAATGACATTTTGGATTTATTATCTGTGTATTGTACTTGTGCAGTATGCTAACATAACATCTAACTCAAACCGTAAGTAACATCATATATATTGTATATAGAACTAACAAATGGCGTGAAAAGGAACGTACGTACGAGGACCTAAACGAACCCTTGGCTCTGCAACCATCAAGGCGATGGTTGAACGAAGAGTCAGTCAAGCAATCACTGAGGATGAGGCAAACCGAGTTAACAATGAAACCAGTCGCACCAACAGCGGTAAAACTAACTTCAACTCAATTGTTCTAACAAACACAATGCAAACACTAACACACTAATTTGACAAATAAAACGCAGGATCCCGGAACAACCCTAAGGAATGCACGTTCAAAACCTTTCTGAGATGTCACCCGCATACTTCCAAAGGGACAGAGGGATCAGTTGGGATGCTCCGACGGTTAGAGAAAGAAGAATAGGTTTTTTCGATGTGTGATTGTGCTGAGGAAAATAAGGTCAAGTTCACCACCGGAACTCTCGAGGGCCAGGCCCTCACCCGGTGGAACACACACTTCCAGAAACTGGGTCTAGACGCTGCTAGCTCCATTACATGGGAGAAGTTCACTCGGATGCTCCAGGAGGAATACTGTCCACGGAATGAGATAAAGAAGCTCGAGGAAGAGTTCTGGGTCCACAAAATGGTAGGATCGAAGATCGAGCTGTACGTAACTCGTTTCCACGATTTGTGAGACTATGTCCGGGGATGGTGGCCCCAGAATACAAGAAGATCGAGCAGTTTATCAGTGGACTGCTCGAACAAATACAGAGCATGGTCACAACATCTGACCAAACCCTGATCCAGCCCACCATCAAACTATCCCACAAGCTAACAGACTAGGAGGTAGCACAGGGGAAGCTATCCAAGAGGGGTGAACACTTGAAATCCCAAGACAACAACAAACGCAAGTGGGAGCCCAGTCACCACCAGTCTCATTCCTCACATTCATCACATCAGCGATCTGCACCAGCCAGGGCATTTACAACCACCCAACCCGACAACAAAGGGAAGGGTGTTTATGAAGGAAAGTACCCTCTATGAAACCGATGCTCATACCATCACTATGGGCAGTGTATGAGATACCGCTGTCTGAAATGCGGAAGACACGACCATATGGCCAAAGATTGCAAGAGCAAGCCGATCAATAACAACAACCCCAACCACAACAATTAGAACACTCTCAAGGGGTGTTACGAGTGCAGGAAACCAAGGCATATGCAGAGGGATTGCCTGCAATTGAAAAAGGTTGGAGAAGGAGTGGCAAAAGGCCGAGCTTTTGTGATTGGCTCTGGGATGCAAAAGATGATCCAACTATCGTTACCGGTATGTTTCTTTTAAATAATGTATATGCTAGTATATTATTTGATACCGGTGCTGATAGGAGTTTCATATCTAGTGAATTTATCCATATGCTTAATGTTACCCCAACACCACTAGACTATAAGTATACCATAGAGTTAGCTGATGGCAAACTAATAGAAACTTAACACATTTTTCGAGGATGAGTCATGGTTCCGGGGGAACACAAACTCGAAATCGATTTAATGATGGTGACTCTAGGGAGCTTCGATGTGGTCGTTGGAATGGACTGGCTATCCGTAAACCAAGCTGAGATCGTGTGCAACGAGAAGATTGTTCGAATCACGTTGCCAAGCGGAGAACAGATCTTGATTCAGGGAGAACGGTGGGGAATACCGTTGAACATTATGTCCTGCATGAAAGCTAGCAAGTATCTATAGAAAAGGATACACCGCGATACTAGCTCTTATCACTGAACAACCAAAGAAGGAAAGGTAGATCGAGGATATCGATGTAGTCTGCGACTTTCCTGAAGTATTTCCTAAAGATCTACCTGTACTGCCACCGAAACAACAAATCGAATTCAAGATAGATCTCACACTGGGAGCTGCACCGATTGCCAAAGCACCATATCGACTGGCACCGACTGAAATGCAAGATCTATCTAACTAGTTGTAGGAATTGTAAGACAAAGGATTCATCAAACTGAGCTTCTCGCCATGTGGAGCACCGATCGTATTCGAGAAGAAGAAAGACGGATCATTTCGGATGTACGTCGACTACAGTTAGTTGAACAAGGTGAGGATCAAGAATCGATACCTGTTGCCGTAAATAGACGACTTGTTTGACCAATTGTAAGGGTCGATCTACTATTCGAAAATCGATTTGAGATCGGGCTACCATCAACTAAGGATACAAGAAGACGACATCCTAAGACAGCTTTTAGGACTCGATACGGACATTACGAATTTTTGGTCATGCCCTTCAGACTAACCAATGCACCAGTCATATTCATGGACCTCATGAATCGCATGTGCAAACCGTACCTTGACAAATTCGTAATAGTGTTCATCGAAGATATCCTAATTTATTCCAAGAGTCAGGAAGAACATGCTGAACACCTAAGGCTTATCTTGGATTATTGTAGAACGAACAGCTGTACGTGAAGTTTTCCAAATGTGACTTTTGGATTCGCCAAGTCTAGTTTCTTGGACATGTTGTTAACGAAAAGGGAATACACATAGACCCAACCAAGATCGAAGCCATCAAAAACTGGGAAGCACCAAAGACTCCGACAGAGGTGTGACAGTTCCTAGGATTGGCAGGGTACTACCGGCGGTTTATCGAGGGATTCTCGAATATTGCTCAATCAGTGATCTCCCTAACACACAAAGACAATAAGTTTGACTGGGGAGTGAAACAGGAGTCTGATTTCAACTTGCTGAAGCAGATGTTATACAGTGCACCGATCTTATCCCTACCGGGGGGATGTGACGACTTTGTGCTTTACTTGATGCTTCTAAACAAGGACTCGATTGTGTGTTGATACAACGCGAGAAGGTCATAGCATACGCGTCACGACAATTAAAGGTGCACGAGAAGAATTATACAACTCACGACTTGGATTTGGGAGCCATGGTGTTCGTTTTGAAGATTTGGCGACACTACCTGTACGGCACGAAATGCACTATATTCACCGATCATAAGAGCCTGCATCACATCTTCGATCTAAAAGAGCTGAACATGAGGAAACGAAGATAGGTGGAACTCATAGGCGATTATGATTGTGCCATAAAGTATCATCCTAACAAGGCAAACTTAGTGGCCGACGCGTTGAGTCGGAGAGAAACAACCAAACGCGTGCACTATAACTTACGATCCACTCTGAACTGCCACAATAGATTCAAAATGCACAGCAGGAACCTCTGAAAGTCGAGAACCTCTATCAAGAAACCTTGCGCGGAATGGATAAACAATTGGAGGTAAAGGCCGATGAAGCATACTATTTCATGGATCGAGACTGGATTACATACTACGTAGGATTGAGAAGCGTAGTGATGGACGAAGCTCACAAGAGCTGATATTCAGTACATCCAGGTTCGGTCAAGATGTACCACGATCTGAAGACGACCTATTGGTGGCCAAACATGAAATCAGAGAGCGTGACTTATGTGAGTAAGTGTCTGAATTGCTCAAAGGTCAAGGTCGATTACTAGAAACCATCAGGTCTACTTTACAAGTATGGAAGTGGGAGCAGATTTCCATGGACTTCATCACCAAGCTGCCTAAAAACAAAAAGTGGTTGCAATACCATCTGGGTAATCGTAGACCGACTATCAAAGTCTGCGCACTTCCTACCAATTAAGGAAACTAACAAGCTAGATAAATTTACTCGGATTTATCTAAAGGAAGTCGTCACCCAAAATGGAGTGCCAATCTTGATAATCTCAGACCGTGGCGGTCATTTCACGTCACATTTTTGGAATTCCTTACATAAGGATTTGGGTACGAGATTAGGCATGAGTACTGCTTATCACCCGCAGACTAATGGGCAGAGCGAGCGGATGATTCAAAAATTGGAGGACATGCTTTGGGTATCTGTTATTGATTTCGGCAGCACCTGGGAGACTCATCTACCATTAGTTGAGATCTCATAAAACAACAGCTATCATACAAGCATCCAAGCTGCAACATTCGAGGCACTCTACGGGCGCAAGTGACGATCACCCATTTGTTGGGCAGAAGTTGGTGAAAGCCAACTGACAGGTCCCGAACTTGTGCACGAGACAACAGAGAAGATCGTGCAGATACACATCCGAATGGCAGCAGCACGGGACAAGCAGAAGAGCTACACTGACAAAAGACGCAAAGCGTTGGAATTCCAGGTGAGAGACAAAGTGCTTCTCAAGGTCTCGCCTTGGAAGGGAGTTATCCGATTCGGGAAACAAGGGAAGTTGAATCCTTGCTACATCGGACCATTCGAGATAGTCAAACGAATAGGCCATGTAGCCAATGAATTGAACCTGCCAAATGAGCAAAGCAGTGTGCACAACGCATTTCATGTGGCGAACCTCAAGAAGTGCATGTCTGATGAAACACTAGCAATTCCTGTCGAGGAAATTAAAATAGACGAACAACTTCACTTTGTTAAGGAACCGTTAGAGATTATGGATCGGGAAATCAAGAAACTCAAGCTTAGCCGTATACCGATTGTGAAAGTGCGATGGAATTCGCGACCGGACCAGAATTCATGTGGGAGCTTGAAGACTAGATGAAAAATAAATAACCATACCTGTTCGATGACCCGACAAACACTAAAAACGCAAGCTGAATTTCGGGACGGAATTTTTTCTAACGGGGGATATGCGACACCCCTTAAATTCCAGGTCAGCAATTAACTTAATTAATTTTTTTTAATTTACATTTTCATACGTGGAACTAGAATTAGTTTAATTTAGTGTGACACGTGGCACGATAGTACAAACACAGTCGCAAAATAGGATAATTCGATGAATTATCGAAACACGCACACACGTGTCAGAAATTCACGAACATTGGTGAACCTCAAACTAATCAAGCACTGAAATATTAAACAACTCAATTATGACAAGACAATCACTAATTGAGTTCAAACGATGTTAAAACAATTAGTTACAGTCGAGAAACGATCAAAAATGAACCCAAACAAGTAAAATGGGCCAATTGGGCTCATCCGAACAGCCAGGCGGTACGCCTAGGACCAAGGTTTGGGCCTTGGCGGTACACGAGGCTAAGGGGGAGAAATTTGAATTCTCCGAAACACCAGGCGGTACGCCTAGGCTCTTCATTTTCCCGAGGCGGTGCTAGTGAGACAACGAAGAGCTTCCAGATTAAAATAATCCAGGCAGTACACCTGGCCTCGATGAAGCCCACTAGGCGGTACGCATGGGAGTCTCAAATCACAAAAATCTTATAAAACCACTCAAAAATTAGTGCTACTCTTTCCTACACACTTGAACCAACTTCTGAAGCAACCACCCGGCTAAAAAATACTCTCAGGCACTCTATTCAACCCCTGGAAACCAGAAACCACCATTGTTGAAGCTACATTGAAGACCTTGAAGGCATGGAGCTTGAAAGTATAAGAAAGGAAGGCTTGGAACTTATTCATCATCATCACCTTCTTGCTTCTGCTAGAGATCACAATCCAGAAGTCCTTAGAAGCAGTAGAGTTGCTATCTCAGAGCACTTGAGGCTTAGAAGGTAGTTTCTTGCATCCATAAATAATAAAAACACACTTAGATCACGCATGCAACTCAAAACCACCACATGCAATCTTATGGTTGATGCATGCACGAATTTTTGATGACATGAATATGTGATTTGATGTTATGGAGGCTGATTTATAGTTATTGAACGATATATGAAGATCTACAGGGAGTTTTGTTGATGTTTGTGTGGTTATGGTCATATTCCTATGAAGATCTACAATGATTTGATGTTTGTGCAAAAGGTTGTTTTGATTTCTTGAAATGAACGATTTTAACTTAGGTTTCTAAATATAGTAACTTTACTAGCAAAACTCATACATGCATGTGTGTTTTAGAGATGATTCGATAATTTTAGTATAATGATGTTTATATGAATCTATTCGAATGGTTAAGTTGATTTAAAATGATGATTATTGAGAAAATTTCTATTTTAGGAAACTTTATTTGGGTATTTTCATGAGTTGAATATTTGGATTAGCTTCGGTAATGATAAATGACATAAAACGCCATATTTTGCTTTTATGTGCAATAGTTGAATGATTTTTTTGCTAGAATGAAAAATATAGAAACTTTCTATTTTTAGTAACTTTAGTTACTAGAAATGGACTTATGTGCTATTTGATCGTATTTAACAACGTGCTTAGTGTTAGCATGCTCACTTAGGCTAAACAAGCATGTTAGAATTATTAAAATGGATTTCATGCAAACTTACTAAAAATGGAACTAACTATAAATAGTATCTTGACCATTAACGTGACTTACGTGCTTACTATGATCATAAAAAACATTTCACGAACTATAACAAACACACAGTTCACCAACGGGTCGTTGACTTTGACATGGTCAAACACGGTCAACATGGTCAAACACGAACAAGCATGGTCGATCATGGACAAACATAACAACAGTGGGTTGTTGAGCACGAACATGAACGCGGACACAGACACAAACACATTCACCAACACAAACTTACGTAAGCAATGTGATATGGGTAACCGGTGACTGATTTATCTGAAGTCCAGGAGCTTACGCGTTTATGATTACTCAGGTGAGTTTACGGCCCCTCTTTCAAACATTTTTACAAGCTTTCAAACTAGGGAAGAATACATGTTGTGAGTCAAACTTTAAATATTTGTACGGACATATTGTCTATGCTAGGTTATTGGACAAACATTAAGTGTTGTATCGTAACAAAGTCCTCGTATTGTTTTACCGTTAATGTATTCACAACGAGGTGAGTTTAGATAGTATTATTGGGCATCACGAAGCCCACGTGGCGCCAACTCTGACCGGAGGTCAGGGCGCATGTAATCTCAACCCACCGTCCATGTCAGTATGATAGGCATGGTGGAGGCTAGAAAGTCTGGTTCGGTAGAGACGCAACTGACACTTCGAGCCTAGGGCTCGGAACAAACATTTATTAAACACCATGACACGTGACAAACATTTTATACTTATGTATTGATATCAAAACTTGTGAACTCACCAACCTATGTGTTGACAATTTTTTCTTAACATGTATTCTTAGGACAGTAGCTTGCACTCGGACTCATGATGCACTCGAACTCATTGCTGATAGGGAGCAAGCATTGCGGTATATGAGAGTGATAAGACTCTGCTTTGCATTTGATGTGTATGCTAGTGCAGACCGGAAAGCTCTTTCAGACAAATTTTTGAAGACTGAAGCTGTTAAAGTAAAGAACTAGGTCCAAAGGGGAGTATGTAGATGCGCCGTTTGTCCCTAGTTCATATATAATAGTCTGTGATTACTTGTAAACCTTTAGTTATAAATGAAATCAATTATTTTGCATTATGTATTTATGTTTACCATGTTGACTTTGACTTTTAATATCAAACAGGACAATTCGTACGAATGAACCTAAATATGAGTTCATTTGTATGAATGAATGCTTAACGAATCATCAGTTAAGCGAAGGAATCATGATTCTGATTAGTTCGTACAAATGAATCATGATTCATTCGTGTGACTGGTTCATTCGGGGATCCCGGTCCCCATGAATGGGTGATTCGTGTGACCCATTCATGTGATTTGATGTTCACTATAAATACCTGCAAAACAGAATATTTCATAACTCCTAAACATTCCCTGTCAATTCCCTAGGTTTCAGAGCCGCTCCCTTTCCTTCCAAGTTCGTTTTCATTTCCGTGGTGTTCGATTTTGATCAAAACATTGATTCCTTGTCATCGAATTACCACGGGGCTTATAGATTTCGATTGGAAAACCCCCCAAATAGGATCCCGCACTATTCAAGGGCCTGCTGAGTAGAATTAGCAAGGAACTGATTCGTTTCCGAGGTCCTACAAATTTATAGAGATAGCCATCTAGAAGACCAGCGCCAAATACTTGAGAATTAGAACTAATAGTAAGTCTGTCATTAGCATGAGAAACAAAAAAACCATCCATGTCTAATTTTCAACCTGATACCAGATTCCTAGAAATTTTGATGAATATATAAGGTATCATAAACTTAAATACATAGACCATTTTAATTATTAATTCTAAGTTTCCCATTACAGCAACATATAGTTCCTTTCCATAAACTTAAGTGTTCTTTGGTTTCTTTCCAGCCTCCAGATTGTAAGGAATCCCTGAGTAAAATTCGCCGCATGAACCATAGAACAAGAAAACCACCATTTATTAGTTGGAAATTTAAATTAAAAAACTTAATTATCATATTTAGATGATTACCTCTTTTAGACAGCCATTCCTTAAAGTCATGGGAATCTTTCTGCTTATGTCCTACGTTTCGGCAGAACTAGGAGTAGGGCTTGTCATTGTAATTGTTAGAGCCGGAAGAAGCACTTGCACTGGATTTAGAGACCTTAGAAGCTTCTTTGTGACTATTGTTCTTCCTTTTCTTCAAACCAGCGGCTATAAGGTAAGCAACATCGTTTTTCTCGAGCTTCTAACGCTCTTCCTCTTGTACGCACATGGCAATCAACTCATTCATCATCCATTTCTGTTTTTGGGTGTTGTAGTTTATTTTGTAGGCCTCATAAGATGCATAAAGAGAAGTCATCATTAAGTGCACCAAGAAACCATCAATGATCTCCATGTCTAATTGTAAAGCCCAATAAAAGCCAATAGACAGACAAAATCAAGACCAAAGACAAAGTACACAAATAGAGATTTTCGTGTACTTTTATAGTTCATGAAATTTTGACTTTCATGTACTTTTGATTTTCGTGTACTCTAGAGTAGTATATATAGACGTATTGTATACTAGTCTAGATTCGGATCCCAGGTATTATGTAATAGACGTATTGAACAATACCTTGTACGGTTCATGACTTTTTAATGCAAATTTCGTGTTTCTTCTTCAATCTTTGATTCCGCAATATTTAGAAGTTGTTTGTTGCAGATTTCTTGTGTCAAGTTGGTGCCTTTACCAGCTTTGGGACCTACAAGCGGTCGCAAAGTTTTGAAGCTCTTTTCAGCATCAAGATTCAATTTTTTTGCATCAAGTATTCGACTTTTGTGTACTGACAAATTTGATTACCTGGATCTTCAATTACTTGAAGCTTCGTGTACTTCTTCCTTCGTGAACTTCCTCTCACTTCAAGTACTTTGTTTCTCGAGTACTTTTGATAATTCCTATGCTATTGTAAGTTCGTATACTTCTGCATTTCGTTAACATGGCTGCCAAAAAACTTAGAAACTTGTCCAACTTGTTGAACCTGGTTAATGAGATTGGCACAGGAACTAAGCCTTCTAAGCTTGTTTCAGGAGATAACTTCCAAGATTGGAAGTTCAGATTTCAATCATTTATCAAGTACACTAATACTAAGTGATGGAGATCTATCGAAGAGGGACCGTATGTTCCTATGTACTAGAATGAATTCAGAGGGTTAATTCCAGAAGATCCTGAGCTATTAATTGAAAATGACATACTACTGAAGGAAAAGGACGATAAAGCTTACGCCTCCATCACTATGGCATTGTCTACTAAAGTTGCTCATGGGTTCAAAGAGCACAAGACAGGAAAGGAGCTATGGGATGACTTAATGGAAAGATTTGAAGGCAATGAGGACATGCGAGAAAGTCGAAAATATATGTTGTGGAAACTCTTCAATATATTCAACCATATCAAGGGAGAGACTTTGGAATCTCAACTAAATCAATTCACCCATTTGATGACTGAGTTAACCAGTGCCGTATTGAGATGAACAAGAAGTTATTGAACGCTCTGCCGTACAACTGGAACTCCAACTGTACCACCATCAAGAAAACCAAGGATATATACAAGACATACTTGAGTGAAATGATATCCATTATCAATTCATACGATATGGATGATAAGCAGAGGGCCCTGAATCATTCAATTTCTATGGGAATCAGTCCAGTTTCAGAGAATGCAGCCTTACTCTCAACAACAAACTATCGAACTTCTGCCCCTCAGTCAACTTCACATGAAACTACTTTCATTGCCTCTAGTCAAGGTCAATCCATACCAAAGAACAGTGATGAGGGAGAAGAAAATCTGATGTTGTTTAGAAGCTTTATGAACAACTACAATGCCAGACGAAAATAGTTTTTTTCCATGCTAAGAAGTTCATCAAGAAATATGGGTGAAATAGATTTGGGCATAACCCTATTTTGGGATTTGATAAGTCAAAAATCCAGTGCTACAACTATGATCAGCCCAGACACTTCGCCTGGGAATGCAAGATGCCTAAGAATGGAAAGGAACTTCCAAGGCTTTCGTCACTCAAGAGACTGATTCACTTGACTGGAGTGATCAACTTAAAGAACTGGAGATTACCTTAAGTCACGCATTCATGGCTGAGGTTGCTGAAAAACACTCTGAGGTAATCGATCATTTGTGTTCTCAAGCCTGCATTGATAAGGCTCTCAGTTATAGAGAATACAATGCATCTCTAATCAAGGAATTAGCCAAATTAAAATACTTCAACTCAGAATTTCTTAAAACGAGGAAATTTTCAATAGAAAACTAGGTACCAAAAGGCAAGACATTTCAAAACTCAAAGTACTTTTAAGTGAAAAAGAATCTCATTATCGAGTCGCACAAAGCAGAATAAATGAGATCACTTTGGAACTAATCAAGTTAAGACTGAGTTATGAACAACTAAGATAACTATTGAGAAATTTGATTATTCAAGCAAAGTTATTGAGGGCATGATAATGCCCAATTGCATGGCAATAAGACTAAAGGTCTTGGTTACAAAGAGGTTGAACCTCCTTTTAACCATAACTATTCTAGCATGCCAAGACTCAACAACTCAGTTAATAACTTAATTGCTAAGTCAGATCTTGGATCTCAATTCTCAACTTGTCTTGACATGCCAATACCATTAAAGATTGATCCTGTAATAAAAACTATGAACTGTTCTGATCATTCTGAGATTTGTGCAGAAGGTGTAAGCTTTAGCAAACAACATATGAGGATGTGGAAAGAAGTGCTAGGAAGAGCACAAATCCTCCTTTTGTGTTGAACAATCATAAATCTTTTGTTTCAAAAATTAACAATGTTGACTGTTTTCAAACTAATTCTGCTATTCTTTGTGATCTTGTTCATGACTTTAAGACTAAATTTGTGAAATCAACTAATGACATTGCTAAGTAAACTTCCTAACGAAACAAAAGTTGAGATTTCAAAGGGTAAGGAGAGTGGTTCTGATACCACAATCACCAAAGGGTTGAGTTAAAGTTTGAATCCAAAATGTGAACCTTTTAGTTCAAAGAAATCTTTGGAACAAATCCATGTTGCTTAATGTTTCGGTATGAGTGATTGTGATGTAAAACCTATTGACATCAATGAGTGTCATCAAAAGGTATGTTGTTATGCATGTGGGAAACCAGGACATATTGCTAGACATTGTCTGCATAAACCTACTGAAGTCTTTTATAGAATGAATTACAAGGTCAAACCTAAGGCTAAAATCAACTCAAAACCCAAGAAGGCAGAAAAACCATCCAAGCCTATGGTCAAGAAACCAAAGAAATCTCATATGTCACCAACTGTCAACAAACCCAACAAAACAAATCAAATGAACTTTTAAAAGAAACACAATGTTTTTCAAAAGCAAAAGATAACAGAAGATTTAAAAGTAAAATATAAAAGTGTTTGGATAGTGAAACATCAAATGGCAAATCTGCATCTGAGAAAATGAAAAACATTGAACTTAAAGAAGTCTTTTTCGTTGACACATGAGGAGTGTCTTAGTCTGTTATGAATTGGGTACCTCTTGCTCACTAATTTGTTCATTAAACTGTGCAGTGGCAACTAACGAAGCTCAAAAATCTATGGTATGTGGATAGTCGTTGCACCAGACATATGACAGGAGATTTCTCTCAGTTGCATGAAGTAACTCCGTTTAATGGAGTGTCTGATTTGTGACAAAAGATTTTGTACCCACTTCACCAACAAGGAGTGTCTGATTCTGAAACCTGGGTTTGTGATACCAGATAAATGGATCCTGATGAGAATTCCAAGGATCAACAATGCATACATCTTCAACATGAACTCTGAATCCTTTGCTAAAAACACTTTTCTATTCTCAAAATCCTCAGAGAGTGATTGCTTGTTATGGCATCGTCGTTGGGACACGTGAATTTGAAGAATCTCAATCGATTGGTGAAAGGAGATCATGTCACCGGGCTAACTTCAAAGGATTTCTCTACCATTGAGAAATGCATCTCGTGTGGTAAGGGAAAACACCACAAGAGACCACACAAGATTAAGTTGTTCAATTCAATATCATCTATTCTACAACTTCTCCACATGGATTTGTTTGGCCCTATCAATGTCATGAGTATAGGGAAGAAGTCATATTGTTTGGTTATTACCGAATATTTCTCCAGGTTTACTTGGGTCTTCTTCCTGGCCAAGAAAAATGAAGTTGCTGAGATCTGGAAGAAGTTTATCACCTTGGTAGAGAACAAGAAAAATTTGAAAGTAAAGGTAATCAGAACAGACAAAGTGATAGAGTTCAGGAATCAATATCTTATCAACTATTGTGGTGAGAATGGGATTTGTATACACTACAGTGCAGTTCGAACACCTCAGTAGAATGGACTAGTTGAGAGACGTAATAGGACCCTAATTGAGGCTGCTAGAACTATGCTGTCAGAATCCAAGCTGCGAGTCTTCTTTTGGACAGAAACTGTCAACACAAATTTTTATGTTCAAGACAGTGCATTATTGAAAAAAAACATCAGAAGACTCCGTACGAGATATTCTTCAAATAGAAGCATTGGCCACTTCAAAGAATTAGATTGTCCTTGCACTCTACTCCACACTAAGCCCAGTCAAAAGTTTGATGACAAAGTACACAAATGCTACTTTGTGTGCTACTCTACTAAGAATGTTAAATATCAAGTATATAAAAAGAATACTCGACATATTGTGGAGTCCTACTACATTGATTGGCAAGAGATGAATCATATGGATGCATGAACAGGTCCAAACTAGTAGTTCCAATATGATTCTACCTTTGAATATTTAATGTTTCTTCTGAGTGTGTAGGCACAACTGACCCTGATGATAGCTTCTACAAAAGTGATGACGTGGACTACAGAGTGGATTATGTTCCATGTGATCTAAAGCTTCTGAGTGTCAATCCACTGGGTATGTACCAAAGAGCACAACCGGTCGCTAAACTTCTCCCACAGACTCCAGAGGCTCCTTAGATGTCACAGATTCCACAGACTCATCAAATATCTCAATCATCACAACAAACCTTCAATAATCCACTATTCTTAGAAAACATTCCTCCAGAGCATTGTGTGGATCATGATGAAGAACCAAGTGAGACTATTCCTAATGACAATACCAGCTCCTCCACTAACAGCTCACTCACATTAGCAATCTGCTTGACAACTTAGTAGTTGAGGAAATTCCCACTTCAACCATCTAGAAGAATCATCCAGTATAAAACATCATTGGACCAATTTCTGAAGGAGTTCTTACAAGAAGCAATTTCATTCCTGCTCAGACTACTTCAACTGAGGGAGCTCTTCCATGCAGCCAATTAGGTCTATTTAACTCTTCTTTATATTCTTGTTTCATATCACAGGTGGAACCAAAGAATATCAAGATTGCTCAAAAGGAATCTATTTAGATCGAGGCTATGCAGGAAGAGTTGATGAAGTTTCGGAAACTGAAAGTTTGGAATCTGGTGCCCTTACCCAAAGGATAGCTGCCAATTGGAACCAAATGGGCATTCAGGAACAAAAGGGATGATACGGGTGTCATCATTGAAAATAAAGCCCATCTGGTAGTTCAAGGTTTCAACTAGCAAGAGAGAATTGACTACGAAGAATTCTTTCCTCCCGTTACAAGACTTGAAGTGATACGTATCTTCTTGGCATGTGCCTCATACGTGAACTTCACTGTATATCATATGGATGTGAATATGGCTTTCTTGTATGAAAAGGTTAAAGAAAAAATTATGTATGTCAACCTTTTGGATTTGAGGATCCGCTGCATCCTGACCATGTCTACAAGTTAGAAAAAGCCTTGTACGGTATTCATCAAGCCCCTCGTGCTTGGTACGCTACACTTACAGATCACCTCCTTGCTAATGGATACACACATGCAGCGATTAATCAAAAATCGTTCATTCGCAAAGATAAGGACAACTTGATTCTTGTCCAGATCTATGTTGACAACATAATTTTTGGATCCACAATCTTGGTGCTGTGTAAGGTATTGAAGGCTATTATGAAGAAAAAGTTTGAGATTAGTGCAATGGGGGAAATGACCTTCTTTCCAGATGTTCAGGTAAAGCAAGATCCCCACGGAGTGCTCATTCATCAAGGGAAGTATGTAACTGACATACTTACCAAGTTCAAAATGTTGGAGGCAAAACCTACTTTTGCTCCTACAATTGCACGTCCCGTGTTGATTCAAATCTTGAAGGAGAAGATGAAGATGTAGATCAGCACCTCTATCGATAAATGATTGGCTCGCTAATGTACCTCATGGCAAGTCGACCAGACATCATGTTCTCAGTATGTCAGTGTGCAAGATATCAAATGAATCCGAATGCATGTCATACGATCACTGTTAAGAGAATTATCCAATACCCAGCCAGCAAACCCCGACTTGGTTTATGGTATCCCAAAAATTCTAAATTTAATCTTCATACTTATTATGACAGTAATTTTGATGGATGTAACTTAGAAAGGAAACCAACCACTGGTGGGTGTAAATATTTAGGAGATTTCCTTGTCTCTATCAATGAAAGAAGCAAACCACTATGTCTTCATCCACTACAGAGGCAGAATATGTTGTTGCATCAAGTTGCTGCTCCTAAATAGTTTGGATGCAGTATCAAATTTTGGATAATGGTTTGAACTTTCTTGACTCCCTTACATATTGTGATAATGAAGCAGCTCTTCAGATCGTCAAAAATCTAGTACAACACTCCAAAATTAAACATATTGACATTCGTAATCATTTTATCCGTGACTGTTTCGAACGCAAGCTCATTCATCTTGAAAAGGACCACACTGATGACAATCTAGCTGACCTTTTCACTAAACCGTCTGATACAGCTCGCTTCCACCACTTGCTCTCCTCACTCAAACTAATCAGCTTTGATTGAGCACTTTTTGAGTATGCGGTGCATTTTTTAATTCTGAGCAAAACTATACTAAAATAAATCTCAAAGGAGCAAAATAGACGGAGTTATGGACAAAATATAGTTCACGAAATTTGAATTTCGTGTACTCAGAAGTTCATGAACACTAAGATTTCATGAACTATGGATTTTCGTGTACTCCAAAATTTGTGAACTAGAACTTTCGTGAACTTCAGAAGTTTTGAGTACATTGAAATTTTGTGAACTTGTTTTATTTCGTGAATTATGTTTATTTAGTGAACTCTCTTTATTTCATGAACTTGAATTTTTCGTAAACTTTCTATCTGACTAAGCTTATTTTTTAATATGGCTGACCTTCGTTTTTTTTTCGGATCACAATATGGTTGCTTTCCTAGGGAACCCACCAGCCAAGCATGAAATGTTCAAGCCTATAGTGCACAGATTAATCTTATCCCCGATCAACTATACTATCATGGAGTCTCCAATGATATGATCGAGCTTTATCCATGACTTCTGGAACTCTGTTTCTGAGGATAAATATTCTAAAGGAAAAGTTTGGTTAATTGGAAAGGTTCGAGGGTTACCAGTGATCATCTCTGAATAGATTATAAGGGAATGCCTAAAGTTTGGTGAAAAGGCATCCGATCCCACTGAGCTATCTGATCAACTGGTGGAGTCTACGTTAATGCGTATGGGATATGAAGGTGTCAACCCACCCATTGAGAAGAAACTCCTTCATACGTATTGGAGGTATCCGGCGCAGGTTGTCACTCAGTGTCTATCAGGAAGGAAAGGCGGATATGATGTGCTGAATCAACATCTGAGTTCATGTATGGTTGCCAAACTCTAAGTTCCTGTATGTTCGGCAGACTATTTGTAGGCTTAGAAGATGAACTTTCTGAACCAGCTTCCACAACAGCCTTCGTCGCTGAGGAACATGATCAAACAAAAGTTGTCCAGGCTGAGCAGGCAACTTCATCAAAATCATCAGCCGAGTATGTGTTTGAAAGGCACGAACGATTTCCCACAAATGAATATGAACGGGAATTGATGAAGAAGAGAAAGGCTTCTGAGGCACCTAAGCCATCTTCTACTGATGATAAAGATGAGGACTATGTCCCTTCTCCTGAGCCTACACCGAAAAAGAGACTCAACATGGTATCAAGGCGATCAGGTGATCCTCGGCTAAAGAAATAGAAACCAACCCTTCAAACAACTCAAACACAACAAACCTTCAAGCCACCAAAACACCACAGAAACCAGCATCACCACCTAAAACCTCCTAAACACCACAAAAACCACCAACACCACCTAAAGCCACCCAAACACCACAGAAACCATCACCACCACCTAAACCAACCTAAACTCCAAAAAAACCTATTTCGTCTCCACAAACACCTGCACTCATCCATTTCTCTCACCCTTCTTATCCAACTAAAATCCAAGTTGACAAAGGCAAATCACCCATGGGGACATCTTCTACATACATGCCTGAATACGTATCGGTTGATCTTGATCTCCTTCAGGCAAGAGTATTCACACTGGAGCAAGACCCTGCCAAAAAGGATAAAGCAATCAAGGATTTAAGAATGGATAGTATAATAAGAGATGTAAAAATCAAGATTACACATAGAAATATCCCATACTTGATTAAAGAAGTTTATGATTATGAAGAATGAAATTAACGATCTGAGAAATGAAGTCAATAATCTGAAGAATGCAAAAGGAAAATAATATTGATGTCAAGGAAAATGATGAACAAGAAGAGAAAGAAACAGAAGAGGAGAAGAATGATGACGATGACGACGTGAGGCTGAAAAGGAAGATGATCAAAAGGATGACAAGGATAAGGATGGAGACAACAAAGGCAACGAGTCTTCTAGTAAGACTGTTGATGAATTTTTTTTATGACTATTTCTTTGAGGATCTTCCAGATGATCTTACCACTGAAGGATTAGTAGATGATATGATCAATCAAGGCTCTCCTGATATGCTTAAAGGCGTGAGTATGGATTCAGTCTTTGATGCTATTGTTGAGAAAGAATTCAAGGAGATGCCCTCCACTTCATTGGGACCATCAAATGAAGATGAACAAGAACATATCATCCTTGGAAACCTCTCGACTGATCCTTGCATGGACTAATTGTATGCTCACAAGTAAGTCAATGCTTTTTGGAGATGAGGTTACCGGTTTCGATAACGTAATTGACAGCTGCTTCAACAAGAAGAAGGACTGGAAAGCAGCTCCCAAGGCTATTCAACAAACTTGGATTCCTTCTTATAAACACGATGATATCAAGGATCCTGATTACCTGTTCATAGCCAGCTCCAAAGATGTATATGCCCTCCTCAACGACAGATCGCTAGTCGTTTGCTGGAGTTATGATGGTGAGAACCAACTTTACGTTGTCAAACGGTTCAACGGGAAGCTGGAATACTTCAAAAGGCCACATGATTTTTCATCCTTACCCAAGATTGATTTGATAAGAATAAACAACGATATGTTCAAGAACCTATTTAAAAACAACGAGGAGTATATTTTTTCAAAATTCTTAAAGGACCAGTGTGACAAAGACTCTACGGTGATGAAGGCTGTCAAGGGGAGAAGATTCTGGCATAAATACATACTGGATCCTATCAAACTAGATCCGTGGATCTACGTGAAGTATCCACCTCCGAAGACAGAGAAGTATGTCCCTGTTCATATGAGAGTAGCTGATGATACCCTTAAAGACTTCAAGTTCTGATATTTTGACGAGGTGACTTATGGAGCTGTAATTGACAGAGATTCTATAGATATGTTCAATTTGGATCCAATGGACCTATTGAAGTTTGGAAGCATACACATGAAAGTTCTATTCCAGAATTCAATCAAAGTTGCAAGAGGATATATACGATCATGAGGCCAAACCTTTCACAAGGGTGGTAGCTTTGGCAATCACCCACAACCTATTTGCCAATGATGAATCGTTCTCAAAAACACTACATAGTGATTGATTTCATCAGTCTAGGAAGAGTGTGTAAAGCCCAATAAAAAGCCAAGAGACTTACAAAATCAAGACCAGAGACAAAGTATACGAATAGAGATTTTCGTGTCCTTTTATAGTTCATGAACTTTTGATTTTCGTGTACTTTTGATTTTCTTGTACTCTAAAGTACTATATATATTTAGACGTATCATATACTAGTATAGGTTCGGATCCTGAGGTATTCTGTTCTAGATGTATTGAACAATACCTTGTAAAGTTCACGACTTTTTAATGCAAATTTCTTGTTTCTTGTTCTATCTTGGATTCCGCATTATTTAGAAGTTGTTTGTTGTTGATTTCTCGTGTCAAGTTGGTGCCTTTACCAGCTTTGGGACCTACACTAGTTCCTTAAGTTTACGGGCCATGTCTTTCATCATCATGATGTGATCACAAATGCAACTGATACCATCATACTTTGAAGACTCTAATATCATGATAAGAGTGCTAGCATGTGCCTTTGAGGTTCTTTTAAATTGCTCCTCCATAGAAGTAAGGTAAGCTATAGCATTTGGTAAGTCAGGAATGGATCCTCTGATGATTGGGCAAATGGATTTCTTGATAAACATGAGGGCCATTCTGTTAGCCTTCTCCCATTTCTCATACAGCAACTTAGTTTCAGCAGTGCTTTTACCAGTGATGGCAGGAGGTGCATGCTCTCTCAGTGCGTAGTCGAACTCTATGATCCCAAGATTCATCATCTTTGTGTCTTTCCAAGAAGAGTAGTTAGCACCAATAAGGGTTTCAATCCCCATTTTGGGGGCTGTAGATTTGTTGGTACATTGTAATAGATTTCTTTCAAGTTTATTTTGGTTAAGTTAGAAAAGGTTTGAGATAGGTTTGTGCTAGGTTCGTTTGGCCCACGAACCTATGCATGTGAGTTAGTTTAAACGAACATATGTGTGTGTACATTGTAAAGGTTCGTCTAACTAACCTATTGGTTCGTTTGGCGAACCTATAGGTTCTTATAGGTTCGTTTGAGGTTTGTATATATTTGCAGGTTTTCTGATTTTGTAGGAGTCTTGACAGAACCTATAATTCTCAGATCAGTGTGTGTAATAGAACTGTGTGTTCTTGCTGTGTGCAAGTGTAATTGATTTCATTACCAACGAAGATGATATTTACAAGCATGATTGTGTTGTCTTTGATTCATATAGGTGTTATCTAGATTCCACATAGATAAAGCAGTTAATAGAATTCAAATTACAGATCCGGAGCTATCAACAGTGGTATCAGAGCTTTTGGAGGAGCTATATACACGTTTTTGAAGACTATCAATCATTCTTGACTATTCAGGAAATGGTTGGAGTTTGATTTTCAGCATTTGAGTGTTTCTCTGACATTTCATCATCATTTTTTGACATTTTGCTGGTTAAAATCAGATATTTTTGTCAAAACATTACATTAGAAAGTTTGAAGTTTTGAAGGTTTTCCCTCCAAATTTTGAAGATTTTCCCGCTGAAATTTTCAAGACAAAGTTACAGGTTCGTGAAGAGTCACTTGTTGATCAAAGGTTCGTGAGTGCATTAGGTTCGTGAGTTTGAAAAACTGTAAAAGGTTCGCTGATTAAGTTTGAAACATGGCGGATATGCTTGCAGTAGTTGCAAATCAAAATTCAAAGATTCAAAGTATATTGATTAGTGAAACTGAGTCTGGGAGCACAAGCAAAGTACCAAAACTTCTTGATTTGTCTAATTTTGAGAACTGGAAAGGTCAGTTTGAGACACATCTTAATGGTACTGATACAAACCTTTGGGAGAGAATTTTATTACCATATGAACGACCAAAGGTGGTTGGAAAGGATCTTGATCAATCTCATGATCGATTGGATGTTGAACAACGAAAGAAATATGATTTTGAAGAAAGCATAGTGGATATTAAGCCAAGCTACTCCTAATCAAATTCTTCATCAGTTTGATGAACACAAGTCGTCATATGGATTATGGAATGCTTTGAAGGCTAGAGTGGAGGGAAATACTAAACACAAGAAGATGAAGGCGACTGATTAGAGAAAAGAATTAGAGAATTTTAGCTACATAGGCAATGAGAGTCTTGATGCTTTGATTACAAGATATCGACATTTGTTGACAGAAGTACGTAAGTGTGGTATTGAGTATTCAGAAGAAGAGAAGATATATTGCTTTGCAGATGCTTTGTCGGATAAGTGGAACTCATTGGTGTTGATTCTGAGAGAAAATCTTCCAGGAATGACACTTGTGGTGTTTATTCAAAAGTTAGAAGAACAGGAAATGAAGGACAAGAGGAAAGCTAGAAGAGTTAATGTATCACAGGATCCTTCACTTTATGGTGCATCAGTTGTTACACCTCTTGTTCAGTCAGCAAAAATACAGACAGCTTTTGTCTCAAGTACTACTGAAAGTACTTCATTACCATCTGCATCTACTAGTTACTCCAATTCAAGCTCGTCTTATTCTAGGAATGAGAAAAAGTCTGATTCTTCATCTGCCACTCCAATTTCATTGAATACTACAAATCTGGGAAAAGTGACTGTGGAGGCTGTCAGAGATCACATGTCAGTACTTTCATGTGTGGTCAGTGAGTATGATGAAAAGATAGCTGGAAGGATAGGAAATTCTAATCTTACTTTTGAAGATTACGAGCAGATAGATGATGATGAAATGGAAATAATTGATACACAGTGGGCTTTGGCTAGTGCAATCAAAAGAATTAAAAAGTATGAGAAGACAACATGACAGAATTTCACTTTTGATCGTAACACAAAGTTTGGATTCAATCCAAAAGCCACACAATGCTACAACTGTGGTGAATTGGGTCATTTTGCTCGAGAATGAAAAAATCCAAAGAAGCAAGGCAACTTGAATCCATCAAAGCCAAAAGAAGCTTATCAAAAGCAAAAGGAGAAGCGTGAAGAATCAAACAAAGCTTTAGTTAGTCAAGCAGATGAAGGATACGATTGGGACAAACAATATGATGATTTAATGGGTGCTTTTATGGCTTCGATGGTTAAAGATTCTAAAGTTGAAGATAATTGTCAGCTAAATGCTTCTATGGCTGAAGAAGAAAGCAAGGGAAAAGAAAAGGCTGAGGAGGTAAATAATGAACATTTGGAGGTAATTGAAAAGTTGAAGGAAATGAATGCTCAATTGACTGCTGAACTGATTGAGTGCACTGAAGCTAACAAAAAGTTAGTTTCAAGAGAAAAATATTTTGACAAAAATATCGTAGATTTGGGTAAAGAAAATGAGGAATTAAAAATTAAAGTTTTGCAAAATGATCATGCAGTTTCTGTGCACCTCGAATCAGTACAAAAGTTGAAAGTAGAACTGTCAGCAGCTAGAACGGAGGCAGAAATGCACAAAAGCAAGCTCGAGAATTATCATAATTCTCAGTATGTTATTGATTACTTTGCTGTTGTGCAAAGGTCATCGAATGATACTACTGGCTAGGGATTTCATGCAGTACCACCTCCTCCAAGCTATGTTCCAAGGCCACAAATTGACCCTAATCTGGAAGTGCATCCAGCTTCTTTAACCGAGTCTGAGTCTGAAAATGTAATTGCAAATGCTAGAGTCTCATCTTCTAATGAAAAGGTATCACTTGACAATGATGCCCCAATCATCGAAGACATCACTTAGTCGGAATATTCTTTCGATATTTTGAGACAAAATGGATACAAAGAAAAAGTGTTGCGAAAAAGACTGTTGAAACCAAGCAGTCAAAATCTGAAATTAAACAAGTTGACAAGGTGGTAATTAAATCCACACAGGTTTCTAAACCAGTGACTAAACCCAAACCAACCACTACTATTAAACTGATTGTGTATGTTAGATCATCTAATACACATCAAGGAGAGTCTAGTGGAAATTTTCAAAAGAAAAATGTGATGTCTAAGAAAGTGGAAAAGGTGGATTTTTTCTTTGATAATTTTGGGTTGGGCACAAGGTTAAATCAAAGAATTTTCAAAAGAAATTGGATAATTCAAATAAAAGTTCAACTGGTTTAAAGTTCATCTTCTAAGGT
Source organism: Mikania micrantha (assembly GCA_009363875.1). Classification (NCBI taxonomy): domain Eukaryota; kingdom Viridiplantae; phylum Streptophyta; class Magnoliopsida; order Asterales; family Asteraceae; genus Mikania; species Mikania micrantha. The sequence continues at coordinate 60,930,031 of CM018693.1, forward strand.
TATCTCAAGATCTTTTAGTTCCTCAAGTTTTTATGATGAACCCAAACCAAAAACTCAAACTAAAGAGAGGAAGTGTTACCGATGTGGTAAAACGGGTCATTTGGTTGCTGACTGCAATATAGGATTCAGTTCAAGTGATTGTGGAAGTTTGAGATCTTTCTCACCAAGGGAAACACGCAAGTGTTTTACTTGTTGTGGTAAAGGGCAAATTTCTGCTAATTGCCCTAATAACAAAATCAGAAAGAGTTCTGATGAGGAGATTCGGGTGCATGTTTCAAGTGGAAGTTCTAGGAAAGATAGACCTAGTGAAGATGAAATGAAAGTTCTTACAAAATTCAACCCTGATTGTTTTTGGGTGCAGGAAGAAATTAAACAAAAGAAAAGAGTTTTTGAAAATAAAAGAAATGTTAAAAAGATTGTGAAAATTGTGACTTCATCTGATGATGAATCATTTGAAAATTTTTCTACAAGATCTTCATTTTCAAACCAACCTATTAAATCTAAATCATTTTGGAAACTCAAGAACAGATCGGATGATGAATTCTCTAAGAAAGAGGAGGATACAAGTGATGATGGTTATTCAATCTGGTCATCACATAAGAGTCCATTCAGGGAGACTCGACGCCGAAATGGCGGGGATCATCTCTTTTGAATACTGACAAGTTTCTTTTAATTTATTGTGCTGGTTACATCCACGGGCCATATTAATAATCGTGGATTGTTGATAGTGGATGTTCCCGCCACATGACTGGTGAACTGAACTTGTTAAGAGATGTCAAGCTTGTGAAGGGGAGCTATGTGAACTTTGCTAGAGACAAAGGAGGTCAAATTACAGGGATTGGTGGTTTGACAAATGGGAAAGTTTCTTTCTACAATGTTAATTTTGTAAAGAGTTAACTAAAAACTTGTTGAGTGTCTCGCAGATTTGTGATAAAGATTACAAAGTGATGTTCGACAAAGAGAGGTGTTACGTGCTCAAGAAAGGATTTAAGATTTCAGAGGAGTGGATCTGATGACAGCTGAGCGTAGCAAGGATCTTTATGTGCTTGACATGGTAAAAGCGGAGATAGTAAATAATGAGGAAACATGTCTCGTGTCCAAAGCTACTGAACAGGACACACGTTCATGGCACAGGCGGATGGGACATATCCATATCCAGAAAACAAACCATCTTGTACATAATCATTTAGTTGATGGTGTATTTGTAAAACATTTTAAACTTCCGGATGTGTGTGTCTCACGTAAAATGGGTAAACTGAAAAGGAAGTCCCACAAAACAAAGAAAAAATTTTCTATTGACATGCCTCTTGAACTTCTTCAAATGGATCTTTTGGGACCCATTAACGCGAAGAGTATAGGTGGTGATTCTTATTGTTTTGTGGTGACTGATGACTTTTTAAGATTTTCATGGGCTATGTTTTTGAAACATAAATCATAAACCTATGAAAACTTTGTTTTGTTGATAAATAGGTTGGATACTTTATACAAGTTCAGGGTGAGGCGTGTAAGATCTGACAATGGGACTGAGTTCAAGAATCATCAAATGGTGGAATTTTATAATTCCAAAGGCATTCAACAGCAATTTAGTGCACCATATAAGCCTCAGATGAATGGTGTGGCTGAAAGAAAGAATAGGACTTGGATTGAATCTGCAAGAACGATGCTAGCTGATTTTAAAACTTCCCATTACTTTTTGGAGTGAAGTTGTGGCTACTGCTTGTTTTACCTTTAACCGAGTTTTAATTGTCAAAAGACACAATAAAACTTGTTATGAATTGCTTCAGAATCGGAAGCCTAATCTGGAACACTTGGAACCTTTTGGGGCTCCTTGTACAATGCTTAAGAAGGATTCAAAATTCAATTCTAAAGTTGAAGAGGGTTTCTTTCTTGCCTATAGTCTTCCAAACAAACGTGTTTTTTAACAAACGTATGGGTGTTGTGGAATTGTGGTATCATGTGGATGTCCAACGACATACATCTATACCAAATGGGAAGGGTCCAGATTGGATTTTTAATTACAATAATTTGTTTGAGTCTTATAATATGTCTTCAACTGTTTATGATGATGAAATAACCTTACAAATGTTGTATGAATTGCAGAATTCAGATGAACAAGGAATTTCACATCAACCTGAAGATGAAGTTGATATACCACACGGGGAAGGTACTTCAGAGGTTATTAATGATGATTGGTCATCAGAAGATGAAAATGAGATTTTCGAAAATGCTATCTCCCATGATCAAGATCTTGATCAGAACACCAACAATCTTGGTCATGATGTGGTTGTCCCGCAATTGCCTGTCACACGTGTTCATGTCAATCATCCAATTGATCAAATTATAGGAGATCCAAGTGTAGGAGTGCAGACACATCATCAAGTTACAAATGAGGAAAGTATATATGTTGAGTTAGAGAAAACTCATGGCAGTCAACAGCTTTGGATGTAATCAGCATTTATTTCTCATATAGAGCCAAAGACTGTGAATGCAGCTTTGCGTGAGCCGGCCTGGGTGGAGGCTATGCAAGAGGAATTGAATCAATTTCGTAAATTAGAGGTTTGGCATTTGGTATACTTGCCAAAAGGAGAGAAAAAGATTAGCACAAGATGGGTACTGCAATGCAAACGAGATGACTGAGGCATAATAGTCTGAAACAAAGCTCGTTTAATGGTTCAGGATTTTAGACAAGTTGAAGGAATTGATTATGATGAAGTTTTTGCACCTGTGGCACGCTTAGAAGCAATTCGGCTTTTTCTTGCTTTTGCAGCCCACAAGAAGTCTACAGTATTTCAGTTGGATGTCAAATCTGCTTTTCTATATGGCTCTTTGAAGGAAACAATGTATGTTTGCAAGCCACCGGGCTTTGAAGATCCTATCCATCAGGATCAGGTTTACCTCTTGGACAAATCATTGTATGGTCTTCATCAGGCCCCGCGTGCCTGGTATGAGACTTTATCGACTCACCTTATTAAACACGGGTTTAATATGGGTCAGATTGACAAAACTTTGTTCTTTCGGGAAAGGGCAAGGACATTATTCTTGTTTAGATCTATGTGGATGACATCATCTCTGGATCTACTGATGAACAAATGTGCTTGGAATTCAAAGAGGTGATGATTGATAAATTCGAGATGAGCGCGATGTCAGATATAAAATTCTTCCTTGGTTTACAAGTAGACCAAACTAATAATGGGATATTCATACATCAAACCAAATATATTCAAGATGTGCTAAAATGGTTTAGCATGCTTGATTTAAAACCAATTTTCACGCCCATTCAGCCCAATCACGGGATTGAGCCTGATATTAAGGGGGAGTTGATTGATTCGACACTTTATCGTGGAATTATTGGAAGTTTGATGTATGTGACTGCGTCAAGACCAGATATTGTTTTTGCTACAAGTATCTATGCCAGATATCAATCTAAACCTAAGGTGTCACATCTTATGGCAGTCAAACAGATTCTTCGTTATCTCAAGGGTACACCAGACACCGGTCTGTGGTATCCTAAGGTTGATAACTTTTCCTTCAATTCCTACAATGACTCCGACTATGGAGGATGCAAGACAGATTCTAAGTCCACAACTGGTGGTGCACAATTCTTGGGAGAAATACTGGTCTCTTGGCAATGTAAAAAGCAAACTTCTATGGCTACTTCAACTTGTGAAGGTGAGTATGTAGCTGTTGCAAGTTGTTGTTCACAAGTGTTGTGGATACAACAGCAAATGAGAGATTATGGTTTGAATTTTCTTAATACCCCTATCCATGTTGATAATGAGGTTCCCATTGCTATTATTAAAAACCCAGTGTATCATTCGCGTTCCAAACACATTGATATCCGGTTTCATTTCATACGCGATTGCTATGAAAAGAAACTTATTGATGTGGTGAAGATACACAGAGCAACGTGCAGACCTACTCACCAAGGCCTTCAACCGAACTCGTTTTGAGTATTTACTCAAACTTAATGGAAGTCGGGTCATGGGTGAGGTTATACTAAATCAATCTCCTTCATAATTAATTTTTATTGAATTAACATCAGATATTTTTTATGTTATTTTTTTATTTTGTTTGTTTGTTTTGTGTTTTAGGTTTTAGGGGAGAAAATTTGAAAAATCAAAAACACAAAAACAATATAAAATTTTAAAAATACAAAAACATGGAAAAATAAAAATTTGAGAAATTGATTCGACCTAGTGAGAAATGATAGTACATTGTAGTAATCAGAAGCACATTTGAATCATACTAGAATTTAAACATAAAGAGCATTTACAATTACTTAGTATGATATGTTGGTAGGTTTATAACTTAGTTGAGATAACATTTGACAAAATTATGATCATACTTTGTGGGATACAATTGCTTAGAATACAGTGCTTAGCTTTGTCTTGAAAGCGTAGTTTTTAATCTTACAATGTGTGTTTCTTGATTTAAGGTCACTTAAATGCTAATTTTTGATCATGTTGTTCAATTTTAAAAAGAAATTCTAAATTTGTTTTTTTTTTTATTTTTGTTCAAAGTTGAAACATTATTTGCGTATACTTGCGTATCAACCTGAATGTTAAGGCTTTGAACAATTCAAATTTGTTTTCTTGGTTTGATTAAGATTTGGACAATCTATACGTATATGAGAATATCGATCTGATTGTTAAAATCTTAATCTTAAATTATTGTTTCGTTCATTATCTGGATCATTTGTGCATACGAAAGTATCAACCTTGATTCTAAGATCTTGAACAATTTCAACTTGTTTTACATTTTGTTGTTTTCAAAAGAAATTCTATTTTGTTTTTGCATGATCAAACTAGTTACATACTTGAATTAAATTGTTTCAAGAACATCATTGTTTGGTTAATAATTCATAAAACAGGGATGCGTTCAAGTAAATGAGGAACATAAAGTATGTGATTGTTTTGATTTCAATTAATATCTTAACTAAGTAATTAAATTAAAAATGGACTCATATACTGGCAATCATCTGGGAATTGTTATTTGCTATTTAACACATTCATTAATTCAATCAGTTTGTGCAGATGATTGCAATGCAATATGATCTCATGTCTGGATCTTTCTCACCAAAAATATGTGTTTGTTTCTATTCATTTTCATGTTTCATTTCAGTTTTTCTTACAAAATTAAAATTTTGGTGAGTTTTAATATAAATTTTAAAAAATCCAAAAAGTTTTTTATATCTGATGTTGAATCAATAATTATTGATTGTTTGTTTTCAACTCTGAAACACCAAATTTTTGTTCTGTTTGGAAAATTTTTGATTAAATCTGAAAAGATCAAAATGTCAAAGGTTTGTGAGATTCTGTGGAATTTAAGGGCCGAACCTAGTGTAGGTTTGTTCATAGGTTCGTCCAAAAGTTTGTCTACAGGTTCGTTCAGAAGGTTTGTCTACAGGTTCGTTCACAGGTTCGTTTAAAGGTTTGTTCATGTCACACATCGAGCCGGCGGGGTAGGATCGGAGTCCCCGTCGGGCGGAAGGTTCCCGGAGCGCGATATCGTGAGTGATAATCGGAAGTGATCAGATTGTTTACATTGCACATGATATAAATGAGAAATGCTAAGATAATAGAATTACAAAGTTAAATTACATCAGTATCGTTTATAATTTAACAATGTAAGTCAATTGTAAACATCATAAAATGACTATCTTGTATTTACACAAGATATACAAAATAAATTGTATAATGATGTCTTCGAAAGTATGCAGGTCCAAAATACTAAGTCTTATATCTGAAGTCCTAGTCCAAAAGAAATGACTTCTTAATTAACCTGTTCGTCACCTGAGAAGTCATGCAAAAAGATCAAGTCAACACATGGTTGGTGAGTTCATATAGTTCAGTATTTGAAATTGATTTGAAAACCTCTTTCGGTAAAGACCCTAACCTCATTAACACCACATGTAATATCCACATCGGTATGCTTATATATAGGGCATATGTAAGGGACAAGCCCTAGCCAACATCCCACCACATACTAATATGCATATGACACTGCTGTTAATGATAATTAAGCATTTTTACCCTTAACACAATCCCATAAGTTCTTCTGTTTGTTGTCCCTGTATTTACAATCATTTGAAATCCATGTTGATTTCATAAGTTCATCACACAATATGATCAACCATAGTAATTGTATAAACAGTTATAAATGCTTAAGTAATTAGATAAATAAACATTTAATAAAATCTAAGTCCAAATGATTGGGGCCTTTGGTCATACTCGAGTAGACTAGTCTGTCAATCTGGGTACTTAGTAGTTAGGAAATCTGTAAATATCCTCAAACATATGACCTACAAATCAAACGGTCTAGCTAGGACTTCTTGAAATGTTGGGTTTTTGTTTCGTCTATTTTGGCATATGTTATCTCTGATATTTCCCAGGTTTTCCCTTGAAAATGATTTATTGATTCGTCTGATTCTGTTACAAGATGTACTTGATTCATTGATCGTAGAATACTAGATTCATTGATCAAAATGTACACTTGATTCATTGTTCAACAACCACTTGATTTGTAGAACATTGAATATTGTCTTTGCAAAGATTGTTTCGTTTTATTTGTTGAAGTCCCACACTTGTTTCGTCAAAATGTTTCGTTTGATTCCTTGAACTCACACACCTGTTTTGTCAAAATGTTTGATTTGATTCTTTTGAAATGTTTTGATCTGTTGAGATGTTTTAGTTTAACCCGATTATTCACTTAGTTTATAAGTAAATCAGTTAGTAAACCTGCATAAAACTTTCCTAGACATGGTCTAGGATAACATTTATATATGTAAACATATAAAATTAAAAGCATTTAAGTAAACAATTTAATAAACAGTTTACGCATGCTTTTCAGCCCCGCGTTTTAAAACAAAATGTTAGAAAAGGGGCAATGAACTCACCTGTGCTGCTATGTAAATGATCTACACAAAATGCGCGCTCTAGTTTGTACCTAGGTTTTCTTCAGTTCCTGAGTTATTTTAATAGAATTCGAATACAATAAGTACGCGTAGTAGTCGTTGTGCCTAAGGTTTGGGTCTTGTTGTGTGTGCAACTAAGTGTCATATTACGAAGTTTATCTAAGATCTAATCTATCTTAATTACCCTTCTTATGATCCCAAATCCCATGGTTAGTTATAATAACTTACTTTTATATTTTAGAAAATTTCGGCAGAGTTTTATTTGTTTTCTTGTTAAAATCCAGACAATTATATTGTCTTTTTACAATCGAATCCAAACAATTTAAATCACAATAAATCCTTACACTAAAACATTACAAGTTATTTAATGAACTAAAAGAAAGCCAATACATTTATAAGTTACCTTTCAAATTAAACAAAATATTAGAAAAGTATGAAATTAAATTTTAACAAATTCATAATGTCTTGAGTCTAAATAAACATTTGATGTGTGTTGGGCTAATTAAGCCCCATTAGGCCCCCTTTGGTCAAATTGAATATCCTTGAATTTCCATTTGATTTCAAGACTTGAACCTTTGATTCTCATGATTCCCTGAAAATGTTATTCGGTTATGAATCCATCTTATGTCCATTAACAACTCACGTTGCGTTGTTATTACATGTTAAGATCAATCTTGTTATAGAAATCCCTAACCCATGCACTCATGCAAAGTTAGATAAAACCATGCATGCACTTAAAGTTCAATTCTCATGTGAAACTTAGATTTATGGGCAACTACCCATTTACTAGGTCTTTAATCTTAGTCTTGATCATTCTCGAACAAACATTAGCCTAATTAAACCACATCTAAGTTCGGCATTCATCTAGGGCAGCGAACCTATTGGGTTTATCCAAGGGTTCGGCTGATCAAGATCGCGGCTGCCATGCAGGTTCGTCTTCCCAAGGTTCGGCTAGGATTCTAGGGTTGGGCTGTAGAAGGGTTCGCGGTCTAAGAGTTTGCCACCCCAATGCTTCGTCCAGGTTAACAAGGTTCGGTGCTAGATTCGGCTACTATGGAGGGTTCGGCCCTTGTTTCAGCTCATCAAGGTTCGTTCAAGTAAGAAGGTTCGTCCACAGGATAGAGGTTCGGCAATATAGTGTAGGTTCGGCTCCTAGAGTTCAGCTGACCAACTCATAGGTTCGGTGCAGGTACAACAGGGTTCGTTGCAGAGGGTGGCGCAGGTTCGGCTTAGACTTGACAGGTTAGTTGCAAGGTTCGCTCAAGACTTCATTGGTTCGTTTACAGCAAATAGGTTCGCGGCCTCCTATTCTTTCCCGCTCACAAGAAGGTTCGGCCGATGTGTATGGGGTTCGGCCTGTTAGCTGATGACGAACCTGTCACCATCATCTTCATTTTCGATCTTCACCTGTTACAACTAGTTTCTATAGCTTCCTAAGTGTTAAACATGGTTTCTTTAGTGATTACTAAGTGCTCAAACCGATTATCATAACATTAACTACAAGACTCGTGAAACCCTCTTAAAACCGAAATTTAAAATGGATGTTTAACTCAACTTCCACGGTTAAATGCTCGTTTTGCTTGTACTTCCGTGATCTTCTTGATGAGGGGATCTTCTTGACACCTAGCTTGTTTGAATCCACCAAGAAATGAGCTTGAATTTCTTGAAAGAAGTGGGTTTTCTTGATAGAAATCTAGAGAGAGAGGGAGAGAACGAAATTGTAGAGAGAGAAAGGATTTGAAGATGGTGGTTGTGGCATTTAATAGTTTCATTAAATGTCCCAAACACCCGGTATCTCGGTCTAGTTCGGTTTCGCGTTAAATGTCGGTTCTCGTAGTTTTCGCGACTAAACGACACGATTATAAAATTTAGAAATCTTTTAACTATTCTAGGTTGTGATTCCTAATAAATTAACTAATATCTTCTTATTAATTTTAAATTTAGAATATTAATTTACTGTTTAAATCGAAATGTACGGTCGTCGCGCGTATTCGTTCGAATCGTCACCCGTACGAACACAATGTAACAGCAAGTGCCAGATCGTCCGGCAAGTCCGTACGGTATGTGTACTTTCACTGTATTCTATGTGTACATACGCAAGCTTAAACAGTACTTGTATTAACAGAATCCTAAATACAAGAAATCGTTGTACGTATTTTCGTATAAACTTAAATACATTAAGTACAACGTACATTTGAAACATTAGTTGTGTTTATTAAGTGAAAACTTAATTACAGTTAACACAACTAAACATTAGAAACAACGGAAATCAAACAACAGTCAGAAACATATCGGTTGCGATCTGATGTCCACAGATGACAGGAATCAGATGACCGACAAGTCAGTACAAAAACAGTGTGAAATCATGATGTATAGTTGAGTCCGACAGTGAGGAAACACAATTAACACATAATGCAGTGTTATTTCAGAATGACGAACTGACAGTGTGTTTGCGTGAATGACGATTCACACAAACATATCTGTGAGTTTAGAATTCTAAAATAATGACTGAAAAGTAGAAAACAAAAGTCAGAAAGCAAAATCATCGTCGTATTCGTTCGGGTGACGATTCGAACGAATTACGCGCGAAGGTTACGCGATCTGACGAAACGACAACGAAAACACGTCACGAACGAAAATAATTTAATAAAATTAAATAAATAACATTTTACAATTTTGAAACTCATCAAAATAATTAAATTAAATCCTATTAATTAAAACCATTTAAATTACGCATAATTTTCCGGTTACGCGACGAACTTACGAACCGAGCAACGAAAACGAACCCGAACACCCTCGGGGTATAAATACACTTATTTGAGTCATTTCCTTCATTCATCTCTTCCCCAACCTCTCTCTAGCTCAAAATCCGGCTACCACCATTTGAGGGTTTTCTCAACCTTCAAATCACCATAACTCCTTCGTTTCTTACCCGATTTGAGTGATTCTTTCGCCCACGCGTAGCCCTCGACGTCCTCTACATAGAAGTACAACAGATCTAAACGTTTAACCACTGAAATCCGAGGTAGAGTGCTGTGAACATTCACGAAATTAGGGTTTTCTACTCTTCTTTTTCATACTTAGTCTAAACTGGTTAAACACCCACACCCTCTAACCCTAGGACCACGATGGTTGATCTTTTCTTGTACTACCTTCGAACACATCTTGACAGCTCGAGATGGGAAACGACTGATGCCTGGGTCCTGTTATGGCCGAATGAGACACAGGTGTCGAAGGACTCAAGGTCGAATGACCTAGAGTCGAATGAACCCTCTCCTTCGCCCGGCTTCACTCGCTGCTACCTCATTCGGCCAGGCCTCACTCATTCGCCGGTCAACACTCCCATTCGACCATCAGCAACCACCCTCATTCGTGGCTTTCTCATTCGTCAACCTCCATTCGCAGCTCACACCCTTCATTCGGCAGCCAACCACTACCAAGGACACCCTTTTTGGTCATGTAGCCAGTCGTGGAACCCTAGATCTACAGCATGTTCAAGAGGCCCTTGCTAACATCTTTTTGGTTTGGCCCATATGATGGCCTACGGCCACCATTAGTATTTTTTTTTGAGTAACAAAAGTCTTGGTCCAAGAAACCCTATGGCCGAATAGCTACATGAGAATAACAGACCATTAAATCTGTTCAGGCCCAATTAACAAGCCCAAATAGCAAACCTCAGGCCCAACGGAAATCTCTTCAGCCCAACAATTATTTCAGCCCACTTTCATTTATTGGGCTTCACCTATTTGGCAAGCATCATTTGGTTAACTAGGCACAATGGGCTGCCAAAAGTTCAGTTGGCCCGACAGCCCTTGAGTCGACCCATGGTCTTTTATGGAGGCCCAAGTCATTTGGCCCACTGATTTCAGCCCATTCCAGTTAGCCTAGTTCACACCTATAATTGATTAAATCACTAGTAGGCCCACATCACTCTTTACAGGCCCAAAAATAGTATGAGGCCCAATCACCTTCAAATACAATTAGCCTATTAGCTTGGTCCATCTAGAGGCCAATAAACACTTAAAATGACCTAGGCCAATTAATTTGAGCCATTAGAGTATTTGGCCAACTTGTGGCCCAATAGGCCCACAACTCAGATCCTAGGCCCAATACCTCTAAAACTGATCCAATAACTCTAGAAAGGTCCAACAAGGAGTGAACAGCCCAAGGCCCATGGTTTAGGGCTCAAGGCCCACTGTCCTTGGCCCAAGGCCACCATTTTGGGCCAAAAGCTCAAATTCAAGGCCCACAATGTTTTCAGCCATTCTAATCCAGGCCCAACTTGGCCCATGAGTTTATTTAGCAAAGGCCCGAGACAAAACCCAAGGGGCCCATCAAAATCTACCCGAGGCCCACAGAAAACTGATTTGAGGCCCACTTGGAGGCCTTTGTCCTTCCTTTTGGAGCCACCTTGTCATTTCATTGGTCAACAACCCAGTTCTGGTCCAAAATCAATTCCAATAGTCTTGTATGACTCTAGGCCCAACAAATATAACCAAGGCCCACCTTGGGCCCAATGGATTCCTTGGAGGCCCAAACCAAGGCCCAAAAGGCCACTTAAACATTGGTTTTGTAACTTTTGGCAAGGCCTTCATGATTCAACACTTACTATCATTGGCCCAACCTAAATTGTTGGCCCACATGACTAAAGAACTATTGCAACTCTTTTAATCAACATAACAAGTATGATAATCAAGGAATTACTACCGAAACGACAATTTTTGCAATAAGGTCTTGTAACATATAACATGATCTCATGAAACCCCAAATGGGCTTTGATACAAGTTGTTAATACAAGAATAAATCAAAGAAAGTCTACGGATTACAATAATCAATAACAATTAAAGATGGGCCAACAGAGACCGAAGACTTTAAGTGTTGGCCAAAGCTTATGGCTAACACGTACATACATCTAAAATCCCTATAAATCATACTAATAAGTTATGAACATCGTGAAATCAATACAGGATCGTGAAAATACACTCAAATACAATCAAGAGCGCGTACATTCTTGTTAAGCTAAGTCAAACACAACAACTACAAGGTGAGTTCATATGCCCCTTTTACTTTAATCTTTACTGATTTTAACTCTCGGGGCTGAGAAACATGTTTACTTTTATTTATTTAAAAGTTGCTTAACATGCTATTTATACTTTGATTCTGATAATATTAAATTGTTTATTATCGCCTATCATTGTATGCATGCTTGTATGATTATGAGATAACAGGGAAACTCATATGTTTATGTTAAGATAATTTCTTAATTTTCTCTACATCATAATAACTTGGTTATAAGATTGTAACTTATAACACTTAGTTATTTCCACATGATCAAATATTTAAACAACTTACACTTAATTGTATAACGAGAACATTCCCACACGGATACTTTGGGAAAGCATGGATTCAGTAAATGACGATTCTTATCATTTACAGTAAATGACGATCATGATAACGTAACTTCATGGGATTCTTGTCATTTACACATATTTAACATAACGTAATAAGACAAGTTCTTATTCGACTTTGTTAAACACACGAGAACATTCCCACACGGATACTTTGGGAACGTATGGATTCAGTAAATGACGATTCTTATCATTTACAGTAAATGACGATCATGATAACGTAACTTCATGGGATTCTTGTCATTTACACCCGATTATCATAATGTAATAAGACAAGTTCTTATTCGACTTTGTTAATCACATGAGACAATCCCACACGGAAACTTTGGGATCACACGGCGGGATAGGAGAGAATGGAATGCATTTTAATCTGATTACGTGAGGATTCAAAATGGATTCCATTCGGATTCTATACGTTGCATTTGGAGACATATGATGAATAGTTAACTAATACTTTTAATTAAATTAAAAGTGTATCATAAAAGTTAACCTCACAAGTAATAGAATAATATAAGGATCAGATTTAAATAATCTAAATTCCTTAATTTGATGAGGGTTTATCAATACTTCGGTTTGATAACAAAACCCCTCTTACCATATCATTATTCTACACATGCTGATACAATGGACAATACAGATAGTTGGGAAGTGGATATCTTTAGTTGTATCGCAAGTGGTGTGGAGTTTGGTTAAGTATGTGGTGGGATAGCGTCTGGGCTTGACCCTTTCGTGATTCCCTATATATAAGCATACTTAGCTAGGCGATATACTACTTGTACATATAACTAAGGAGAGGCCATTGGGTGGAACAGATGAACAAATATACAAGCAACAGATATAACAGTTAATACATTGTGAATGTGTGCATGATCAGTTCAATGGTTTTCAATTGACTTACTTATGAACTCACCAACCTAGTGTTGACTTTGTTTAAATTACATGTTTTCTCAGGTGACGGACAGGTGTAGACACTATATGCAAATGATAAGCTAGAGGACTCATAGAAGACCTAGCTTTCTTTTGATTGCATACATTTTGATATGACAGAATACTGAATCACTTTTGTATATCTTGTACAGACCAAGATATAAACTCATTGATTCTTTTTGATTAGATTTACTTAGTTAAATTATGAAGTACAATGTAATTTAACTTTGTAATTCTATTTCATGTCATGATTAGCATTTCTCATTTATATCTCATGTGCTATGTAAACAATCTGATCATTTGATTATCAACACAATGATATCGCGCCCCGGGAACATTCCGCCCGACGGGAAAACACGATCCGTTCCCGCCGGCCCGGGGTGTGACAGATTGGTATCAGAGCCATGGTTATAGAGAAATATAGGTCATATTACTTAAACGGTTTGGCCTAGACTATAACCTAGGGACCCTCATGTAGAGTTCTTATAATATAGGATTCTATTTTCATATGTCTTCTGCTTCTGATCACTGCACTAACCGATTTTCTTTCGGTTATGATCAGAATGCCGCCACGAAGACAACCACCTCTATTACCGCTGACTCAAGGTTCAGCTCCGCACTCTTCGACACCGACACCGCCAGACTCTCCTACACAAGCACCTCCACCTCCTCCTCCGCCACCACCAGCGTATCAGTTGGACCCTGCTACTGTGGCACTGGCTACTCTTCTTACAAGCCAACTGAGGGAAGTGATTCCAGAGATGATGAATCGGATCAACAACAACAACAGTAACAACGTTGCTAACTCATCTGGAGAAGGCAGCGGTAACACCAGACAGAGTCAGGACTATGCCTACAAGAACTTTGTAGGCTGCAAGCCACCCAGTTTCAGTGGTAGCGAGGGTGCAGTCGGACTGATCCAGTGGATTGAGAAGATGGAGGCTACCCTCGACATCAGTGGCTGTCCTGAACAGAATAGGGTAAAGTATGCTGCGGGATCATTTAGCAAGCGAGCGTTAACCTGGTGGAACGCTCAGGTATCAATCAGAGGCTGGGATGAGGCCCAGGCCATGCCGTGGAACGAATTCAAGGCGATGTTGAGGGCAGAGTTTTGCCCAAGAAATGAACTGAAAAAGGTTGAGACTGAACTACTCAATCTGGAGATGATTGGTGCTGGGCATCTGGCCTACACTACACGATTTCATGAGTTAGCCACTCTGGCACCGGATGTGGTGCCAACACTTGAGAAGAGAATTGAGCGGTATGTTGGTGGATTACCGCCCAGTATCCGAGGTCATGTGATTTCTGCTCACCCTACCACCATGGAATTAGCTGTTACGCTGTCAGCATCACTGACAGATATGATGGTTGCCTCTGGAGCATTCAAGAAGGAGGTTGAAACAGCCAAAGCTGGAACTTCCAAGAAGTCGGATAAACGTCCGGCTAAGAAACAGAAAGTGGTTAGAAACTTTGCTGCCACTACTCAAACTCCGATGCGCAATCAGCCACCCCCGTTGGAGATCAGGAAGCCATACACTGGCACTGCACCTTTGTGCAACTCATGCCAGTACCATCATCTACCAAATGTTCCGTGCAGGCACTGCACCAACTGTGGAAGATTTGGTCACACAGCAAACTACTGCAGGAGTCAGAGGACTCAGAACAGAAACAACAATGCAGCCACTGCTGCTGCTGCTACCGATCACAGGTCTTGCTACAACTGTGGTGAACCTGGTCACTTCTCTCGGGATTGCCCTAAGAGAAATCAACAACAGGCTCAAGCACCAAGAGGAAGAGCCTTTCAGATCGGAGCAGCTGCTGCTAGACAGGACCCGAATGTCATTACGGGTACATTTCTCTTATCTGATTTTTATGCATCTATATTATTTGACACTGGAGCGGATCAGAGTTTTATCTCATCCGATTTTGCTAGCCATCTTAACCATGCTGAGGAATCATTAGACTCCCCTTATAGTATTGAGATAGCTAATGGCAAACAGATTACAGTTGACACAGTACTTAGGAATTGCCCACTAACACTTGGTGATTATACATTTTCCATCGACTTGATACCGATGGAGCTGGGTAGTTTCGACATTATCGTCGGAATGGATTGGCTATCTCTTAACCGAGTTGAGTTCATCTGTTCCGATAAACTATTACGCATTCCTATGGAGAACAATGAAGTCTTGGAAATTCGTGGAGACCAAGCGAAACGCAGTGTCAAGATAATTTCGTGCATGAAAGCTCGCAAGTGCTTACGGAAACAATGTGTTGCGTTTTTAGCTCATGTGATTCAGAAAGACAAGAAAGCAATCAAGATTCAAGATGTGTCAGTTGTGAGAGATTTTGCAGAAGTATTTCCGGATGACTTACCGGGACTGCCACCCGAGAGATCGGTACAGTTCCGAATCGATTTGATTCCGGGAGCAACTCCTGTAGCCAAGTCTCCCTACAGACTCGCACCATCGGAGATGCAAGAGTTGTCTAACCAGTTGCAAGAACTTCTCGATAAAGGATTCATCCGACCGAGCTTTTCCCCGTGGGGAGCTCCGGTTCTTTTTGTCAAGAAGAAGGATGGAACTTTCAGAATGTGCATTGATTATCGAGAGCTCAACAAACTCACCATCAAGAATCGGTACCCGTTACCGAGGATTGATGATTTGTTTGATCAGTTACAGGGAGCACAGTATTTTTCAAAGATAGACCTGAGATCAGGTTATCATCAGCTCCGGATTCAAGAAGAAGACATACCAAAGACGGCTTTTCGTACTCGATATGGTCATTACGAATTCATGGTGATGCCATTCGGATTAACTAACGCACCGGCTGTGTTTATGGACTTGATGAACCTGGTGTGCAAGCCGTATCTAGATCAGTTTGTTATTGTTTTTATTGATGATATACTGATTTATTCAAAGAACAAGAAGGAACACGAGCAACACCTCAAGACAGTTTTGGAACTTCTGAAAGAAGAACAACTCTATGCCAAATTCTCTAAATGTGAATTTTGGTTAAGGGAAGTTCAGTTTTTGGGTCACGTGATTAACAGTGATGGTATTCATGTGGATCCTGCAAAGATAGAAGCGATCAAGAACTGGGATGTGCCTACAACACCGACAGAGATCCGATCATTCTTGGGATTGGCAGGTTATTACAGGAGATTCATTTCGAATTTCTCTAAGATAGCCTTGCCTCTCACCAAACTCACACAGAAGTCTGAACCTTTTGTGTGGACTCATAAACAAGAAGAGGCATTCCAGACATTGAAACAAAGATTGTGCAATGCTCCAATTCTAACACTCCCAGAAGGCAGTGATGACTTTGTAGTTTACTGTGATGCTTCCCATCAGGGACTCGGATGTGTTCTGATGCAACGAGACAAAGTCATTGCTTATGCCTCACGACAGCTGAAAATACACGAGAAGAATTACACGACACATGATCTTGAACTGGGAGCTGTTGTATTTGCTTTAAAGATTTGGAGACACTACCTCTATGGTACCAAATGCACTATCTTCACAGATCACAAGAGTTTACAACACATATTTGATCAGAAGGAGCTTAACATGAGACAGAGACGTTGGGTTGAGCTCCTGAACGATTACGATTGTGTGATCAAATACCATCCGGGCAAAGCAAATGTTGTTGCAGATGCTTTGAGTCGGAAAGAAAGAGTCAAACCCTTACGCGTTCGCGCTATGGGAATGACGGTGCAAACAAGTTTGAGAGATCACATTTTACAAGCACAACGAGAAGCAGTGGCAAGAAACAATCTGAAACGCGAGCTCGATTGTGGAGCCGAGAAACATTTTGAGACAAGACAAGATGGAGTTATCTACTATCTGGATCGTGTTTGGATTCCGACAGTAGATGAACTTCGAACACTTATCCTTGACGAGGCACACAAGTCACGTTACTCAGTTCATCCTGGTGCCGATAAGATGTACCAAGATCTTAGGTCATTTTATTGGTGGCCGGGCATGAAGAAAGACATTGCCACTTATGTTGGCAAATGTCTCACATGTGCCAAAGTCAAAGCTGAACACCAGAAACCTTCGGGTTTGCTGGAACAACCAGAGATACCACAATGGAAGTGGGAACAAATAGCTATGGATTTCATTACCAAGCTACCCCGCACTTCCAGCGGACATGATTCGATTTGGGTCATCATTGATAGATTGACCAAGTCCGCACATTTCTTGCCGATCAGAGAAACGTACAAGATGGAGAAACTTGCAAGACTATACATTGATGAGATAGTAGTAAGGCATGGTGTGCCATTGTCTATTATCTCAGACCGGGACAGTCGATTCACTTCGCGGTTCTGGCAATCATTGCAACAATCCTTAGGGACAAGTGTTAACTTGAGCACTGCTTATCATCCACAAACGGATGGACAAAGCGAGCGCACTATTCAAACCCTAGAGGATATGTTGAGAACATGCATCCTAGACTTCGGTGGAAGTTGGGACACACATTTACCACTTATTGAGTTCTCCTACAATAATAGCTACCACAGCAGCATTGGATGTGCTCCATTTGAAGCACTCTACGGTAGAAAATGTCGGTCTCCAATTTGTTGGACCGAAGTGGGAGACAACAGAATAACTGGGCCTGAACTTATTCAGGAAACTACTGATAAGATAGCCCAGATACAACAACGATTACAAGCAACACGTAGCCGCCAAAAGAGTTACGCAGACAAACGGCGCAAGCCTTTGGAATTCGACGTGGGTGACCGAGTCATGTTGAAAGTGTCCCCATGGAAAGGCGTAGTTCGTTTTGGGGCTAAGGGCAAACTAGTACCTCGGTATGTCGGACCGTTTGAGATTACTCAACGCATAGGTCCTGTGGCATATAGACTCAGACTCCCTGATGAACTCAGTGGAGTACACGATGTGTTTCATGTATCAAATCTCAAGAGGTGTCTAGCAGATGAAACATTGATCATACCGTTGGAAGAGATACAGATTGATGAACAACTACATTTTATCGAAGAACCTGTAGAGATTATGGAACGTGAAGTCAAGAGACTGAAACGAAGCCGTATCCCTATTGTAAAGGTTCGATGGAACTCCAAGCGTGGACCAGAGTTTACCTGGGAACGCGAGGACAACATGAAAGCAAAGTATCCCCATTTGTTCGAGAATTGAAGCCCGACTTTGATGCTTAAATTTTGGGACGAAATTTCTTCAACAAGGGGAGACTGTAACAGCAAGTGCCAGATCGTCCGGCAAGTCCGTACGGTATGTGTACTTTCACTGTATTCTATGTGTACATACGCAAGCTTAAACAGTACTTGTATTAACAGAATCCTAAATACAAGAAATCGTTGTACGTATTTTCGTATAAACTTAAATACATTAAGTACAACGTACATTTGAAACATTAGTTGTGTTTATTAAGTGAAAACTTAATTACAGTTAACACAACTAAACATTAGAAACAACGGAAATCAAACAACAGTCAGAAACATATCGGTTGCGATCTGATGTCCACAGATGACAGGAATCAGATGACCGACAAGTCAGTACAAAAACAGTGTGAAATCATGATGTATAGTTGAGTCCGACAGTGAGGAAACACAATTAACACATAATGCAGTGTTATTTCAGAATGACGAACTGACAGTGTGTTTGCGTGAATGACGATTCACACAAACATATCTGTGAGTTTAGAATTCTAAAATAATGACTGAAAAGTAGAAAACAAAAGTCAGAAAGCAAAATCATCGTCGTATTCGTTCGGGTGACGATTCGAACGAATTACGCGCGAAGGTTACGCGATCTGACGAAACGACAACGAAAACACGTCACGAACGAAAATAATTTAATAAAATTAAATAAATAACATTTTACAATTTTGAAACTCATCAAAATAATTAAATTAAATCCTATTAATTAAAACCATTTAAATTACGCATAATTTTCCGGTTACGCGACGAACTTACGAACCGAGCAACGAAAACGAACCCGAACACCCTCGGGGTATAAATACACTTATTTGAGTCATTTCCTTCATTCATCTCTTCCCCAACCTCTCTCTAGCTCAAAATCCGGCTACCACCATTTGAGGGTTTTCTCAACATTCAAATCACCATAACTCCTTCGTTTCTTACCCGATTTGAGTGATTCTTTCGCCCACGCGTAGCCCTCGACGTCCTCTACATAGAAGTACAACAGATCTAAACGTTTAACCACTGAAATCCGAGGTAGAGTGCTGTGAACATTCACGAAATTAGGGTTTTCTACTCTTCTTTTTCATACTTAGTCTAAACTGGTTAAACACCCACACCCTCTAACCCTAGGACCACGATGGTTGATCTTTTCTTGTACTACCTTCGAACACATCTTGACAGCTCGAGATGGGAAACGACTGATGCCTGGGTCCTGTTATGGCCGAATGAGACACAGGTGTCGAAGGACTCAAGGTCGAATGACCTAGAGTCGAATGAACCCTCTCCTTCGCCCGGCTTCACTCGCTGCTACCTCATTCGGCCAGGCCTCACTCATTCGCCGGTCAACACTCCCATTCGACCATCAGCAACCACCCTCATTCGTGGCTTTCTCCTTCGTCAACCTCCATTCGCAGCTCACACCCTTCATTCGGCAGCCAACCACTACCAAGGACACCCTTTTTGGTCATGTAGCCAGTCGTGGAACCCTAGATCTACAGCATGTTCAAGAGGCCCTTGCTAACATCTTTTTGGTTTGGCCCATATGATGGCCTACGGCCACCATTAGTATTTTTTTTTGAGTAACAAAAGTCTTGGTCCAAGAAACCCTATGGCCGAATAGCTACATGAGAATAACAGACCATTAAATCTGTTCAGGCCCAATTAACAAGCCCAAATAGCAAACCTCAGGCCCAACGGAAATCTCTTCAGCCCAACAATTATTTCAGCCCACTTTCATTTATTGGGCTTCACCTATTTGGCAAGCATCATTTGGTTAACTAGGCACAATGGGCTGCCAAAAGTTCAGTTGGCCCGACAGCCCTTGAGTCGACCCATGGTCTTTTATGGAGGCCCAAGTCATTTGGCCCACTGATTTCAGCCCATTCCAGTTAGCCTAGTTCACACCTATAATTGATTAAATCACTAGTAGGCCCACATCACTCTTTACAGGCCCAAAAACAGTATGAGGCCCAATCACCTTCAAATACAATTAGCCTATTAGCTTGGTCCATCTAGAGGCCAATAAACACTTAAAATGACCTAGGCCAATTAATTTGAGCCATTAGAGTATTTGGCCAACTTGTGGCCCAATAGGCCCACAACTCAGATCCTAGGCCCAATACCTCTAAAACTGATCCAATAACTCTAGAAAGGTCCAACAAGGAGTGAACAGCCCAAGGCCCATGGTTTAGAGCTCAAGGCCCACTGTCCTTGGCCCAAGGCCACCATTTTGGGCCAAAAGCTCAAATTCAAGGCCCACAATGTTTTCAGCCATTCTAATCCAGGCCCAACTTGGCCCATGAGTTTATTTAGCAAAGGCCCGAGACAAAACCCAAGGGGCCCATCAAAATCTACCCGAGGCCCACAGAAAACTGATTTGAGGCCCACTTGGAGGCCTTTGTCCTTCCTTTTGGAGCCACCTTGTCATTTCATTGGTCAACAACCCAGTTCTGGTCCAAAATCAATTCCAATAGTCTTGTATGACTCTAGGCCCAACAAATATAACCAAGGCCCACCTTGGGCCCAATGGATTCCTTGGAGGCCCAAACCAAGGCCCAAAAGGCCACTTAAACATTGGTTTTGTAACTTTTGGCAAGGCCTTCATGATTCAACACTTACTATCATTGGCCCAACCTAAATTGTTGGCCCACATGACTAAAGAACTATTGCAACTCTTTTAATCAACATAACAAGTATGATAATCAAGGAATTACTACCGAAACGACAATTTTTGCAATAAGGTCTTGTAACATATAACATGATCTCATGAAACCCCAAATGGGCTTTGATACAAGTTGTTAATACAAGAATAAATCAAAGAAAGTCTACGGATTACAATAATCAATAACAATTAAAGATGGGCCAACAGAGACCGAAGACTTTAAGTGTTGGCCAAAGCTTATGGCTAACACGTACATACATCTAAAATCCCTATAAATCATACTAATAAGTTATGAACATCGTGAAATCAATACAGGATCGTGAAAATACACTCAAATACAATCAAGAGCGCGTACATTCTTGTTAAGCTAAGTCAAACACAACAACTACAAGGTGAGTTCATATGCCCCTTTTACTTTAATCTTTACTGATTTTAACTCTCGGGGCTGAGAAACATGTTTACTTTTATTTATTTAAAAGTTGCTTAACATGCTATTTATACTTTGATTCTGATAATATTAAATTGTTTATTATCGCCTATCATTGTATGCATGCTTGTATGATTATGAGATAACAGGGAAACTCATATGTTTATGTTAAGATAATTTCTTAATTTTCTCTACATCATAATAACTTGGTTATAAGATTGTAACTTATAACACTTAGTTATTTCAACATGATCAAATATTTAAACAACTTACACTTAATTGTATAACGAGAACATTCCCACACGGATACTTTGGGAAAGCATGGATTCAGTAAATGACGATTCTTATCATTTACAGTAAATGACGATCATGATAACGTAACTTCATGGGATTCTTGTCATTTACACATATTTAACATAACGTAATAAGACAAGTTCTTATTCGACTTTGTTAAACACACGAGAACATTCCCACACGGATACTTTGGGAACGTATGGATTCAGTAAATGACGATTCTTATCATTTACAGTAAATGACGATCATGATAACGTAACTTCATGGGATTCTTGTCATTTACACCCGATTATCATAATGTAATAAGACAAGTTCTTATTCGACTTTGTTAATCACATGAGACAATCCCACACGGAAACTTTGGGATCACACGGCGGGATAGGAGAGAATGGAATGCATTTTAATCTGATTACGTGAGGATTCAAAATGGATTCCATTCGGATTCTATACGTTGCATTTGGAGACATATGATGAATAGTTAACTAATACTTTTAATTAAATTAAAAGTGTATCATAAAAGTTAACCTCACAAGTAATAGAATAATATAAGGATCAGATTTAAATAATCTAAATTCCTTAATTTGATGAGGGTTTATCAATACTTCGGTTTGATAACAAAACCCCTCTTACCATATCATTATTCTACACATGCTGATACAATGGACAATACAGATAGTTGGGAAGTGGATATCTTTAGTTGTATCGCAAGTGGTGTGGAGTTTGGTTAAGTATGTGGTGGGATAGCGTCTGGGCTTGACCCTTTCGTGATTCCCTATATATAAGCATACTTAGCTAGGCGATATACTACTTGTACATATAACTAAGGAGAGGCCATTGGGTGGAACAGATGAACAAATATACAAGCAACAGATATAACAGTTAATACATTGTGAATGTGTGCATGATCAGTTCAATGGTTTTCAATTGACTTACTTATGAACTCACCAACCTAGTGTTGACTTTGTTTAAATTACATGTTTTCTCAGGTGACGGACAGGTGTAGACACTATATGCAAATGATAAGCTAGAGGACTCATAGAAGACCTAGCTTTCTTTTGATTGCATACATTTTGATATGACAGAATACTGAATCACTTTTGTATATCTTGTACAGACCAAGATATAAACTCATTGATTCTTTTTGATTAGATTTACTTAGTTAAATTATGAAGTACAATGTAATTTAACTTTGTAATTCTATTTCATGTCATGATTAGCATTTCTCATTTATATCTCATGTGCTATGTAAACAATCTGATCATTTGATTATCAACACAATGATATCGCGCCCCGGGAACATTCCGCCCGACGGGAAAACACGATCCGTTCCCGCCGGCCCGGGGTGTGACACACAACGATAACTATACTTTTCAATATTGTTTTCTAATTATAGAATATTCTTCAGAACGTTAAAGCTTCAGGTATATTCATACAGATCGTCACCTATACGAATAACCCGTCAATTTAACATTCACGCAACAATATTCGTGTGTTTTGTTTTTTTTTTAAAGTCTCGCATACGTTTATACATAATAAATTATAAACAAATAATCACTTGATGGTTCTGTATTGTCAAATAATTATCTGACTCAAGAACCATCGTTCTGAACTGTGTTTCTGTTAAATGTTTATGAATTTAATTTATGAAAACACACCGAATGATAATGATAACAGTTATGAATGATGAAACATATTGAAATGTATATGATTCGTACCTGTTTACTGTTCATGTACTGTAGAGATCACTGTTTCGGTGACGGTTCCGGCACTGATGTTACAGTCTCCCCTTGTTAGACAAATTTCGTCCCGAAATTTAAGAGTTGTTATCGGGTACAACTTCCTCTTCAAACAGTTGGGGGTACTTTAACTTCATGTGATCCTCGCGTTCCCAAGTAAATTCGGGTCCACGTCTTGAATTCCATCGAACCTTTACAATCGGAATACGGCTTCGCCTCAGTTGTTTAACCTTGCGATCCATAATCTCCAAAGGTTCCTCTATGAAATGTAAATGTTCATCTACCTGAATTTCTTCAATTGGAATGAAGAGAGACTCGTCAGCAAGGCATTTCTTTAAGTTTGAGACGTGAAACGCGTCATGCACACCACTGAGTTCATCCGGTAATCTCAGTCGATAAGCTACAGGACCAATACTCTCGATGATCTCGAACGATCCTACATATCGTGGTACTAATTTGCCTTTCTTTCCAAAGCGCACAACGCCTTTCCAGGGGGATACCTTTAACATTACACGGTCTCCCACTTGGAATTCTAACGGCTTGCGCCGTTTGTCGGCGTAGCTCTTTTGTCTACTTCTTGTTGCTTGTAGTCCTCTTTGAATCTGAGCTATCTTGTCAGTGGTTTCTTGAATATGTTCTCGCCCAGTTATTCGATTGTCTCCAACTTCAGTCCAACAGATCGGTGATCGACACTTCCGACCATAGAGAGCCTCAAATGGTGCACATCCGATACTGCT
Organism: Mikania micrantha; assembly: GCA_009363875.1. NCBI lineage: Eukaryota > Viridiplantae > Streptophyta > Magnoliopsida > Asterales > Asteraceae > Mikania > Mikania micrantha. Next base: position 60,954,314 of record CM018693.1, read on the forward strand.
GTGATAACTGTTATTGTAGGAGAACTCGATCAGTGGAAAATGGGAGTCCCAGTTACCACCAAAGTCCAATACACATGTTCTCAACATGTCCTCTAGGGTTTGAATAGTACGTTCACTTTGACCATCCGTTTGTGGGTGGTAAGCTGTACTCAGATTTAACTGTGTCCCTAGAGATTTCTGTAAAGATTGCCAGAATCTTGATGTGAATCTGCTGTCTCGATCAGAAATAATAGACAATGGCACACCGTGGCATACCACTATCTCGTTGATGTATAATCTTGCCAGTTTATCCATGGTGAAGTTCTCACGCATGGGCAAGAAATGAGCAGATTTGGTTAAACGATCAATGATCACCCAAATTGTATCATGACCACTGGAAGTGCGGGGTAGCTTGGTAATGAAATCCATAGCTATTTGTTCCCACTTCCAGAGCGGAATCTCAGGCTGTTCCAGTAGATCAGACGGTCTCTGATGTTCCGCCTTTACCTTTGCACATGTCAGACACTGACCGACATACTCGGCTATGTCTTTCTTCATTCCAGGCCACCAATAAAATCCACGCAAGTCTTGGTACATTTTATCAGCGCCTGGATAAACGGAGTATTTAGTCTTGTGTGCTTAATCGAAGATAAGTTTTCTCAATTCATCTACCGCAGGAATCCATACTCAATCCTTATAGTAGATGATTCCATCAGGCTTCGTGTCAAACTGTTTCTCCGCTCCGCAATCAAGTTCCTTCTTCAAATTGCCTTGGTCAAGTGCTTCTTGTTGTGCTTGGATAATCTTGCCACTTAAACTGGTCTGCACGGTTATCCCCATTGCTCTAACACGTATGGGTTTGACCCGTTCTTTCCGGCTCAAGGCATCAGCTACAACGTTCGCCTTTCCCGGATGATACTTAATTACACAATCATAATCATTCAGAAGTTCAACCCAACGGCGTTGTCGCATGTTGAGCTCCTTCTGATCAAAGATGTGTTGCAGACTCTTGTGATCAGTGAATATGGTACACTTGGTTCCACATAAATAATGTCTCCAAATCTTCAGTGCGAAGATTACAGCTCCCAGTTCAAGATCATGAGTAGTGTAGTTCTTCTCATGAACCTTTAACTGTCTTGATGCATAGGCTATAACTTTGTCCCGTTGCACTAACACGCAACCGAGTCCCTGATGGGAAGCATCACAGTACACAACAAAGTCATCACAGCCCTCTGGGAGAGATAGGATTGGAGCATCACATAGTTTCTGTTTCAATGTCTGAAAAGCATCTTCCTGTTTCTGCTCCCAGAGAAACGGTTCACTTTTCTGGGTTAACTTAGTGAGTGGTAGAGCTATCTTAGAAAAATTTGAGATGAACCTTCTATAATAGCCTGCCAATCCCAGAAAAGACCGTATCTTCGTCGGTGTCTTCGGAGTGTCCCAATTCTTTATCGCCTCGATCTTGGCAGGATCTACATGAATTCCCTCGCTGTTGACTACATGACCCAGAAATTGAACTTCTCTTAGCCAGAATTCACACTTAGAGAATTTAGCATAGAGTTGCTCTTTCTTCAACAGCTCCAAGATCTTTTTAAGGTGTTGCTCATGTTCTATTTTGGTCTTGGAATAAATCAGTATGTCATCAATAAAGACAATGACAAACTGATCCAAGTACGGCTTGCACACTCGGTTCATGAGGTCCATGAAAACCGCAGGTGCATTTGTCAATCCGAAAGGCATCACCAAAAATTCATAGTGCCCATATCTGGTTCGGAAGGCTGTTTTCGGTATGTCATCATCTTGAACTCTCAGCTGATGATATCCAGACCGCAAGTCAATCTTTGAGAAATATTGAGCTCCTTGTAGTTGGTCAAACAAATCATCAATCCTCAGTTATGGATACCGATTCTTGATGGTTAGTTTGTTTAGCTCTCTGTAATCTATGCACATTCTGAACGATCAGTCTTTCTTCTTCACGAACAAGACCGGAGCTCCCCAAGGTGAGTAGCTCGGCCTGATAAATCCCTTGTCAAGTAACTCCTGTAATTGATTAGACAATTCCTGCATCTCTGAAGGTGCTAACCTGTAGGGAGATTTAGCAACTGGAATTGCTCCAGGAATTAAGTCAATACGAAACTCTACCGGTCGCACAGGTGGCAAACCTGGCAGATCTTCAGGGAATACTTCAGGATATTCTTTCACTACCAGTACATCTTGAATCTTCTTCTTGTCTTTCTCTTTTTCCACCACATGAGCCAGAAAAGCTATGCACTGTTTCTGTAGACATTTACGCGCCTTTATGTAAGAGATGATTTTGACACTTCGTTTTGCTTGATCCCCTTTCACTTCCAATACACGATCACTCGGCAATGGAATTCGAAGCAGCTTTTCAGAGCAGATGACCTCCACTCGATGAGACGAAAGCCAATCCATTCCAACAATGATATCGAAACTACCCAGCTCCATCGGTATCAAATCGATGATAAATGTATAATCATTTAGTGTCAATGGGCAGTTCCTATAAAATGTACTAACTGTGATCTGTTTCTCGTTAGTTACTTCTATAATGTAAGGGGAGTCTAACTGTTCTTCTAAAGAATCTATTTGGCATGCAAAGTCGGTAGAGATAAAACTCTGATCTGCACCAGTATCAAATAGAACAGATGCATAAAAGTCATGTAAGAGAAACGTACCAGTGACCACATTTGGGTCCTGGCGTGCAACTAGTGCTCCGATGGCAAAGGCTCGTCCAGGGGTGCTTGAACTGCTGGTTGTGCCTTCTTCGGGCAGTTCTTCGCAAAGTGGCCTTGTTCACCACAGTTATAGCATCCAACATGGTTCTGATTAGCTGGTGGAGGGAGAGCCAAAGCAGCATTGTTGACTGCTTGGTTAGGTGTCATCCGGTAGTACTGGACCCAATGGCCCTTTCTTCCACATCCCGTGCACTGCTTGCAGGGAGTGTCAGCAGGGTGAAGATACTGACACTTGGCACACAGAGGAAACGTGCCAGTGTAAGGTTTGCGGTTTGGGTTCTGTGGTGCTGCTGCCACTTGTTGAAGAGGTGTGGCCACCGTGTAGTTCTTGATGGTCTTCTGCTTCTTCTTCTAATGGTGGTGGGGTTTCTTGGAAGACTCAGCTTTGTTCTTACTGGGTCCAGCCTCCTTCTTTAGAACTCCAGAGGCTACCATGAGATCAGTGAGTTTCCCAGATAATCTCACCGCAGACTCGACAGTAGTAGGGTTGGCTGAAACAACCATGCCCTGAATGTAGGCGGGAAGTCCACCCACATATCTGTCTATCCTTTTCTCCAAAGTTGGTACCATGTAAGGTACCAAAGCAACTAGCTCGTGGTAGCGAGTAATATAGCCCATGTGATCAGCCCCCTTCATCACATGGTTGGATAGTTCAACCTCCAACTTCTGCAGCTCATTCTTGGGGCAGAATTCTGTTCGCAGCAGTGCCTTGAAGTCTTCCCATGACATTGCCATAGCTTCCTCTCTTCCTCGGGCGTTGATCTGACCATTCCACCAGGTCAGAGCCCGTTTGTTGAATGTTCCAGCTGAGTAACGGACCTTGTGGTGTTCGGGGCAGCTACAAAGATCCAAGGTTGCTTCAATCTTCTCAATCCATTGGATTAATCCAACGGCGCCTTCAGACCCACTAAAGCTGGGTGGTTTACATCCTACAAAGGACTTGTAGGAGTAGTGAGATGAATCTCCAGTATTTCCACTAGCTTCTCCTGATGTGTTTCCAGTATTGAGTGTGACAATCCGACTTTTTACACTAACCTTGTTAACGGGAGATGGTGATATCATAGGCCCAACAAGGCCAATGAAGGCCCAACAAGGCCAATGAAGGCCCAACAAGGTCAAGGAAGGCCCGGTAAGGTCCAATGGAGTCTATGAAGGCCCAACAAAGTCTAGTAGGCCCAATGAGATTAATTTAGGCTCAAGGAAAGCAAAGTAGGCCCAGGGAAGGCCAAGGTAGGCCCAGGAAGGCCCAGTGAGGCCCAATTATATTTGAGAAGTCTAATTAGTTTAATTTAACCCTACAATGTTCTAATTGGCCCAATTAGTGATAAATTGGGATTATTAATGTAACTTTGTTAATCGAAATAATGTGTGGTTGACTCAGAAGGACCTACGGGATTTAAGAATTAAGAAAAATCAGTTGTTAAGTGTTAAAATGTTAGAGATTAAACTTGTAAGTGAATTTAGTATCAATGTTGACTTTTATAAGTCAAAAATTCGGCCAAATGGATTGTAGGATTCGAATTCCATCTTGATATTATGTGGTAACTGAAATTGATCAGTTGTAAGCATCACAATAATGATTTGTAACAGTTCTGGGGGTTAATGATACATTGATTAGCCGGATTAAATCAAAATGATAGCCAAAAGTCGTAACCGAAACCTTTCAAGATCAAAATCGATTGTTTCAATCATAATTCGAAAAATCAAAGCTTTAGAACCTCTATTCGGCACTCTCAGAACCTATTCCACATCACAATTCGAAGCAGCAAGTTCTGGATTGAAGGACACAATCGAGATTTGGCCGAAGTTCAACCTAGAAGAAGAGATATATCAATTCGTCCACAAATCAAGTAAGTTTTCGTTCTAACACCTTCTAAAACAACCGACTAAGAGAATCCCTATGTTAATTCGTGGTTCCAATATCGAATTGATCATGAACGACAATTAGGGTTCTAAGTAGAAACGGTTTTGGGGGATTTGATTTCAATGGATTCAAAAATCGAATTAAATGATATGATAAGCTTCATAAGGTTCCGATCAAACAGTTTATCATAACAATTTCATTTAGAAACATCGAATTCTATGATTTCGATATTAGAGTTTATGTTAAGAAACTGTTTTAGGGATTTCGTATCAAACGAATTGTAGAATCAAATTAAATGTTATAGATAGCTTCAGAAGGGACCGATTAAGCTTAAACCTAAAACAATTTCTGGTTTAAACATCGAATTAATGGTTTTCGATTTCTAGGGCTTGTAATCAAGAACGAATTGGGGGATTGGGTTTAAATGAGTTCTAGAATCAAATTGGATGGTGTGGTTAATTCCAGAAGACTTCGAATGATGTTAATATCAAAGCAATTTGATGTTACAGTAGCTAAGTAAACGATTTCTAGTTGGAATTTGAGAATTTGAGTTCGAGACTGTTAATGTCCGATTAGTTGGGTATTTGGTTAATGATATTTCAAATTAAGATCATCTACAGATTCGATTAGACTCAGGGGACAGAAGCCCCATGGATGATGGGTCAATCGGGTTCGAATTAAGGACCATTTGGGTAATTGATTCGGTTGTAGAGAAACAAAAGGGAACCCGACAATGTAAGCTTAAAACAATTTATTTATGAAATCTATTGCGAAACCCTAGCGGGCTGAGATGGTAGATGCTGTGTGTTTGGTGTGGGGGGTCGCGGGTTCGATCCCGGGCTCCACCAATTTTTGGGTCTTAAATCAATTTCTTGTATTTTTGTCATAACTTTCACATACGAACTCCGTTTTAGTCCGTTCAAGTTGCGTTGGAACCGTAACGGGAATACGAACGTATTAGAACAGCAAAATTTATATTTTAACCCGAAAACGAAATCGCGTATAATTACGATTATTTAAATAAAATCAAATATGATTTTATTTAAACGATTTCAAAGTCACACGTATTTGCGTATACATATTCTTAACACTTTAACATACGTGTGTTGACACGTATGTTATTTCAAGCACAGAACGACATTTCGAATAACTTTAGGTTATTGTTTAAATCACAGATTTTTCGTAGAGGATTTCTACGCAGGTTCACACGTATTTGATCATTCTGCTATTATCAAAGGTGCGTACACGGCCCCTTTCTTATTTTAAACTGTTTTGGGGGAGAAAACATGTGCAACAAACGCTTTTAGATACATATCACTTGCATGAGTTAGCTGTTTACATTAAGTGCAAACATAGCATTACAAAGCCTTCCATTTCGAACCGTTTAATTTGCCGTAGCGCAAAGCGTGGTAGTTGGAAATAGATCTATTAGGTTTGACAAACCTCACCTGGTAGATGGGATCTACGCAGGTGTTTGACTGACCAAACACATTTTTACTATTGTTGTGATAGACAATAGTGGCAAGGCGAAAACATGCTATAGCATGGCAATCCGTCAGCTTCGGTGTCGAACACGTATGTAAATAGTTTATATGACTAGCTATCATGACTGTGCATGTGTGATTATGTTATCTACAACCTGTTATTCAAACTGCTGTTTTGAACATTATGATTATTTAAAACCTGTGTTATGCACCAACCTTTGTGTTGACTTGATTTGCATGTTTTCTCAGGACGCTAAGGCGCGCGTAAAAGATGGCATGGACTAGGAGATAGAGTCTCATGCATTATGAACATTTTGAATATTTGAATTTGAACATTTGAGTATTTTGTTTTGTAATGTTTAACTTTACAACTGTTTATGGTTTTTAAACGCTTCCGCACTTTTTGTAAACTCTGAATGTTATGTTTTTAAAGACCAACGTATGTTTTGAAATTCATATAGAGGTCTTCACTATGTCTAATGATCTGAGATCCTGGTTTGTCACGTTCCCAAACGGTATGATTCCGTTAGTAGAAATTGGGGGTGTGACAGATTGGTATCAGAGCCATTGGTTATAGCGAACTAGGTTTGCATTGGTAGGCCTAGACTATGACTGTTAGACATTAGACACACATGTTTAAACATACTGTTTAGAAATTACATATGACATTATGTAATTGACTTGCTTACACATTCTATGACACTGCACTTACATATGGTATTATGTAACAGGCATGGCATCATCATCGGTACCTTATATTGTTATTGATGATTCCGAGGACGAGGAGCCGATAGTTCCGGCACCACCATTATCACCACCACCACCTATTCCATCACCTCCACCATATGAGTAGGATGACTCAGATCCGGAGGAGGATCCGGAGGAGGATCCAGAAGAGGATCCAGACGAGGATCCAGAGGAGGATCCATACGAGGACCCGGATGAGGATCCGGAAGAGGAGCCTGAGGAGGGCACTCAGCAGATCCCTGCTGAGGGACCTTCTACACATCCACCACCAGCACTAGATGCTCCTGAGCCTAAGAGGCAAAGGACGGACGCCGAAGAGATCGCCAAATTGCGCGAGGATCTGGAGGTAGCAGAAGATAGGATAGCACAGAGATCTCAGGAGTTATGGGATGCTATTGAGAGGCAGGATGATCTTACCCATCTTGTTCACGATATGCGGGATGAGATGATCAATTTGATTGGTCGTCTAGAAGAGTCAGAGAACCGAGAGGAGATTTTGGCGGGCAGGATTGAAGCTTTGGAGGATTTAGTGGTAGTTGAGAATGAGGAACAGGATGAGGATGAAGAGGAGGAACCAGCACCAGTTGCTGAGTCCGATCCTGAATCCACTGTTGAGGACGACTGATTGTTCTTCTTTTCTTTCTTGTTTTATTTAAACTTATTAGGAACGGGTTGTGTTCCTACATTGGTAGTTTGGAAACTTGTATTTCATTTCAAAAGTATTGTACTCAAAGAAAGTTTCTATCTATTAAAGAGTTATCTTTTATTTCCAACAACTGTGTTGATTTATATTACATGATGTGTTTGTTGTTTTACTTACACATGTTACATTGGATTTTGATTTCGTGCTAACACTTCTTATAAATAGGAAACTAATGGCTGAGGGAAACGTACATATGACTGTTGCTGAGCTCAATGAGCTAATCAACAACAGAGTTGCAGAGGCAATCGCACAGTATGCTCAGACTCACAACACAGGGCCACAGGGTCCAGCTGGGGGATTGGTTAATCCACAAGTCTGCACGTTCAAGATGTTTTTGGACTGCAAACCACACAATTTCAAAGGGTCGGATGGGGCCATTGGACTCCTTCGGTGGATTGAAAAGGCTGAGTCTGTATTCGAAATGTGCAACTGCCCTGAGGATAGCAAGGTGAAATTTGCTACTGGAACATTAGAGGGTCCAGCACTGACTTGGTGGAACTCCAATGTTCAGACTCTGGGGTTGGGAGAAGCAAATGCGTTGACCTGGAACAACTTCAAAACTTTACTACAAGAGGAGTATTGTCCTCGTAGTGAAATGCAGAAGTTGGAGGAGGAGTATTGGCACCTCAAGATGGAGGGGTCAAATATTGAGGAGTATACGACCAGATCGCATGAACTGGCCAGACTGCTACCACACATGGCTACTCCAGTCAGTAAGTGGATCGAAAGGTACATTGGAGGACTAGTGCCTCAGATTCAGGGGGTGGTTACTTCAGCAAATCCCACCACCATCCAACAAGCTGTTCGTCTAGCGCATCAGCTTACTGACCAGGCAGTGTTACAGGGGACTCTGCCCAAACGAACGTCTGCTACCAAGGTAGGAGATCATAAGAGAAAGTGGGAAAGTAATAACTTCAAGGGTAACAATCAACAGCAGAACAGGAAACAGGACTCAAACAAGTCCTATCATAATTCCAACAGTGGTCAGCAATCATCATCATCGGGGGGCTATATTGGTAAGCACCCCAAGTGCAATAGGTGTGGTTATCATCATGCGGGTAACCAATGTGACAGAGCTAAGTGCCAGAGGTGTGGCAAGATTGGGCATGCGGCTAAAGATTGTCGCGGGGAGCTGCAGAACAACCATAACAACCAGAACAATAACCAGAACAACGCTCAGAAAGGTTGTTTTGAGTGTGGCAAAATGGGGCATTTTAAGAAAGATTGCCCACAGCTTAAGAAGGGCGGGGACAATAATGTCAATAACAATGGTAATGGAAATGGAAATGGCAACGGTAATGGAAATGGCACCAACAACAACAACAACAACAACAATGGTGCTAGAGGCAGGGCGTTTGTGATTGGAGGACGTCAAGCGCGGGAGGATCCCAACATTGTTACGGGTACGTTCCTCTTAAATAATCACTATGCCTCTATGTTATTTGACACCGGTGCCGATCGGAGTTTTGTATCTAGTTCACTTGCTAAGTTGCTAAATGTTAGTCCCACTGTCTTAGATAGTCCATACACTGTGGAATTAGCTGATGGTAAATTGATTGTAGTGGAAAATATTTTTAAGGGATGTATCCTTGATTTGATGGGTCAAACATTAGAAATCGATCTTATGCCTATTGCCTTAGGCAGTTTTGATGTAGTTATTGGCATGGACTGGTTGTCCAAAAACCAGGCTGAAATCGTATGCCATGAAAAGATTGTTCGCATACCTCTTCCGCAGGGAGAGACATTGTATGTACAAGGCGAGAAGAGCAGTACGCCACTGTGTCTCATATCTTGTATGAAAGCACACAAATGTCTGCGGAAAGGTCATACGGCAGTTATAGCACTTATAACTGAAAAGCCGGTAGCTGAGAAAAAGATTGAAGATATACCAGTAGTCTGTGAATTTCCGGAGGTATTTCCAGAAGACTTGCCGGGATTACCGCCTATCAGACAGGTGGAATTCCGAATCGATCTTACACCAGATACAGCACCGATAGCTAGGGCGCCTTATCGACTTGCACCGTCAGAGATGCAAGAGTTATCTACACAATTGCAAGAATTGTTGGATAAGGGTTTCATACGACCTAGTTTTTCACCATGGGGAGCTCCAGTATTGTTTGTTAAGAAGAAGGACGGAACTTTTCGTATGTGTATCGATTACCGGGAATTGAACAAAGTTACTATCAAGAACCGGTATCCGTTACCCAGGATTGACGATCTGTTCGATCAGTTGCAAGGTTCGAGTTACTACTCGAAGATTGATCTCAGGTCGGGTTATCATCAACTAAGAGTTCAGGAGGAGGATATTCCGAAGACAGCATTCAGGACAAGATATGGCCATTATGAGTTCTTGGTCATGCCATTTGGGTTGACAAACGCTCCAGCTGTATTCATGGATCTCATGAATCGTGTTTGTAAACCTTATCTTGATAAGTTTGTCATTGTTTTCATTGATGACATTCTCATCTATTCACAGTCTGAGGAGGAAGACGCTGAACATCTTCGACTATTGTTAGAGCTATTGAAACAAGAACAACTGTACGCTAAGTTTTCGAAATGTGATTTCTGGATGCGAGAAGTACAGTTCTTGGGGCATATAGTTAATGAAAAGGGTATACATGTTGATCCAGCGAAGATTGAAGCGATTAAGAATTGGGAAGCGCCAAAGACTCCTACCGAGGTACGACAATTCCTTGGTTTGGCGGGTTATTATCGACGATTTATTGAAGGTTTCTCAAAGATCGCTCAACCACTTACAGCTCTTACGCATAAGGGAACGAAGTATAACTGGACGGATAAACAGGAAACTGCGTTTCAGTTATTGAAACAAAAGCTTTGCAGCGCACCGATTCTGTCCTTACCGGAAGGGACGGAAGACTTTGTGGTGTATTGTGATGCATCTGCACAGGGATTGGGATGTGTGTTGATGCAACGTGATAAAGTGATCGCTTATGCTTCCAGGCAACTACGAACACACGAAAAGAATTACACTACTCATGACTTGGAGTTGGGAGCAGTGGTTTTTGCTTTGAAAATTTGGAGGCATTATCTGTATGGAACTAAGTGTACCATTTACACTGATCATAAGAGTTTGCAGCATATCTTTGATCAGAAGGAGCTTAATATGAGGCAACGACGATGGGTTGAATTGTTGAACGATTATGAGTGTGCGATTAAGTATCACCCGGGAAAGGCTAATGTGGTAGCCGACGCTTTAAGCAGAAAGGAAACTTCAACAAGACGGGTCCGTGCACTTATGATGACAATACATACCGACTTACCTGACAAGGTGCACAGTGCTCAGATTGAGGCCTTGAAAAAGGAAAATTTAGTACCGGAATCTTTACGAGGAATGGAAGAACAATTGAATGTTAAACCTGATGGAATTCGTTATTTCATTGATCGAATGTGGATACCTTTATATGGAGGTTTAAGGGAACTCGTGATGGACGAAGCGCACAAGTCCAGATATTCAGTCCATCCGGGATCAGACAAGATGTATCATGACTTGAAGGCACTGTATTGGTGGCCTCACATGAAAGCTGATATCGCTAAGTACGTTAGCAAATGTTTGACTTGTTCGAAAGTCAAAGTTGAATATCAGAAGCCATCTGGTTTACTGCAACAACCAGAGATACCGATGTGGAAATGGGAACAGATTTCGATGGACTTCATTACTAAGTTACCCCGTACACCGAGTGGTTGTGATACGATATGGGTAATTGTCGATCGATTAACGAAATCTGCACATTTCTTAGCAATTAAGGAAACTGATAAGATGGAGAAACTGACTCGCATTTACATCAAGGAAGTAGTAGCACGACATGGCGTGCCAATCTCTATCATATCTGATCGGGATGCCCGATTTACTTCCAACTTTTGGAAATCTCTTCATAAATCATTGGGGACTCGCTTGGATATGAGTACCGCTTATCATCCACAGACCGACGGTCAAAGTGAACGGACGATTCAAACACTCGAGGATATGTTACGAGCTTGTGTAATTGATTTTGGTGATAGCTGGGAGAATCATTTACCGTTGGTGGAATTCTCTTACAATAATAGTTATCATACAAGTATTCAAGCAGCACCGTTTGAAGCTTTGTATGGTCGCAAATGTCGTTCACCAGTGTGCTGGGCTGAGATTGGAGACAGTCAGATAACAGGTCCTGAATTGGTGCACGAGACGACAGAGAAGATTGTTCAAATCCGGAACCGTATGGCAGCGGCTCGAGATCGTCAGAAGAGTTATGCAAACAAACGTCGCAAGCCGTTGGAATTTCAAGTGGGAGACAGAGTTCTTCTAAAAGTATCACCTTGGAAAGGTGTGATACGATTCGGCAAGCGCGGAAAACTTAGTCCACGTTACGTAGGACCTTTTGAGATTCTGAAAAGGATTGGTCCGGTTGCGTATCAACTCAAACTACCGGATGAACTCAGTGGAGTTCATGATGTGTTTCATGTGTCGAACTTAAAGAAATGTCTTTCTGATGAGACATTGATTGTACCATTGGAAGAAATACAAGTAGATGAACAATTACGATTCATTGAAGAACCGGCGGAAATCATGGACCGAGAGGTCAAACAACTGAAGCAAAGCAAGATTCCGATAGTCAAAGTTCGATGGAATTCAAGACGGGGTCCTGAATTCACATGGGAACGGGAAGATCAAATGATGAAGAAATATCCTCATCTATTCAAGACAGCTACTGCTAACACTGAGAGCGCACGTTAAATTTCGGGACGAAATTTCCTTCAACAAGGGGATGACGTGATGCTTTCACACATCAACACTGCAAATTTCAAAATGTAAGCACAAACATTTTATTTATTCAATTGATTTTGTTACAAACATTTGTGTTACATTACATTCTATATGTTTATGTGCTACATTTCATATGTTACATGTTATGGTAGTACATACACGATTAGTGACATACATTTTGCTATGTGCAGGGTTACATAGTACAAACAGTTTCAGACACTCACTAGATGATTAAACACAAACAGTCACAGTTAGGTACCATGTAAGGTACCAAAGCAACTAGCTCGTGGTAGCGAGTAGTATAGCCCATGTGATCAGCCCCCTTCATCACATGGTTGGATAGTTCAACCTCCAACTTCTGCAGCTCATTCTTGGGGCAGAATTCTGTTCGCAGCAGTGCCTTGAAGTCTTCCCATGACATTGCCATAGCTTCCTCTCTTCCTCGGGCGTTGATCTGACCATTCCACCAGGTCAGAGCCCGTTTGTTGAATGTTCCAGCTGAGTAACGGACCTTGTGGTGTTCGGGGCAGCTACAAAGATCCAAGGTTGCTTCAATCTTCTCAATCCATTGGATTAATCCAACGGCGCCTTCAGACCCACTAAAGCTGGGTGGTTTACATCCTACAAAGGACTTGTAGGAGTAGTGAGATGAATCTCCAGTATTTCCACTAGCTTCTCCTGATGTGTTTCCAGTATTGAGTGTGACAATCCGACTTTTTACACTAACCTTGTTAACGGGAGATGGTGATATCATAGGCCCAACAAGGCCAATGAAGGCCCAACAAGGCCAATGAAGGCCCAACAAGGTCAAGGAAGGCCCGGTAAGGTCCAATGGAGTCTATGAAGGCCCAACAAAGTCTAGTAGGCCCAATGAGATTAATTTAGGCTCAAGGAAAGCAAAGTAGGCCCAGGGAAGGCCAAGGTAGGCCCAGGAAGGCCCAGTGAGGCCCAATTATATTTGAGAAGTCTAATTAGTTTAATTTAACCCTACAATGTTCTAATTGGCCCAATTAGTGATAAATTGGGATTATTAATGTAACTTTGTTAATCGAAATAATGTGTGGTTGACTCAGAAGGACCTACGGGATTTAAGAATTAAGAAAAATCAGTTGTTAAGTGTTAAAATGTTAGAGATTAAACTTGTAAGTGAATTTAGTATCAATGTTGACTTTTATAAGTCAAAAATTCGGCCAAATGGATTGTAGGATTCGAATTCCATCTTGATATTATGTGGTAACTGAAATTGATCAGTTGTAAGCATCACAATAATGATTTGTAACAGTTCTGGGGGTTAATGATACATTGATTAGCCGGAATAAATCAAAATGATAGCCAAAAGTCGTAACCGAAACCTTTCAAGATCAAAATCGATTGTTTCAATCATAATTCGAAAAATCAAAGCTTTAGAACCTCTATTCGGCACTCTCAGAACCTATTCCACATCACAATTCGAAGCAGCAAGTTCTGGATTGAAGGACACAATCGAGATTTGGCCGAAGTTCAACCTAGAAGAAGAGATATATCAATTCGTCCACAAATCAAGTAAGTTTTCGTTCTAACACCTTCTAAAACAACCGACTAAGAGAATCCCTATGTTAATTCGTGGTTCCAATATCGAATTGATCATGAACGACAATTAGGGTTCTAAGTAGAAACGGTTTTGGGGGATTTGATTTCAATGGATTCAAAAATCGAATTAAATGATATGATAAGCTTCATAAGGTTCCGATCAAACAGTTTATCATAACAATTTCATTTAGAAACATCGAATTCTATGATTTCGATATTAGAGTTTATGTTAAGAAACTGTTTTAGGGATTTCGTATCAAACGAATTGTAGAATCAAATTAAATGTTATAGATAGCTTCAGAAGGGACCGATTAAGCTTAAACCTAAAACAATTTCTGGTTTAAACATCGAATTAATGGTTTTCGATTTCTAGGGCTTGTAATCAAGAACGAATTGGGGGATTGGGTTTAAATGAGTTCTAGAATCAAATTGGATGGTGTGGTTAATTCCAGAAGACTTCGAATGATGTTAATATCAAAGCAATTTGATGTTACAGTAGCTAAGTAAACGATTTCTAGTTGGAATTTGAGAATTTGAGTTCGAGACTGTTAATGTCCGATTAGTTGGGTATTTGGTTAATGATATTTCAAATTAAGATCATCTACAGATTCGATTAGACTCAGGGGACAGAAGCCCCATGGATGATGGGTCAATCGGGTTCGAATTAAGGACCATTTGGGTAATTGATTCGGTTGTAGAGAAACAAAAGGGAACCCGACAATGTAAGCTTAAAACAATTTATTTATGAAATCTATTGCGAAACCCTAGCGGGCTGAGATGGTAGATGCTGTGTGTTTGGTGTGGGGGGTCGCGGGTTCGATCCCGGGCTCCACCAATTTTTGGGTCTTAAATCAATTTCTTGTATTTTTGTCATAACTTTCACATACGAACTCCGTTTTAGTCCGTTCAAGTTGCGTTGGAACCGTAACGGGAATACGAACATATTAGAACAGTAAAATTTATATTTTAACCCGAAAACGAAATCGCGTATAATTACGATTATTTAAATAAAATCAAATATGATTTTATTTAAACGATTTCAAAGTCACACGTATTTGCGTATACATATTCTTAACACTTTAACATACGTGTGTTGACACGTATGTTATTTCAAGCACAGAACGACATTTCGAATAACTTTAGGTTATTGTTTAAATCACAGATTTTTCGTAGAGGATTTCTACGCAAGTTCACACGTATTTGATCATTCTGCTATTATCAAAGGTGCGTACACGGCCCCTTTCTTATTTTAAACTGTTTGGGGGAGAAAACATGTACAACAAACTGTTTTTAGATACATATCACTTGCATGAGTTAGCTGTTTACATTATGTGAAAACATATCAACTTGAAAGTCCTTACACACCTCGAACCGTTTAGTTTGCTGTAATGCAAAGCGTGGTAGTTGGAAATAGATCTATTAGGTTTGACAAACCTCACCTGGTAGATGGGATCTACGCAGGTGTTTGACTGACCAAACACATTTTTACTATTGTTGTGATAGACAATAGTGGCAAGGCGAAAACATGCTATAGCATGGCAATCCGTCAGCTTCGGTGTCGAACACGTATGTAAATAGTTTATATGACTAGCTATCATGACTGTGCATGTGTGATTATGTTATCTACAACCTGTTATTCAAAATTCTGTTTTGAACATTATGATTATTTAAAACCTGTGTTATGCACCAACCTTTGTGTTGACTTGATTTGCATGTTTTCTCAGGACGCTAAGGCGCGCGTAAAAGATGGCATGGACTAGGAGATAGAGTCTCATGCATTATGAACATTTTGAATATTTGAATTTGAACATTTGAGTATTTTGTTTTGTAATGTTTAACTTTACAACTGTTTATGGTTTTTAAACGCTTCCGCACTTTTTGTAAACTCTGAATGTTATGTTTTTAAAGACCAACGTATGTTTTGAAATTCATATAGAGGTCTTCACTATGTCTAATGATCTGAGATCCTGGTTTGTCACGTTCCCAAACGGTATGATTCCGTTAGTTGAAATTGGGGGTGTGACATTGAGGATCTCATTACGAAGACGAAGGAACATCTCCGGTATGGCTTCTTTCATCTGGTTTGTCATCTGGCTACTCAGTAACGTCACCAAGGCGACAGTAGCAGGATCCAAGGTCGGTGTTGTGCCCGAGCCAGATGCTTCAGTGATCAACGGAGGAGGGGGAGGAGGAGGTGGAGGAGGTGGTGGTGGTGAATCATTCGGCGACGGTGTGGAATAATGTGGAGCCATGTCTCGAGGTGGTAACTGTATCAAGGGAGGTTGTCTTCGCGGCGGCATTCTGATCATAACCAATAAAGTTATCGGTTAGTGCAATGATCAAATATAGAAGACAACATGCAAATAGTCTTAAGTCCTATGTTCTCTACATGCAGGGTCCCTAGGTTATAGTCTAGGCCAAACCATTTAAATAAGTGACCTATATTTCTCTATAACCATGGCTCTGATACCAATCTGTCACACCCCGAGCCGGCGGGGTAGGATCAGAGTCCCTGTCGGGCGGAAGGTTCCCGGAGCGCGATATCGTGAGTGATAATCGGAAGTGATCAGATTGTTTACATTGCACATGATATAAATGAGAAATGCTAAGATAATAGAATTACAAAGTTAAATTACATCAGTATCGTTTATAATTTAACAATGTAAGTCTATTGTAAACATCATAAAATGACTATCTTGTATTTACACAAGATATACAAAATAAATTGTAAAATGATGTCTTCAAAAGTATGCAGGTCCAAAATACTAAGTCTTATATCTGAAGTCCTAGTCCAAAAGAAATGACTTCTTAATTAACCTGTTCGTCACCTGAGAAGTCATGCAAAAAGATCAAGTCAACACATGGTTGGTGAGTTCATATAGTTCAGTATTTGAAAATGATTTGAAAACCTCTTTCGGTAAAGACCCTAACCTCATTAACACCACATGTAATATCCACATCGGTATGCTTATATATAGGGCATATGTAAGGGACAAGCCCTAGCCAACATCCCACCACATACTAATATGCATATGACACTGCTGTTAATGATAATTAAGCATTTTTACCCTTAACACAATCCCATAAGTTCTTCTGTTTGTTGTCCCTGTATTTACAATCATTTGAAATCCATGTTGATTTCATAAATTCATCACACAATATGATCAACCACAGTAATTGTATAAACAGTTATAAATGCTTAAGTAATTAGATAAATAAACATTTAATAAAATCTGAGTCCAAATGATTGGGGCCTTTGGTCATACTCGAGTAGACTAGTCTGTCAATCTGGGTACTTAGTAGTTAGGAAATCTGTAAATATCCTCAAACATATGACCTACAAATCAAACGGTCTAGCTAGCACTTCTAGAAATGTAGGGTTTTTGTTTCGTCTGTTTTGGCATATGTTATCTCTGATATTTCCCAGGTTTTCCCTTGAAAATGATTTATTGATTCGTCTGATTCTGTTACAAGATGTACTTGATTCGTTGATCGTAGAATACTATATTCATTGATCAAAATGTACACTTGATTCATTGTTCAACAACCACTTGATTTGTAGAACATTGAATATTGTCTTTGCAAAGATTGTTTCGTTTTATTTGTTGAAGTCCCACACTTGTTTCGTCAAAATGTTTCGTTTGATTCCTTGAACTCACACACCTGTTTTGTCAAAATGTTTGATTTGATTCTTTTGAAATGTTTTGATCTGTTGTGATGTTTTAGTTTAACCCGATTATTCACTTAATTTATAAGTAAATCAGTTAGTAAACCTGCATAAAACTTTCCTAGATAACATTTACATATGTAAACACATAAAATTAAAAGCATTTAAGTAAACAATTTAACAAACAGTTTACGCATGCTTCTCAGCCCCGCGTTTTAAAACAAAATGTTAGAAAAGGGGCAATGAACTCACCTATGCTGCTATGTAAATGATCTATACAAAATGCGCGCTCCTGTTTGTAGCTAGGTTTACTTCAGTTCCTGAGTTATTTTAATAGAATTCGAATACAATAAGTACGCGTAGTAGTCGTTGTGCCTAAGGTTTGGGTCTTGTTGTGTGTGCAACTAAGTGTCATAGTACGAAGTGTATCTAAGATCTAATCTTTCTTAACTACCCTTCTTATGATCCCAAATCCCATGGTTAGTTATAATAACTTACTTTTATATTTTAGAAACTTTCGGCAGAGTTTCCTTTGTTTTCTTGTTAAAATCCAGACAATTATATTGTCTTTTTACAATCGAATCCAAACAATTTAAATCACAATAAATCCTTACACCAAAACATTACAAGTTATTTAATGAACTAAAAGAAAGCCAATACATTTATAAGTTACCTTTGAAATTAAACAAAATATTAGAAAAGTATTAAATTAAATTTTAACAAATTCATAATGTCTTCATTTTAATTAAACATCATTACTTGAGTCTAAATAAACATTTCTTGTGTGTTGGGCTAATTAAGCCCCATTAGTCCCCCTTTGGCCAAATTGAATATCCTTGAATTTCCATTTGATTTCAAGACTTGAACCTTTGATTCTCATGATTCCCTGAAAATGTTATTCGGTTATGAATCCATCTTATGTCCATTAACAACTCACGTTGCGTTGTTATTACATGTTAAGATCAATATTGTTATAGAAATCCCTAACCCATGCACTCATGCAAAGTTAGATAAAACCATGCATGCACTTAAAGTTCAATTCTCATGTGAAACTTAGATTTATGGGCAACTACCCATTTACTAAGTCTTTAATCTTAGTCTTGATCATTCTCGAACAAACATTAGCCTAATTAAACCACATCTAAGTTCGGCATTCATCTAGGGCAGCGAACCTATTGGGTTTATCCAAGGGTTCGGCTGATCAAGATCGCGGCTGCCATGCAGGTTCGTCTTCCCAAGGTTCGGCTAGGATTCCAGGGTTGGGCTGTAGAAGGGTTCGCGGTCTAAGAGTTCGCCACCCCAATGGTTCGTCCAGGTTAACAAGGTTCGGTGCTAGATTCGGCTACTATTGAGGGTTCGGCCCTTGTTTCAGCTCATCCAGGTTCGTTCAAGTAAGAAGGTTCGTCCACAGGATAGAGGTTCGGCAATATAGTGTAGGTTCGGCTCCTAGGGTTCAGCTGACCAACTCATAGGTTCGGTGCAGGTACAACAGGGTTCGTTGCAGAGGGTGGCGCAGGTTCGGCTTAGACTTGGCAGGTTCGTTGCAGGGTTCGCTCAAGACTTCATTGGTTCGTTTACAGCAAATAGGTTCACGGCCTCCTATTCTTTCCCGCTCACAAGAAGGTTCAGCCGATGTGTATGGGGTTCGGCCTGTTAGCTGATGACGAACCTGTCACCATCATCTTCATTTTCGATCTTCACCTGTTACAACTAGTTTCTATAGCTTCCTAAGTGTTAAACATGGTTTCTTTAGTGATTACTAAGTGCTCAAACCGATTATCATATCATTAACTACAAGACTCATGAAACCCTCTTAAAACCGAAATTTAAAATGGATGTTTACCTCAACTTCCACGGTTAAATGCTCGTTTTGCTTGTACTTCTGTGATCTTCTTGATGAGGGGATCTTCTTGACACCTAGCTTGTTTGAATCCACCAAGAAATGAGCTTGAATTTGTTGAAAGAAGTGGGTTTTCTTGAGAGAAATCTAGAGAGAGAGGGAGAGAACGAAATTGTAGAGAGAGAAAAGATTTGAAGATGGTGGTTGTGGCATTTAATAGTTTCATTAAATGTCCCAAACACCCGGTATCTCCGTCTAGTTCGGTTTCGCGTAAAATGTCGGTTCGCGTAGTTTTTCGCGACTAAACGACACGATTATAAAATTTAGAAATCTTTTAACTATTCTAGGTTGTGATTCCTAATAAATTAACTAATATCTTCTTATTAATTTTAAATTTAGAATATTAATTTACTGTTTAAATCGAAATGTACGGTTGTCGCGCGTATTCGTTCGAATCGTCACCCGTACGAACACGACGATAACTATACTTTTCAATATTGTTTTCTAATTATTGAAGATTATTCAGAACGTTAAACCTTCAGGTATATTCATACAGATCGTCACCTATACGAATAACCCGTCAATTTAGCATTCACGTAACAATATTCGTGTGTTTTGTTTTTTTTAAAGTCTCGCATACGTTTATACATAATAAATTATAAACAAATAATCACTTGATGGTTCTGTATTGTCAAATAATTATCTGACTCAAGAACCATCGTTCTGAACTGTGTTTCTGTTAAATGTTTCTGAATTTGATTTATGACAACACACCGAATGATAATGATAATGGTTATGAATGATGAAACATATTGAAATGTATATGATTCGTACCTGTTTACTGTTCATGTACTGTAGAGATCACTGTTCCGGTGACGGTTCCGGCACTGATGTTACAGTTCAAGAGGTTCGTTCAAAGGTTTGCTTAAAGGTTCGTCTGAACCTTGTGGAAGTGTAAGTTCAAAGGTTCATGAACTAGCTTCGTCACTTTCACTGTTGTTGCTCAGAAACGAACCTCTGTGTGTTGAAACTGATTTTTCGAATCTATGATTATCTGAATGCTTGGCATATAACGTTAGATTTTTCGTGTTCTCGTGATTCCAAAAAGGTATACGGATTGAATTTTCACCGACTGGATTTGCAGAAATCTAGGTTTTAAGTCCAGTTAGTCGAACCTTTAAAAATCTGAATAAATCCATTTAAATCGATGTTTGATAAAAATTTTTTTTATTAAATTTGTTATTCAATTAATGGCAAACCTATGGATATGTGTAATTTGATCTAATTCATAAATTTGAGTTTTGATTTGGATTTCAAACAGGTTCGTTTAAATTTACAGGTTCGTTTGATTCAAAAAGGTTCAGACCGAACCTTTTCTAAATCAATGACAGAACCTTTAATTGTCAAAGGTTCAGTTGACCAAAGGTTCGCATATCTGAACTAGGTTTGTTTGAAATTCAGGTTTGTCAACTTAAAATAGGTTTGTTTGTAACTCAGGTTAGTTCATATATGAAGGTTCGGCACAGGGGATAGGTTCGCTGGACTTAGGACTTAGAAATTTTTCTAAATTTTTAATCTTTAATTGAATTATGTTTCTGATATATGATTGTTTTAATTGCAGATATGGCAAACCTAGCATTTGGTGATAAACACAATCTTTGTGCTTATTTGGATCCTACAACGAAGAATGACAGATTTTAGACCGATGATCGAGTTTCTGAGAAGATCAAGAATTTATTATGCTATCTCTAATCATTGTCACATTTATCGATCTCATATTCAAAGTTTATGGGAATCAGCTAGATTGATCACAATTGATGATATATTTGTATTGAAGCCAGTGTGCTTGGACAAGTGATAAGGATCAGTGAAGCAGACGTTCGTAGAGTTTTAAGGTTTGGAGGGGAACCTAAAGGAATGACTTTGATTCCTGAGAGGTGTATTAAAGGATGTTTATTTTGGAGTTTACAGTGAATATCCATCAAGAAAGGAAAGTTGCCTCAACAATACAAGTTTCTTGCACATGTACTTCTACATTGTATGAGTATGAGGAGGGGTACATTTGATGAGTTGAGAGATCTTATGAGATCAGCTATGGTTGCTTTGATTCTTAACAAGCCATTCTACTTCTAAGCAATGATTTTTAGATATTTATCTAATAATATCACAAAAGCTCAGGACAAGTTCTTGATGTATCCAAGATTTGTACAGATGCTTATTGATGAGAGATTTCCTGAACAGAGTTTGCCAAGAGTTGTGGATGACAGGTTGAAGTTAAAACACATGACAGATTCTAGCTTGGGTCAAGTGAAGACATATCATAAGTGTAATGATGTTGTTCTTACAAAAGACTTGATTTGTCATTGTGCAAGAGCTAATTATGTTGCACCACTCAATGATGCATGGAGAAATGAAGATTCTAGCTCTGAAAATGAACAAATGGATGATGATCAACCACCACCACCTTCTCCTCCACAAGATATACAAGTTCAACAAGCTCGTGAACAATTTTCTTCAGCTCATCAACAAGAACAATCTACTCCAAGTGATGCTCAATCTAGATTGGAGTCTCTTCAAGTTATTTATCCTGATCAACCAGTTGCTTCTGAGCAAACCACTGCTACTACATCACCATCAAATATTAAGGCTGAAGATGTTATTGATGAAATGAAAGAGGATTCAACTGAATCTGAGATGGAAGATGTTCAAGTAGGTAATAGAATGGTTCAGAGGATGAAAAGAAATCATGTTCAACAACAACAGAGTAGGGAAGAGCAGGAAGAAAGAAATGATCCAAATTTTATAGTGGATGAGCCAGAATCATCTCGTCCTAAGAAAAAGAAGAGAATGGCTAATGTGCCTAGAAGGAAGAAAACAAGAACATCAAGGATTATTATATCTTCTCTAGTGATTACTTCTTCTGTACCTGTTTCTGTTATGACATCATCTGTTCATGTATCTGTTGAATATACAATGCCAAGTGCTTCAGCTCATGTTCCTGTATGTGTTGCACTATTTGTTGCACCTTTTGCTGAAGCAACTACTGTTACCATTTCATTTCCAGAGACTTCTGCTTTAAGAGTTGATAATATGTTTGAAGTTTTAGATGATTTGGATTTGAATTTCTCATTGGACTATGATGACTCAGAGTTAAGACGCAGGATATCTCTCCTATCTCAAGATTTTGACAAATACAAGAAGCAGAAGGAAAAAACTAATTCTGAGCAATAGTCTTCCTCTATTCAAAATGAAATTGACATAATGAAGCTTCATATCACTCAACTACAGAGATAGAGAGAGGAGGATCTAAAAGATAAGGAGATTATGAATGAAAGACTTGTTTCATTAGAAAGAGTTGCCAGAGAACAGAATGAAAAGATATTTACTCTGGAGGAAGAAAATCAATTGTTAAAGAAAAGGATAAATGATAATCAAGGTGAATTTTCTACAGCTACTCACACTGATGCAAGATTTGATGATCATGAAGAAGTTCATGTGTCTGAAGGAAATGATGTTGATCCTGTTGATATCAACATTCAAGAAGGTGAAGATGATGAGGAGAAAGTAGATTATGGAGATTCTGATTATGATGAACATCCAGGCTTTGATACTTATCATGATGATGATGGTGATGGTGTACCTGGTGTTGGTGGTTCAAGTGATTTGAATTGTGTTACTGGTGCTATTGTTTTTTACAATTCTTCAGGAATTTCTTTAGATGTGAATCCAGTTTCTGCTGTGGATCCAAATCAAGCAAAAGATGTTGAAGAAATTGAGATTGAGGATATTATTGAAGAGGAATGTCAAAAGATAGTTGTTGATGAGACATTACCTATATTTGTTGAGTTATTCAAACAAACTGAAGAAGAAGAATTCCAAAGAAATGTTGGTGAATTCAGTAAAGTCAAAGAACTTGAAGAAGGTGAGATTGAGAATGGCTATACAAAGGAAGAACTTGCTGATATAATTGGGGTGAAAGTGACTGCGCTTCAAAATGCAAGGATTACTGAAAAAGTGTCTGTTGGAGAAGAAGGAAGATCAATTGAATTTGACGACGATGGGTTTTCTGAAGAAAATTTGTATAATTTACAGACTTTGAAAAAAGATATTTGATATTGAAGCTAATAATAAATGTCAAGTTGTGTCAAGTGAAAAATTGAAGATTAAGAGACCAATTGATGTGTGGAGAGAGAATCAGGAAGAACAAAAGTATATTATTGATAATTTTATAAATTTCAGACAGTTTATTGAGAAATATGATGAGTCTGTTCCTGAGAAACATCCAAGACAAGCTTCAAGATTTAAGATTGGATCAAAATCTAAGATGCATGGAAGGATTTTGAGCTATGTGTATTATCATAATATTCCTGGTGTGTTGAAGAACAGAGGTTATTATGTTGTGAAGATAGTTGACGGGTGTCAGTATTTTGGAAAAGCTTTTGATTTGATGTCTTTACCATCCTTTGAATGTATGAAACTTTCAAGATTAAAGATGATCAAGCCGTTTCAAACAGAACACAATGAAAGATTTGAAATTTTATTGAAACGTGAAGCAAAGAAAGGTTGGAATTGGTTAGTTCCTCAATTTTCAGTGTTGAAGCATAACTCTTATGTTTATCCAAAGCCAAAGGTGTATTCAAGACAAAGGCTAAGGAAAATAGAACAAGATTCGACACCTTTCTTCAAATTTTGGTTTTATGATGAAAGATCTTCAGAAGTTGTTATTCTACTGAAAGAAATGACAATTGGAGGGTTATTAGATTACATGATCCAATATGGTTTGTGAATTGTTCTAAAAAAGATATTGGAACACTTGATCAAGCTTTGATTTATTCAAGAGAAGGTTATCATGATGTTGGAGTTAGTTACAAGGATATGGCTTTACAGTTTCAAACCATTGCAAGAATGTGTTTTACTTTGGGAATTAATTTAGGATGTAATTGGGAAGATGTGAATTTTCTGTATGTGGAGTTGATGGCTTTACAAAAAGAGATTGATGAAAGAGATGCAAGAATTGAAGCTGAAAGATTATCAAAGATTCCAAGATCTGTGATTGTTCGTGCTGAAGACAACGTTTGTAAAGATCAGTCATCGAGTGGGACTCGAACTGAAGAATGAAGACCAAAGATCAAGATTTTGAAGACTTGAAGCAATTATTAACGGGGAGTTTTTTGGTACGTTGTAATAGATTGCTTTCAAGTTTATTTTGGTTAAGTTAGAAAAGGTTTGAGATAGGTTTGTGCTAGGTTCGTCTGGCCCACGAACATATGCATGTGGGTTAGTTTAAACGAACCTGTGTGTGTACATTGTAAAGGTTCGTCCGGCGAACCTATAGGTTCCTATAGGTTCGTTTGAGATTTGTATATATTTTCAAGTTTTCTGATTTTGTAGGAGTCTTGACAGAACCTATAATTCACATATCAGTGTGTGTAATAGAACTGTGTGTTCTTGTTGTGTGCAATTGTAATTGATTTCATTATCAATGAAGATGATATTTACAAGCATGATTGTGTTGTCTTTGATTCATATAGGTGTTATCTAGATTCCGCATAGATAAAGCTGTTAATAGAATTCAAATTACAGATCCGGAGCTATCAACAAGATTCAATTAGATGAGAAAGATTAATATACTAAGGCTATAGAAGGACTTAGAGTGGACTATGGGGAGACTCGATATGTAAACATAGCATGTTCGGTCATTTAACCATAATTAATAATGGCAATACTACACATTTATTTCACTGATCGGTACAACCACTGCATACCCTGGCTTGTACTGTCACTGGTTAGGAACAACAGCAGAGTGCGTCTTACAATTGTTCCCTCCAGCCCACAGCCCGTCACTAGTTAGGTTGCCTGCGGAGTGTGTCTTACGTATAACCTTCCAGCCCACGTTACCAGCCACATATGGGAATTTCACCCATAGCGGATACAATTTGCAAATCGTACATATACTAATGGCCTAAAAGCTGGTCTAATAGTATCCCTTTATGCGTCAAAGTTTAAACATACCATGCTAAAAATTGCATTTATAAATTTAAAAACAAGTTAGATGTATTCACCAACATTATGTTGACGTTTTATTTTTAAAAACTTTTCAGGTAATAATGAAATGTAAAGGAGAAGCAAGATTAGAAATTCTTGGCCTATGATGCCTTGAATATGATCTTGTAGTAAGACCATAGAGCTATTGGAGCTATGCCTCCAAGTCTTGTATAAACCGGATATTATAAAATAATGTATAATATGTATTTGTTGAAAAGCCGGTTTATTATAATATGAAATAATGATATTCATACTTATACTTATGAATTTTGTGAAATCCTGAAAAGTTATTTATGAAAAGTTATATTATAAAATGTGACAGTGAAGTTTTCATACCTATGCGTATGAACTTTTTTATAAATCATGAAAACACAGTTTTCACATCCATACATGTGAATTATTTATAAAATCATAATATATGAAACAACGCTTCACTAAAACATATTAAAATGAATAATAAACTCTGACCAAGACTGTATTATCCATGAAACCAATTCAGGTCGCAGCGCCCGGGCTGTCGAGAGCCCGGGGTGTGACACTTAGATCTAAGGAAGGCAGATATAAGGACCATTCTAATATGAAAGCTAGGATAAAAGTCTACTATAACAACAATGTAATAGACTAAATTAGGTTCTACTTAGACAAATGGGTCTCACTTTGGTTAATAACCTTCATTTAAGCATTAGGAACAATTAGTTAGAAAATGAGATGTGCATTAGGAATGTAACACATCACCTTTGGGCATAAATGAGACACTATAAGCATTATGTACATGTTAAGTTTGCAAACATAGATGTAACACATCACTTTAAGCATAAGTGTCACACCCCGAGCCGGCGGGGTAGGATCGGAATCCCCGTCGGGCGGAAGGTTCCCGGGGCGCGATATCGTGAGTGATAATCAGAAGTGATCAGATTGTTTACATTGCACATGATATAAATGAGAAATGCTAATATAATAGAATTACAAAGTTAAATTACATCAGTATCGTTTATAATTTAACAATGTAAATCTATTGTAAACATCATAAAAGGACTATCTTGTATTTACACAAGATATACAAAATAAATTGTATAATGATGTCTTCAAAAGTATGCAGGTCCAAAATACTAAGTCTTCTATCTGAAGTCCTAGTCCAAAAGAAATGACTTCTTAATTTACCTGTTCGTCACCTGAGAAGTCATGCAAAAAGATCAAGTCAACACATGGTTGGTGAGTTCATATAGTTTAGTATTTGAAAATGATTTGAAAACCTCCTTTGGTAAAGACCCTAACCTCATTAACACCACATGTATCATCCAGATCGGTATGCTTATGTATAGGGCATACCCCTGAGTCGAGGCTACAACCCCGCCCAGACGCCATCCCACCACATACTAATCCGCATAGGACATTGTTGTTAATGATAATTAGGCATTTTTACCCTACCATTTACCCATGACTCTTCTGTTCCCTGTTCCTGTAAATACAATTATTTGAAATCTCTATTGATTTCATAAGTTCCTCATAAAATATGATCAACCACAGCAATTGTACAAACAGTTATAAATGTTTAAGTAAATAAATAAATAAACATTTATTAAAATCTAAGTCCAACTGATTGGGGCCTTTGGTCATACTCGAGTAGACTAGTCTGTCAATCTAGGTACTTAGTAGTTAGGGAATCTGTAAATATCCTCAAACATACGACCTACAATTCAAACGGTCTAGCTAGGACTTCTTGAAATGTAGGATTTTTTGTTTCGTCTGTTTTGGCGTATGTTATCTCTGATATTTCTCAGGCTTTCCCTTGAAAATGATTTATTGATTCGTCTGATTCTGTTACAATATGTACTTGATTCGTTGATCATAGAATACTAGATTCATTGATCAAATGTACACTTGATTCATAGTTCAACAAACACTTGATTTGTAGAACATTGAATATTGTCTTTGCAAAGATTATTTTGTTTGATTTGTTGAAGTCCCACACTTGTTTCACCAAAATGTTTCATTTGATTCATTGAATTCACCCATTTGATTTGTCAAAATGTTTAGTTTGATTCCTTGAACTCCCACACTTGTTTTGTCAAAATGTTTGATGTGATTCTTTTGAAATGTTTTGATCTGTTGAAATCTTTTAGTTTAAATCTGATTATTCACTTAATTTATAAGTAAATCAGTTAGTAAACCTGCATAAAATCTTCCTAGACATGGTCTAGGATAACATTTTTATCTATGTAAACATATAAAATTAAAAGCATTTAATTAAACAATTTAATAAACAGTTTACGCATGCTTCTCAGCCCTGCGTTTTAAAAACAAAATGTTAGAAAAGAGGCAATGAACTCACCTGTGCTGCTATGTAATTTGATCTAACACAAAATGCGCGCTCCTGTATGTAAGCTAAGTATCTTCGGTTCCTGAGTTATTTTATAAGAATTTCGGATATGATAAGTACGCGTAGTAGTCGTTGTGCCTAAGACTTTGAGTCTTGTTGTGTGTGCAACTAAGTGTCTTAGTACTAAGTGTATCTAAGATCTACTCTATCTTAATTACCCTTCTTATGATCCCAAATCCCATGATTAATTATAATAGTTTATTTTTATATTTTAGAAAATTTCGGCTGAGTTTCCTTTATTTTATGTTTGAAATCCAGACAAATTTTCATTGTCTATTTTATAACAAAGTCCCAATTCAAACAAATATTTAAACCAAAGCATTACAATTAATCTTTTATAACTAAATTTAACTAAAGGAAAACAATGCCATTTATAATTCACATTTCAAACTAAGCAAAACTTTAGAAGTTATTAGACCAACTCTTATAAATTCACCATGTCTTTCCTTTAATTGACACATCAGTAATTGAGTTTAAGTAACCACTTAAGGTATGATGGGCCTAATTAAGCCCTATTGACAACCTTTTGATTCTTCCTTGACCATAACCAAAAATATTTGAACCATGTGACATAGATATCAACTCGTTCATGTTAACAACCCATTTAATGTTGTTAATGTGTATTAATGATTTTTAGTTATAGAACTTCTATCCCCACCATTTGGCTTCATTAATTTTAATTAACACTTCGCATTAATCCCATGCACCCATGCAAAATTCCAAATTATTTATCCTATGCATAGATTATGTGGGTTCCCATGCACTCACATACCTTGCTTAACACATACATACGTATCTAACCCCCATGCATCTTAGAAATCTCAGATTTAAAGTTGTTTGATATTCGGCATCATCCCAAGGCAGCGAACCTTTGGAGGTGCTGACCTTGGGTTCGGTTAACATTCATCACCAACAAACCCTTAGGGTTCGGCTCTCAATTTGCCACCCACGAACCCTCAAGGTTCGTTCAGTTTCTATGGTGTTGCATGCACAAAGGTTCGGTGAAACTAGGCCCTTTGGTTCGTGTACTGATTAAAGGTTCGGGATACCTAAGGTTCGCTGCATTTGTTTTAGGGTTCGGTGGTCTGATGATGCGGGGTTCGCGGCTCCGAACTTGCAGGGTTCGGTACAGACAAGCTGCAGGTTCGTTGCAGGTGACCTAGGGTTCGGCTGACAAACCGAGTACAGATGCCAGGTTCGTTGCAGAGACCATGCAAGGTTCTTTGCAGGGTTCTCTAACCAGAAAGGTTCGGCCAAGGATCATCAGGGTTCGGCCGACTAAGCTTCACGAACCTGTATCACAACCGGCTGCCATCGAGCTTAACCTGTTAAAATACAAGTCCCTAGCTTCTACTAGCTGATTACGTGATTCATCTAAGTGTTGTAAGTGTTTATCATCAATCATCATAACAAAACCTCATGAACTCGTGAAAAACCCTATAAACCGAGTTTAAACTTGAACATTACCTCAAATTTCGTGGATGAAAGCTCGAATAAATTGTACTTCAGTGATCCACATAGCGAGATGAACGTTGTGACACCAAATATACTAAATTCCGGCTTGAAACGAATGAAATATTCTAGAGAGAAGGGTGCAGGACGTGAATGGGGGAGAAGAAAGGGTTTAGGGTGGTTGGTGATGACATTAATGGCCTCATTAATGGCTTAGTGGATACCCGATTGCTCGGTCTCGTTCGGTTTCGCGTAAAGTACCGGTTCGCGTAGTTTTCGAGACTAAACGACACGATTATAAAATTAGAAATCTTTTAATTATCCTAGGTTGTGATTCCTAATAAATTAACTAATATCTTTTTATTTATTTAATTTAAAATATTAATTTACTGTTTAAATCGAAATGTACGGTTGTCGCGCGTATTCGTTCGAATCGTCACCCGTACAAACACGACGATAACTATACTTTTCAATCTTGTTTTCTAATTATAGAATATCATTCAGAACGTTAAACTTTCAGATATACTCGTACAGATCGTCACCTATACGAATAATCCGTCAATTTAGCATTCACGTAACAATATTCGTGTGTTTTGTTCTTTAAAGTCTCGCATACGTTTATACATAATAAATCCTAAACAAATAATCACATGATGGTTCTGTATTGTCAGATAATTATCTAACTCAAGAACCATTGTTCTGAACTGTGTTTCTGTTAAATGTTGCTGAAACTGTTCTATGACAACACACTAAGATAATGATAAATGATATGAATATGAAAAGTACTGAATGTATATGGTTCGTACCTGTTTTACTGTTCCTATGCTGTAGAGATCACTGTTCCGGCGAGGGTTCCGGCACTGATGTTACAATAAGTGAAACATTTATTGTTTAAGGAAAAAAATTTCATGTGAATATATAATGTTTAAGGATATACACAAATAAGTGACAATGCTTAATAAGGCTCAAATAAAAGATGTAATACATCACCTTTAAGAACACGTGAAACTCTTGTTATTGAGCTTAAGGAAATTTTTTATTAAAGGTTTTGTAAAATAATGACATTTAGTGACTTAACAAAACAATTTATTTATAGCTTAGACCACAAAAAAAAAATTAAGGGTTAGTTCTTTGTGATGATCTGTTCTCGTAAGGAACAGAGTTCTCGGTTATGAACAATCTTGACGAGAAAATTTTGTTCTCGGTTTAAGCCAAGTTCTCAATAGAGAATATGGTTCTTGGTGAGAACGTTGGTTCTCGGATTCAGCCGAGCTCTCGGTAGAGAACATTTATTCTTGGAGTTTAGCCAAATTCTCGATAGAGAACCTCAGCTCTCGGTTTTTAGCCAAGATTTTAGGTAGAGAACCTATATTCTCTATTTTAGCCAAGATTGATTAATTTTATGATAATATTTCATCAAAATTTTAACAGATTTTAAATTTGAATTCATCCCAAAATATTTCACGAAAATTATGAAGAACACGAAGATGAAATCATACAAATTTCTTGAATGTTCATTATAATACCCGTAAATAAATAAATATTTAATCATAGAAACTAATTACTCTTATAATAGTGTTAAAATGTATAAATATAAACTTATAGATATAGTGTTATAGTAATAAAGATTTAACAATTCAATCTAATAAATTACAAGCTTCGACCAACTAATAACAAGTCAATTATCAAACATTCGAATTATTCTAAACAATATATTCGTTACACTAATATTTTAAATAGTGAAAGACATAAATTTTGCAACATTCGATTAAAACCGTTCTGGTTGAAAACCAGTTTTAAAACTAAACCGTACCATATTCACATTCTATGATTCATTTATTTTACAAATCTCCTGATTAAAATTATATATTGAAAATGATGGATTTAATGGGAATGAAAATATTTAATTGAAACACACGAAACATATGGCCAAGTGTTGTATCAGTTACTTCACAATGCCATCAATTAATCAAATGGAAACCGTCGAAACTGTTAATATTCCCATGGTCTAAGTTTTCGATTGGTTATTTCACTTGATTTTCTTCATTTCAACTTAGTAAATCATATTTATGAACAAATTAAGAAACCCACTTGAAAGCTCACATTCACAACCCTCTTACCGTAAACCAAAAGGTTCGGACCTTCTACTATTTTTCAAAACCTTCCTGTTACAAACCAAGAAAAACTCTCGATTTCATCTTTGAAACCATGAGAATCCAGAAGAATAATGGCTCTGTAAACGTACGAGTTCTTATGCCAGATCTCCATAACTCCACAAAAATCTGTTCTATGATCAAATACCAGCCGGAAACTCAATCTATGGTCACCGGAAACTGAAACTGCGGTCACCTTCGTGAATCACCATTTCAGTGGTAAGCATCACCTTTGAAGACACTGTACAAGTGAACCACCATATCCGACGAACTAGACCCCGCTGGAAATCATATCGCATACCGAGTGTTCGTCGGGTATCAAAGTTGTTCTTTGGGTTCTAATATTCTTTGTGTCATGAATTGAGGTAATATATATGATCCTTGTTAATTATCTATGACAAGTGATGAGTTCGAGTAAATATACATATATACATATATATATATATATATATATATATATATATATATATATATATATATATATATAGGATACACATCTTTTGTTAACCCTCCTTAAATGACTTAACGGTTTAACCTTCTTATATCCATTGATTTAATATAAACAATCCTAATTTTAATCTCAACGGTTGAGATCAGATCAAGGGTATTTTTGGTAAAGTACCAAATGTACTTTTTTTATCAGACATGTCTTTCAGTCTTTATCTCTCTTTCTTTCTCATTTTTTCAAAAACCTACCATCAAGTTCAAACACCACCACCACCACCAAGATTAGGCACCACCATCACCCCCAACGTCGATCACCACACCGCATACACCATCCCCGCCATCTGCTACTGTTGTAGAGAAAAGACAGAACCAGATGCTAGTAGCTAACTCGAGCGGCACGCACAACCATCACCACCATCAACACTGATCACCACACCCTCAAGCGGCGACAGGCACAACCAACACCAACGCCGACCGTTACAACCCTCAAGCACGTAGAGAAGAAGCTAGTAGACAAAAGGGTTGCTTCAGCCAGACCGTCATCCACGTGACGGATTTCCGATCGAGAAGAAGTCAAAAAGGGACCAATTTTTTAGGGTCGGATGGTTTTGAAATTTGTGGATTTCAATGATTTTTCACATTTTTTGGTTTTGGTACTCATTTTTTTGATGTTCTTTGCAGGGTAGGACCTTAAGATGTTTGCTCTTAAATCATGTTGTGTATTTTTCTAACATTCCAAAATCATCTAAATATGTGCAGTTATGCTTAATTAGGGGAGAGGTGTTTGAGTGTCTCTAAATTAATGGTAGCTTGTTGCTCTTTTTTCTGTTTTCATGGTGTTTGTTTCAATGGTGACAAGAACGACGAAAGTGAGAAGCATTACACTTGTACCCTGCTATCACAAGCTTGAAACTAGTTGTACAATGAAGCATTACATTTGTATCTTCACAAGCTTGAAACTAGCTGTACAATGAAACTAGTTGTACAACAATTTAATTTTTTTTTCATTTACAACACTATATAATTTTGTTTTACATTTGCAGATGTGCAAATTCTTTTCTTTTTCTTTTTTGTTTTTGTTTTTTTGTTTTTTGCATTTGCAACAATGTAATATTTACACCAAATGGTTTAGTTACCTAATTTCAATGGGTTTGATGTTTGCATTTGCATTTCTATAGGAAAGTTTTATTTCAATAGGTTTGATGTTTGATGGTTTAGTTACCTTATTGGATCGTGAGATATTTCATCGTGTTGAAGAATGGTAAAATTTAAATGGTGAGCGATTGGTTTTCATGATTAATTAGTGTGCTTGATTGTGTGTAGAGTTGGGTGTTTGCTTGGATGCATACAGGAGATGAGCAACATGGAGGTATAGAGAACTTCCTGTTGTGTGTAGAGTTGGGTGTTTTCACGCTTAATATTGGTTGTAATCTTATGCACATGATGAAAACAAACTGCCAGTTGCTAACATTTTGTAGGGCATTCTTCACATTCAGCTAGAAGTAAGCATAAAGAATGGAGATATCTAGAGCTTTCTTTTGTTAAATGGAAAGAAACATAAACAAATATTAAACTAACAAGTTGATATGGTAATCTCTCTATTTTTTTCTTTCAAGTTGATATGGTAATCTATCTATTTTTTTGCAGCAATGTAACACGTATATTACATCACTGCAATATACATCACTGTAATAACCTTGTTTTCTTGTTTAGTGTAATATTTGTCTTCATTTACATCAATGCAAAATATATGTTACCTTAATGTAATACCTAGTTTTATGTTTATATTTATTTACTATAATGTAACACCTAGGTGCCCATATATTGCATTTGAGATTTAACACATCAGACCATTGACCGGGTGATTGATGACGGTAATACTTAGAATTTCGTTAGATCCTAGCTATATGGGTATTTCTTACTTTCAATGCTTTGTTGTTGAAATTTTAGTACCATGGAACTTGCTGGTATGATCTGTGGTATGTGTGTTTTTTTTATTTACTTAATTTTTTATTAGATCTTATATGGGTATTTCTTACTTTTTTTAATATTTAAATAAAATTTCATGTTGAGTTGCAGCAACTGATGGATGAATTTTTTGATTGTTTTGAGAAAGTGATGGTTCGGGTATATTTACTTCATCACCAAGATGCTTATGATATGATTACTTTCTATTTTGTTTCTTTTTTTGGGAAGATTTATTGTTTGTAAAATGGTGTTTTAAAATGTAGTTTACATTAATTCAAGTATCTACTACTATTATATTTTCATTCTTTTTTGGGGAGGTTTATTGTTTGCAAATTATTATTGTATAATATAATAGCGTATGAGTAGGAATCTTTTGACTATTATCAATTTCAAAGGGTTGATGCTCACATTTGTATAATTGTATCAACAATGTAACTGGGTTGGATTGTCTTGTTAATATTATTGAAGATGAGTAGCATATGAGTACGAATCCGTTAATCTTTGTTATTCTTTTTAATAACAATTCAACTTTTTTTTATTTAATTCAATGTAACACCTAGTAGTCCAAATCTTTTTGTAATTGTTGTTACGTTGATGTCACAGACTATAACATGTATATTACATCAGTCTAATTGTTCGTTACATTGTTTACTTTTCATGTTTGCTTTGGGGGCTGATGTCTGGTGAACTTGACATGTATATTACATCAATGTAATATTTTTTTAATACAATGTTCAGCCAATGTAAACATCTTGAATCAACTAATTTACAATAATGTAACATGTATATTGTATCAATGTAAAAATATATTTTGAATTCTTTTTTCGTTGACAACAATGTAACATATAAATTACATCAATGTAATATTTAGTTTTATGTATTTTTATTTACTGTAATGTAACATTTTCAAATTTTTTGGAGCATGTGGTTATGGAACAGGGGAACACATTTTTTTCTTCATTTACAGCAATGTATTTTATTTTTTCATTTGCTGCAATGTAGCATCTTACATTAGCATTTCTATTGAATATGTGTAGTGTTTTTTTTCATTTACAGCAATGTAAAATGTATATTACATCAATGTAATACTTAGTTTTATGCATTTTTATTTATAGTAATGTAAGTTTTTCAAATTTATACGAGCATGTGGTTTTGTACCATGGTGATGTAATTTTTTTCATTTACAGCAATGTAATTTCAAGTGTCATGTTCGTAGCTTTGTTATTTACTCGAGTAGCTAAAGCTTTTATGTTCTAGCCTTACTAGTAGTCCCAATCTTAATGTAATTGTTTATTACTTATGTGTAATATGTAATTATTCATTACAATGGTGTAATATACTGATAAATAATTGCTAATTGCAGTGTATGATATAATAATACATTCATTTAAGTTTTGTTACAATACTGTAATTACGGATGTATAATTTTTTTTTAAAAAAATTGACAATATTATAACTAAATTAAAGAGAAAAATATAACGAGTTTAACGATGTATTTTTTATGAAAAAATTGTTATTGTTTAAAAAGTAATGAAGGTTTATAAAAAAAGGGGAGAATCTTTATTAAATGTAGAAAGAAATTCATAAATAGTTAAAATACCTAATTTGCCCTTTTCATATAATAAGAATGAATGGACACATGGCATCATCTCCTTTAATCTTGTATTTTTCCACCATTTGATGTGAGTTAATCGGTTATGACCCAAATAGTGGGTTAACAATGGATTGGTCCCCTATATATATATATATATATATATATATATATATATATATATATATATATATATATATATAGGGTAAGGTTCAAATGGTAACCCACTCCAAGTGTGTAAGCCTATTAACTCATTTTCATTGGTTGTTAAAATAAAGCTTTTTGAAATGAGTGGTCCATATTCTATCTGAAAAAAGTCAAAAAAACATGTGGATAAGATTTGTTTAAGGGCATTTTTGACATTTGGTGAGGGTGTACTTGATTCCTTTTTTAAAAAAAGTTTACCCCCCAATTTTTTAAACACTCATAACTTTTATATACGTTATTATTTTTTTAAAAAAATTTCACCATTAAATTTGTCACTTTTTTATCTTTAATTCAAGTATAATTTTTTCAAATTTTTTTAAAATTTTCGTAATTTGCACTGATGCAGCGACATTTTACACTGATGCAACGATGTTTTACACTGATGTAACGAAATGCATTTTTTTTACACTGATTTGACATTTGGTGGGTGTACTTGATTTCTTTTTTAAAAAAAGTTTACCCCACAATTTTTTAAATACTCATAACTTTTATATACATTATTATTTTTTTATAAAAATTTCACCATTAAATTTGTCACTTTTTTATCTTTAATTCAAGTATAATTTTGTCAAATTTTTTTAAAATTTTCGTAATTTACACCGATGGAACAACGTTTTACACTGATGCAACGACGTTTTACACTAATGCAACGACATTTTGCACTGACGTAACGAAATGCATTTTTTTACACTGATGTAATCACAATGATGTAACGAGCTGAATTTTTACAAAGTTTTCGTAATTACACTGATGTAAGGATCTGGATTTTATCAAAGTGTTCTTAATTTTTTAAAATATTAATGAACTAATTTTTGTAGTAAAAATAATTTGTAACAAGATGAAAAGATTTTACGTTGGTGTAATTGCAAACGCTCGAAAAAAAGAGAGAAAATTACGAACGCTCATAAAAACATGTTAAACGAGATTTTGAAACATTTTAAACGAAAAAATGAGATAAAATTACGAACGCTCGAAAAAACATATTAAACGAAAAAATGAGAGAAAATTACGAACGCTCGAAAACATTTTAAAGATGTTAAACATGTTAAACGAGATTTTGAAACATTTTAAACGAAAAAATTAGATAAAATTACGAACGCTCGAAAAAACATGTTAAACGAAAAAGGAGAGAAAATTACGAATGCTCGAAAACATTTTAAAGATGGAAAGATTTTGAAAAAACGAGAGAAAATTATTATATTTATTGTTCGTTATGTTGGTGTAATTACAAACGCTCGAAAAAAATTCAAAAAAAAATTGGCATGACTATTATGGAATTAACGAGAAAAATATAACGAGTTTAATGATGTAATTTTTATAAAAAAATGACATAGTATAAAAAAGTTAAAAGTGTATAAAAATCAAGGGGAAAACTTTGATTTAAAAAAAGGAAAATAGATATTATATTTATGATGTGGGTGAATCTGATTGGCTTAAATGGGTTAATAAAATGTCCATAATACCCTCATAAAATCAAAAAGGAATCTATGATGTGTATGAATCTGATTGGCTCAAATGGGTTAATAGGTTACCACAAAAATGGTGGGTTCTTATTTAAACCAAATCCTATATATATGTATGTATGTATGTATGTATGTATGTATGTATGTATGTATGTATGTGGGAAGGATCAAATGTTAACCCTTCCTTATAGCGTTAACCGATTAACCCTAGCGTTTTTTGCCCGAATCTTTTTTTTCATGGTTTTTATTATACATAAATAGGGGTTTTTTTGTGATTTTGCTAATTTATCACCGTTTAGAAGTTATAGTAAGTGTAAGTTAGTTACACTTACTTACAATCCCTATCTGATGTATGTAAGTGTAAGTAACTTACGTTTACTATAACTTTTAAATGGTGATGAATTAGCAAAAACACAAAAAAGAAACCCCCTATTTATGTATAATAAAAACCATAAAAAAAACAAAGATTCGGGTAAAAAACGTCAGGGTTAAGCGGTTAACGCTATAAGGAAGAGTTAACAATGGAACCATCCCATATATATATATATATATATATATATATATATTGTTTAACCTACTGTGATTGTAGTGAAGAATACGAAGTAGCACAATAATCAAATATAAGTATTTTAAACAATAAAAAGAATTAATAATCAATTCCCAGAATCATTTGTTTATTATTATTATTATTATTATTATTATTATTATTATTATTATTATTATTATTATTATTATTATTATTATTATTATTATTATTATTATTATTATTATTATTTTATTGTAATTAAACACAATTTTTAGATATTCTTGGAAAACGAGGAGTAATTATAAATATTGAAACACATAAAATTGATAATTGTAAACTATATTTATGTTTAAGAAATTAATATTTATTTTATCTTTAAAGATCATTCTAGTCGGAAACGTTAAATTAAACAACAAAATGAATAAATGAATAAATTTTTATATAACATTAATAAACAAGTCACCAGAACCGAACCGATTACTTATAAGACTCATAATTCGGTTAACCTAACATGGAATTAAACAAAAACACAGATAACCTAAGCATCAAGGATTTGACTATTTACTTATCTTCTGGTTTCGTGATTACTACTTGTTAAAGCTAAGATACGGGTTATGTTTACTTAAATCATAGTATTTCTGTTTCTGTAATCGTTTAATTCCGGTTTCTGCATTGTATTCCGATTTCTGATTGCCACGATATGATATCATGTTTCCGTGTTTCGTTTGACATGCAATATATCTAGATTATATTGTACTCATTATTGCATGATCCAAATATGACTGAACTTGATGGTTTAACTACCCTACTGAACTTGGTAGTTTATCTACCCTATAGAACCTACTGAACTTCTGATCTATTACCAGAGCATGTCCCTACCTGTAAGGATGACTACAGGCCCTTCATGGCGGCAACCATCACGTGGAAGCACCCATGGCGGTTAGTTTAGTTCACAGCGTCTTTATTTAGTACTCTGATAGTACACTTGTGCACCTACTGAATTCTGGAGAGGCGTATGAACTTGTCATAGGATAATTTCAAACTGTACTTTCTGATTTCTGGGGGATAGTGACGTGCATGTCAACACCAACTATCTCATGTGTCTGGTAAGCGGCAGTAGCTACCCGTGAACCTTACACCATTTTATGTGCAGTCGGCTCGTGGTATATTTTGGGATTTTTCCCACTATTTCTGACTTACATGATAACCTATATTATTGTTTCTAAAATATTATATTTTATTCAAGTCAGACCACTGTTTACTGTTTTGTTTATGTTACTATTCTGAATCTGATTTATGTTTATGACCATTATTCTGATTATCTTCACCACCATCTGAACTTCTTTTAATTTCTATTGTTTATCCATTACTGAGCATTTTTTTGGCTCAGTCGTATTTGTTTTTGTGGTGTTCTTATGTTTTGTATAGGTAATGAAGGAAACGGAGGGGAACTGAGAAAAGAGTGTTTAAAGGAAACAAGAATATGTAATAAATGAATTATAAGATTTGATTTATGTTTGGTTTGATTAATTAAGACTTAAATTATGTTTGGATATAAATTATGGATAGTTGCATTAACTCTGACCTCTGTATAAGTGATACATCAGCCCTTATCAGGTTGGGGTGTTACATTCATAAATCGTGGTTTTATGATTTGTGATTTCAACTTGATATTAGGAATCGATTAATCAACATACCGCTTTGATACTACATGTTGATCGATTCCTATTGTTAATATATGCATATACACAAACACGAAAACATAATAATTATATGGATAATAGGAAACCTGTGAACCCAGTAAGCGCAGTGTTGATTCCTGACATGATTCTTGACAGCACCGGGGTGTATGGTTAGGATGAAATTAGGTGGAGAGGCTTTGAGGGTTACGAATTCTAATAGGTAAGGTATTCGTATGTGGTGTTTCATTAGTAAAAAATGAGAGTCTTTCTCTCCTTATATACACAAAAGGGAAAATTCTAATTAAGATATTAAGGGTAATTACTTTCATCATATAATTACATATATAAATGAGTATTTAATTAATTAATCATTTAGATAAATAATTATAAGTGTCACGTAGTAAATATAATTTAATTTTACATTTTCGTTGTACTTTTTTTATTGTGACAGATGATTTTGTACTTATGAATTTCTCTAAAGAGTACATTGTTGATATGGTCCTTGTGATTTATTAGTATTTTATTCTTGATCCCTAAGTTTCATAAATTACGTATAACGTCTCAAACTTTGAACATTTGTAACACATACAATTCGTAGGTCATCAAATTACCCTCACATTCTAGACTAATTACTCTCACATAAGGACTGTAAGTGTTACAAATGTTTAAAGTTTGGTATCATATGAGTAATTTAAGAAGCCTAGGAACTAAGAATGAAATACTAGCAAACCACAAAATATCATCTTAACAATTTACTCTTTTTAAACAATAAGCATATTTAAAAATTATATAATTAGTAAACAATTTTAATTGAGGACGGGGCATTTTATTTATTTTCCCTACTGTTTTGTATGTAATAACACAAATTCACCAAATTGTAGAAAAACGACTTTCAAGTTACAAGTCTACAAACAAACATGACAAAGTTGGGCATGCAATGTTGGCATTTGGACCCTTATCATGTAGTGTTCAAACTTTGGAATGGGCCTACTACTGATTTCATGAACTAGTTTCGTATTTTTTGGATCAAAAAAGTCATCTAAAAATAAGGTAGAGGTAGTCGAAAGATCGGTTCCGAAACCGGAACTGACAACCTGAACCGTAACGGGTTTCATCTTTACCCGGCAAAAACTAGAAGCGGCTAAAAATCGATAAAACCCGGTCAAAACCCGAACCTATCTGGGACCACTTTTTGACTTTGTTGACCAAAATCGAAACTTGTTTGCAACCAAAATATGTTTTAGAAGAAAAAAACATATATTTTGTGCCCCTTTAAATAAGAGGATTGAAAAAGATATGAATCTGAAACCTAACTCAAAAAAATTTAAATTTGCAAGCTTTGAAGATACTAAAAATTTGATATGTGAAATTTCAGATATCTATATTTTAGGTTTCGGATTTAGGTGGGATTTTAAAAAATCAGATAATCGAATATCCACATATCTAATATATATATATATATATATATATATATATATATATATATATATATTTTAATTTCATAAATTTAAATGTATTCTAGGTGAGTCTTCAAGTCATTTATGTTTTGTCTTAGAAGCTACTGTGATTAAAGAACATATTCAAGACTCAGTATACTCCATCAGGTGGAATTAGGTGGTGTTTGGTTTTTAATAAGTAAAATATCAGCAGTCTACGGACCATATATACAGACATCAATATATTAAAAGATGAACCAAATCTCTGTAGTCTGCAAGAAGAAGACTATTTGTTTTTTAACATCTGTTGACTGTTAAAATAAATTGGTGGTAGTGTACGAACGGTGGTGGTGGTGCTGGTGGTGGGTGATGAGGATGGCCGACGATGGTGGTGGCGGTGGGGGTGGACCGTTGTGATGGACGGTGGTGGTGGTGTCCGACTTTGAGGGTGGTGGTGGCCAACGGTGGTGGTGGTGGTGGACAGGGGTGTTGGACAGTGGTGATGGAGGTGGGTAGTAAGTGGTGGTCTCTGCAGACCTTAGAAGATCTTAGAAGTGGCTGGACCAGATAGGCACAGAGAAGAAATTGTGCAGACGTTTTTTTAATTAAGCATGTTTGAAAAAACAAACAGTATGCAGATGAGAATTTCCGTATGTGGTCTGCATGACGCAGACAGAAGGCCCTGTGCAGACCTTTTGGGGAAAAACAAGCATCACCTTAGTGTCTTCAAAGTCCTTCAATATTGAAGATCTTGACTGAAACACTCAGGCAGTGTTTTCAAACCCGGACCGGACCGGGATTCGGAGTGTTAAACGGTCCGGTTCTAGCTTCAAAACCGTTTTTGGGTGAACCGGCCAGTCGGACCGGTGATTGAACCGGTTTTTTTAATTTTTTTATATTATATATATATATATATATATTTATAAAATGTTTATAAAATCATCCGGTTCTTAAATCCGGTCCGACCGGTCGGACCTCTGACCGGTAAGGAGATCGGTTCGATGTCCGGTCCGGTTCTGAAAACATTGCACTCAGGGACAAAGGATGGAAAGAGGCACCTCTCTTTTTGTCAGTAGTGTTAATATTTGGTTCGTAAAGTTATTTTAATATCGGTTTCGCCACTTCATTTCAAAAATTAATTTTAATTATATTTCAAATCTACATATACATCAAAAAAAAAATTATATTATAATATATATTTTTAAATAAAAATTCTAAAATTTTTTATAATTAATAAAAACTAGGTTTTTCTGGCCGCGCGTTGCGGCGGGTTAGCACAATACAATCCTAATAATGAGTATTATATATCATTTACAAAAGCATAAGTTACATAACAAAATTAAATCTTTCATCACGAACTCTATACTAATTTCTAATTAAAAAAATAAAATCATACAAAATCTATAAAAATATATTATGAAAATAATAGGAAAAATTACTCAAAAAATCCTTCTCATGGGCAACCAAATGGCTAAAATAAATAAAAACTAAAATCTCTAAACAAACATCGATTTTTTGTGAAAACAAATAAATTACCGTTATCTCCTCCAAACATCGCTGAAACCCTAGAAAAAACGACGTTTTTTCACTATAGTATTCATACTATTTAATAATATATATATATTATATTGAAATAGTATATATATATATATATTAATTACTATTTGAATATAATATAAATATTTATACTATTCAATTTGGTTGCTTTTTAATATATATATTAATTACCCTTTTAACAATTACTTTCAAAATTAACTAATTCCCCCCACCTAAAAGCCAAATCCCTAAATTTTTTACTTCTTTCTATTTCCCTCCCTCACAATTATTCACTTTTCTCAACCTTAATCCCCAACCCAACTTCTGTCTCCCGTCTATGTGTCTCTCATCTTAGCGTCTCCCGTTTCCCTCTAAATCCCCAACCTACGACAACCGACCGGACTGTTAGGGCTTCGTCAGCTGGCCCGCCTACTTCCTGGCGCCTGCAGCTGCTTGCTGCCGTTGCTCATGGCCTGAAGTTGGTCTTTCTGGGTTGCTGCTCACTTGAGTCACTTGATTATTTATTATTTAAATTTTGTGCAGAATTTATATATTCATTTAGTCATGTTGGTGCAGAATTTTTATACTCGTTTGGTGTAGGATTTATGTATTAATTTAGTCACTTTGGTGCAAAATTAATTGATATGTTTATTTTAGTTATTTGGAAACACTTAGTTTTTTTAGTTTGAATCAATATATCATAGGAAATGTGAAAACAATTTATTCATTTTCTAAAGAAATGTTATTGATAAAGAAGGGGATGATACAAATCAAGATAAATGTAAAAAATCTTCAACCATTGTGTCCAAAAAAAC
The DNA here is from genome assembly GCA_009363875.1 of Mikania micrantha. Taxonomy (NCBI): domain Eukaryota; kingdom Viridiplantae; phylum Streptophyta; class Magnoliopsida; order Asterales; family Asteraceae; genus Mikania; species Mikania micrantha. The sequence continues at coordinate 60,997,386 of CM018693.1, forward strand.
ATCAAAAATCTCAAGATCGTCGAGCTGAATAGTTTTTCTTCTTACAGGTATCCACTATTTTAGTCTTTTTCACACATCATGATAGGTATTAGACACTTTTATTTATATTGTTTAACCTGATTTAACCCGAATCACTGACCCGAACATACAATCAGACTAACTCAGACATACCGCTAGATTAAAAAAAAAAAAAAAAGAAATTTGTTCATGTAAATTTTCGTCTCTATTCAAATTGTCGATGCTCCTTCACCGGAAACACTTGACACGTAAAATATTAAATTTTCGGATATCAGGTTTTGCATACCGCTACCAAAATACCAACCATCCACTCAACTTATAAAGACATTCCAAGACATAACTAACAATTATATTATCATTAAATAATGGTTATTTTATACCTATAGCATATAAGTTGTTGTATTTACATTTTGTTGAACCATATTTGATCTCAACGTGTGAACCACTGATTTTCAGGCCATGTCATCAAGGACTAGTTACCATGACCTTCGTTGAGACCCCACCACCACCCCATGAGGAAACCACAACGGAAAACCCTCTGACCTCTCAAAGGCACCTATTTCGCCTTGAGAGAGATTTGAACCAGTGACTTTCAATTTGAAAAGCTATGATGTATCGCTAGGATAAAGCCCTTTTGGTTTTATTTACATATATAGGAATTTATAAGTATTAAATCCAAATAAACCTCCACATTTACAAACACTCAGTTGAGTTCAAATAAAACCATCAAATAAATCCATATTTTTTAATAAATAAAAGTTTTATTATTTTATTAAATAAACGTTTTATTAAGCACTTGTCAAGTTTATATACTACTTAGAAGTAATTTTTTTCGTCTATCGTTTCTGCAAAATATTACTATAACACCTATTATTAAATTTTGATTTCTCCTTCTTGTCTTTCTTATTAAATACTATTGATTTTATTAAACTTATTAAATAATATTATTACAACATAAAATATATTTGAAAAATATATATGCTATGTTATCTAAAATTTATTTATCTAAAGAAATCATGTTTAGACTTTGATTATGGAACACTAAAAAATACTTAACGTTACTATTGACCTCGTGAAACAGATGTAATAAAATATCTTATGATATAAAAAGTTTTAAAGGAGACATTGTGATTGTAATAATAAGATAATCTCGTTATTTTATTTTTGAAATAAAGATTTAAATCTTATTAAAACCAGACTATGGTGCATAATTAGAAATTGTGAATGTTATTCGTTTAAAAAAGTAGATTAAAATATGATAAATTTAAAAAAAATAAAAAATTTAGTTGTATAGTTGAGAGTTACGTATCATTCTCGCCATTATGAGACTAGCGCGCTTAATAAATACTTTCCCTCTTAAAATAAAAGGTTATGAGTTTACTCTTCTACAATACTGTACTTTTTTTTGAGAAGTTTAAAAGCTAAGTGTATTTGTCGTTTAAAAAAAGGTGTTTGATTCTCGTTTAAAACCATATATATTTAAGATTGCTAGATCAAAAAGATCATTATTGGAAACAAGATATATCCTAATCCCGATGCATACCATTCCCACAACACAACCCCTTCAATTTTGATCATTTTGATCCTAATATCATGCCAACATGTAATCAATAAAGCGGGGAAACATATATTTTTGTAGACCCACTAAACACGTAATGTCTATATTTATTTTTTTTAGCAAAGTGCCTGGTACCGGGATCATCCTAACAAATATATTATTCTTTCGTCTTAAAAAATAATAATGTGGCGGACTTACACTTGCTCACAAGGAAACTATAGCAAGACTATATCAAACACGTGACTTTTTTATAAGAAAAATAATAAGGTTACTGATAAATCTTTCTCTGAAAAAAAAAATATTGAAATGTGATGAAACTTTATAATTTAATTACAGAAAAGTATCATAAAAAGCTATGATATTTTGTTCTAACTTTTTAAACTAAAAAAACGAATATTTTTTTTTTTATTTTTTTACTAGAATTACCTTAACTGCTTTTTAAATTTAATACCCTTCTCATCTTACTTTTAAAATTTTGAATGAAATTATAAAAAAATAATAATAAATTGAAACTCGGGATGAGTTTATAGTAAAATGGATGAAAATTCAACGATAATTATATTACACAATGACCAGAACGTAAAACACGATGATACGCATATTACACAATGATCAGAACGTAAAACACGATATATGATGCGTATATTACACAATGATCAGATCGAAAAACACAATGATAAATATATTACACAATGACCTAAACATAAAAACAAAAATGACCAAAATGTATTTTTAAAAAAATTAAGATAATTTATTTTTTTTAAATTATGAGTTTTTGAAAACATAATGATGAGATAACACAATTATTTACTTTTAATACACAAAACATAAAAAATTATACAACAATAATCTATTTAATGCGTATAAAACAACAACAAATAACACACTATGATATAAAAAGGTAAAACACAATAACAAAGACATATTACACAATTAATGATCTAAAATATTAAACATAATGATCAAAATATTATTTTTACAAATTAGAGAAATATCAAATTTCTCATCAATCTAATCATTTTTACTAGAACCTAGAACTTATAACTAGCATATCAAATTGTTTTGCTTATGTATGCGTTTTTTCCTTCGTATGAGTGGGCATAATAATGTTATTCTGATTTTCTAAGACAACTAGATAAGTATATGTAACGCTTAAACTTTAACCTATTATTAAGACAAAAACGAGTGGGTTTTAAATACATACTTTACTTTTCTCTTTACAAGTATGAATGAAATTGTTTTATTCAGCTTTATTATATACAGGGGCGATCCTAAGAATTGGCGTGTCCAGGACGAGCTGGAAAAAAAAGGCCCCTAGAGAATTCAAATATTAAAGTGGAGGTGTTCAAAAAACCAAAAAGCCGTTTAATACCGTAAAACGAAACGTATTCGTAACTGAAAAATCGAACCGAATTCTTAATTCAGTTTTCGTTTTGGTTCTACTTGTATCCAATTCCGAATTCGGTTTTCGGTTCGGTACCTAACCATATCCGAATTTCGGTTTTTAATCCCGATTTTTTTATAAATTTAGTTTGTTTGGTTAACCGATTAAACCAAATTTAAATTTAAATTTATTATCTTATTAATAATATATAAGGTTGAATTCGGTTTATTCGGTTGGATTCGGTTTGTTCAGATCGGTTTATTCGGTTTTTGATCAGTTTATTTGGTTTTAATCGGTTTATTCGATTGAATTTGGTTAATATAGATCAGTTTATTCGACGTTTAAACGGTTTATTTGGCTTTCAATCTGTTTATTTGGTTTTAACCGAAATTAGAACTGAACCACTTCTCGAATTTGGATCGATTTTTGATAGGAAAAAAAATTAAAAACCGATTAAACAAGACCTAATAAACCATTAACCAAACCAATGGACATATTTAGTTTAAAGGGCATGAAAGTAACTTTTTATACTTTAAAAAAATTAGTTTTTCACCTATTAAATAATGTGTTTATAAATGCTTCTTTTTAATTCGATTCACCTTATTAATTCTCATTTGATTAAATTTCTACATATACGTATATTTAAAAATTTTTGTGCCCCCCTAAAAAATAGGCCCTGGACGGGGGTTGGGTTTGCCCCTCCCCCGGGCCACTAAGATAAGAAATGTAAAAAAATATGTATGTACGTATATATATACATATATACCATATTATTACAATTATGTAACTTGTGCGACACATATACGAGTTACAAATACGTAATTACTTAACTTTGTTATTTAATTTATTTTTTAGTATGAGTTTTCTTGATTTTATTTAAAATGTGTGTATATATATAGGGGACTGTCCGTTAAATTTTAAATATATATATATATATATATCAAGCCAAATCTTTGTTTTTTTAACATCATTGTAAACACTTTTAGAAGACTTTCTTATTTTATGGATTTGCATAAATTAATCATCGTTTCTGAGTTAACATCGTTGTAAGTTTTAAGTCAAAAACACTTACAGTGTTGTAAGTTAAAAAATTACAACCATGTTAACTCTTAAACGGAGATTAATTTACGCAAATTCATAAAATAAGAAAGTGTTTAAAACGTGTTTACAATGATGTTAAAACAATCAAAGATTTGGTTTGATCTTAACATGTTATTTCAGGTTATTGCACATCTAATGGTTTATTTTTATCATTCTCCTATATATAGTGGAGGGTTATATTAAAAACCTTCTTTAGTTGAGAAAACCTTCAAAACAATTAAAAAGCCATGTTAAAAAAAATTGCGCCAACTAGATGTTTTTTAAAAATATATAAAAGACGATGTAACACAGCTGTACATGCCTGGAAAAAGGAATTACGCCTGTGTTATATCGTTTTTTTAAGAAAATTTTAGTCGGCGTTTTTTTTATAATTTTATAAAAATAACCCTAATAATGTTACAAAACTATAAAATTTTTTTTTTTTAAAAAAACCTTATTTTACATAGGGTTTCTAAAGGTGTTTCATCTCATTAAGGTTTCTGTTTATAGACCCCCTATATATATATATATATATATATATATATATATATATATATATATATATAGGGGAAGGTTAAAAATATAACCCACTAAATGTGTGCTAACCCAAATAACTTTGGGAAGATGAACCCGAATCTTGAATTTTTTGTTTTAAACATCATTATAACACATTTTGAACCCCATGTTCTTTTATGAGTTTGGGCTAATTCATCACCGTTCAAAATCTTACAGTACTGTAAGTTAGTAAATATTTAAAACTTACAATACTGTAGCACTCAACTTACAATGAGGATATTTTTTAAACGGTGATGAATTTCCACAAACTCATAAAAGAACATGGTGTTCAAAATGTGTTATAATGATGTTAAAAAAAAAAATCCAAGATTCGGCTTCATCTTGCCAAAGTTATTTGGGTTAGTACACATTTAGTGGGTTATTAAAAACTCCACACCCTATATATATATATATATATATATATATATATATATATATATATATATATATATTTGTGTGTGTGGATTGTAACCTGTGAAAATCTGATCTTAAAGAAAAAACGCTTAAATCATATCTAAACTATCCATTTAAAATCTTGAAAATAAATATGTGGTGAATATGAAAGTTGAATAAAAAATTGAGGTTTGAATAAAAAATAAATATTAATGCGGTTTAATGCATGGTTGTAAAACTGGCCTAGCCGGCCACCTAGGCGCTAGGCGCCCGTATACCTTGTCAATTTGGCCCTAGTCGGTTCTTAGGTGCTAGGCAGCCTAGTTAGAGCCTAATTGGCATAGGCGGCCTAGTCAGTTTTTTTTTTTTTTTTTTTTTTTTTTACTTTTTTTGACATTTTTTAGGTAAAAAGGGACCAGATCAATGATTTTACAAGACATTTCTCAACCCTAAATCCTTAATATGTCTATGAAACATCGAATCGAACATTTGAACATCGAAAATCCAACCACTGACATCGAAATTCATATCTAATCTCTGAACTCAGTTTCGATCTTTTTTGTTGTTCGAGTTTTCGATCTTTTTTTATTGTTCCAGTGCTTAAGTTTGAACGTCTAATTACTTGACTTACTATGTTTAAGTTTATTTTTTTTAAATTATTTAAAGTATTACATTGAATTATTGATATTGATTTGTGTATATATAATAAATATTTGTAAAAGTACAAATAAAAATTTCAATCCGCCTAGCGCCGATTAATCCATAGGCGGTACCTCACCGACTGACTAGCGCCTTCTAAAATGGATGGCACGTGTTTATTTTCAAATCAATTTAATGTGGACGACTTGTTTATTTTTAAGAATTTAAAATGGATAGCACATATATGGTTTAAATGTTTTCTTTTTAAAATTTGGTTTCATTGGACGCAAACCCTATATATATTTATATAAGAATCCATTCTCACTTCTATTGCATTATACAAAAAACTCTGACAATATTAACCCAAATCTTTGTGTTTTTTCATCACCAATTTTATGCATGTACAAGAATATGTTTTTATATGTCTATTGTTAAGAGACCTCTGGTGTGAAAAAAGTTTGACGCTGGACTAATTTGCAAGCCTTTAGGATTTATAACAAGCGTAAGTTTACATTACACTGCTAACATTTATTTAATGTGATGACAACTTACACTAATGCAAAATATTAAACAAATAATTCGCACAAACAAATAAAATAACATATTCTTTTACATGTATAATAAATGTCATGATAAATGATTTATTATTTGATCTCTTCTATACATACATACATACATACATACATACATACGCAACTTAGGTTTTGGAATTATTGATGGTTGAGTTTGTTAATTTGAGGGCTAACATAATACATTAAACACGACATGATAATTTACAAAAATGACATATGATAGACACCAACATGACACGTAAAGTACTTGCGTTATTTTTTTCCAAACAAGAGAACAAACATGCTTGAAAATACTTTACATGATAAGACATGTTTAGGAAAACGATAAAAATAGCATATTTGATCATTTTAAATTATTGAAAAATTTGAACAAGTTTAATCAAGTTAAATATATATTTAATTGTTATAAATAAAATAAAATTAAATATATAAATGGATTCAATCATGTCTTAAATATGTCAACCTATTAACAATACGAAATATGATGTTTACCATGTCGTTTTGCATGCATGTTTGTGTCAAAAGTTGCAAGTTAATAGATGTTTTATAAATTATAAGATCAAAATCAAATTTTCTTCTTGATGAAAAAGGGCCTTGATTTTGTTATATTTTTGGGATCTAAAAAATATTAGACGATACTTATTATTTGTATGTACGTGTGTGTGTATAGTTCAACATAGCCTTCGTACATTTCGGATGCAAATAACCATTTATACCATAACTAGCGACACACACATAATATACATAATATATATATATGATTTGGTTCAAATAAGAACCCTGCTTAATTGCGGTAACCCAAATAACTCGACAAAAAATGCCCGAGTCTTTGGTTTTTTTTCATGGTGTTTATTATACATATTTAGAGGGTTTCTTTTTTGTGTTTTGGCTAATTCGCAAGGCAAATCGAATTTGCATCGGTGTAAAAGTTTTGCAACATTTAGAAAATGCAAAACTTTAACACCGATGCAAATTCGATTTGCCTTGCGAATTAGCCAAAACACAAAAAAGAAACCCCCTAAATGTGTATAATAAAAACCATGAAAAAAACCAAAGATTTGGACATTTTTTGTCGAGTTATTTGGATTACCACAATTAAGGTGAGTTAACAATGGAATAATCCCCTATATATATATATATATATATATATATATATATATGATGGGATCAAATAACAACTCATTTAGACGTGAAAACCCGCCAACAACGGCTAAAATCAAGCCAAATCTTTGGTTTTTTTCATGATACTTATTATACATATACGAGAATATGTTATTTTATGTGATAGGCCAATTTCATCAGCGTTGAGGATCTTACGTTAGTGTAAGTTGCGTTAAAGTAAATAAATATTTAATGTAACGCAAACTTACGCATGCTTTAAATCCTAAACGGTGATAAATTTGCGCAAACACATAAAAACAACATAGTCTTGTATTCACATAATAAAGGTTATGAAAAAAACCCAAATATTTGGCTTGATCTTGACCACTGTTGGCGGATTTCCGCAATTAAAGTGGGTTAACAACAGATCATTAACTATATATATATATATATAATCTTATAATTTTTTAATTTTATTATAATGACATACATTGTTTACTTAAATACAAAAAAAAAACGAATTTTACACCGAGTTTTCTTAACACAAATGAGTTTCAAAATTATCCTTTGTCTATATATATGGTTTTAAATATCTTTTTCTTAAATATATATATACATATGTTATTAAATATCTGTTTTCTAAGAGATATATATATATATATATATATATATATATATTATGAAAAGAGAGATTTAAAAACAATATAAATGATGGTGCATGAAAGTATAAAGAAAGTATGTTCGGTTTGGTAGTGAAAGAAAGCCAACATACCCCTTATGAAAAGGCTAAACATATGGCCCAACGAACTCTTATAATAAAAATAATAATGGGTGTCTCTTTGTCTCGACCATTTAGTACACGAGGGTGGGAATTGCTAAAAAGCAAACAACATGGACCCGGGATGATTGCCTATTTGCCCCTATGTCCGATATATATATTTGAATAATTCACTTCAAAATAGAAGGAAAAAAAATACATATTTCTTAACTTAGTTTAGTTTCTGCTTTGTGCAAGGGTCGAAATGAGTCAGATCGTTTCATGATCTCATATATATAGTTTTATCCTACATATTTTGTAAAAAATATTTTTCATGATTAGAACTCATGACTTTAAGGTCATTAAACAATTTAACCTATTGTTCCAAAACCACCTCCACTTCAAAACAGAAGCAAAAAAGAAATTATACTTCGACTAACATCTAAACGAATTAGTGTACAAATCGAGTCCTGGTAAAACCTAATTTGAATCCGAGCCTTGAATATAAAGACTCAATAGCATAATATGTCACACCCCCACCCCTCGTCACCTCATGTATGATATCACCGAAATGGTCGCGGAAGCATAGTGGTGATGTCTCTGAGGTGAGGGGTGACTTGTTTGATCCGATATCACAAGCACACCGATTAACTTAAAATAAATACATTACAGGGTTTCGTTATTACAATTTACATTACAATATTAACCTATTTAATTACAAGTTTGTGAGGTGCATTCTCCCCGGAGTCACGGTCTACCTGCAAAACGGTTTGATTTGAAAACGTCAGCACAAAGCTGGTGAGTTTATACAGTTCAAGTTTCACAATATGATATGATATGATATGTAATATAAGTTCTCAAAATGTTCAGTTCAAGATAACCATGGGACCCGTATCTAGTTCCTTTCTGACGATATTGTTCTACAAGATACTACCCGTCGGTAACATCTTAATGCCTCATTATCTTAATGTCTATCACAACATTAAGAAGTTTTGGAAACAGGAAACAAACATTCACACAAGGGGAGATGCAATCCTCCCAGCAAATGGGTGGTCAGCCGATAGTACTATCATTGTTTCCCCGTTCGGCCACACATGGGTTCACTAGATACAGTTCATAAATGAGGACATAAGTTCTGTGATAGTGTTCTGTTCTCCGGGCAAAATCCCATGAAATCCACAAGTTCTCAACACTCACATGAAATCACACAGATAACAGTGATACATATCATATGTTCAATAAAAGTTCAACAGTGTTCCCCGATGTTTATAAAAGATTAAAAATAAAAGGGGTTGTACGAAACTCACCTGATGATATAGATGTAGCAGAATATCTCCAAAATGATAATAGAGAAGTGATTCTGCATTTATTTATATTTAATGAGTTGTTTATGTTCTAGTTTACTGATTAGATCTTTCTGAACGTTCAATGTCAAAGACATTGCTTTAAAAGTCATCAAACTGATATTAGTTATGTAATTAGTTAATTTAATGTTATATCATACAATGTATAATAATGTAGGAACCTACATTGCATTAGGTTCCCAATACAAGGTTGATGACCCTCTTGATTAATCAGAATAACTTCGGATTAACCAAATAGTTAATGCTGTTGATTATGATACTGTAACAGTTTCCAGATAATTTAATGGCTTAGGAATGATCAATCCTTGTTATTGATTACCCAATTATCATGAAATATCACAATGTAGCATCATAATAGGTGTAATAACCAAGTTTAACATACTAATATGACTGTTATCATAAACATCAGATAATTGTTCCAATGAGTATGTTAATGATTGTGATTAGTTTGAAACACTTGGACTTAACCTTGCATTTCAAGGATTAATCCAACTAATCACCTACATTGTTATAATTAAATGGATTAAACCATTATAATCATGGGTATGGTTTCATGCAAACCGGGCGTTACAACGGATCAAAACAATGATTTAACCGTTAAAACTTCGTGTTCTTTGTTTATAATCAATCCTAGCCATCATCTAGGCAATAATCAACAATCCTAACTATGTCATTACGTTCAAAATCAAGATCTTGTCAATCAATAACAAACTAGAAGGTTAAAACGAATCATTACCTAATTCTGACGGATTTCTGACTTCAAAACAACGATCGGTACTTGCAGATAAGTTCCCTAGCTTCAACCACACGATCAGATGTCTTCAAAACTGATATTGGATGCTCAAAAATGATGTTCTTCGCCTGTGGTGGTGTTCTGGTGCGAGAGATGTAAAGAAAAATCAACTTGCATGAAAGCTGATGAAGTAGATCAGATTTCTCCACCGCCACATCCGTCGCGTACCGCGGCGGAAGACCAATTTGAGCTTCGCGTACCGCGAAGTTTTTCGGGAATCTTTGATATTTTACATTCTTCGCGTACCGCGGAGGATCCTCAAGCCCACCTCCGCGTACCGCGATGAGCCTTTTCGACCAATACTTAGAAATTTTTCTTCGTTTTTCGATTCCGGGCAATCCAGGACTCCGTTTTGAGCACGGTTTTCGCCCACGTTCATCATTTCTCACCTACTATCAACCTGTAATAATTACGATTGTTAAATCAACGTGGATTTCTAGAACGATCAAATGTGCTCAAGTCATTGATGACGTAATTCTCGTATTCAACTGTCACAGTCTCCTCCTGTTAGAGAAATTTCGTCCCGAAATTTAGTGAAGACTTACATTAGGACAATCGTTTATGAGAATAGATGTGGGTACTTTGATTTCATTTGATCTTCACGTTCCCAAGTATATTCGGGCCCACGTTGCGAGTTCCATTGCACTTTAACAATTGGTATGCGACTACGTTTCAGCACTTTCATTTCTCGATCCATTACCTCTACTGGTTCTTCACTGAACTGAAGTTTTTCATCAATTTGAATCTCTTCGAGAGGTACGATCATTGATTCGTCAATTAAGCACTTTTTCAGATTGGATACATGAAAAACATCGTGAATATTACTAAGTTCAGGAGCTAATTCAAGTCTGTAGGCTACTGATCCAATTCGTTCTAGAATCTTGAATGGCCCTACAAATCTTGGTGAAAGTTTACCTCTCCTTCCGAATCTGAAAATGCCTTTCCAAGGTGACACTTTCAACATTACCCGATCACCTACTTGGAATTCGAGTGGTCTACGGCGATTATCAGCATAACTCTTTTGACGATCACGAGCAACTTTAATTCGTTCCTGAATGAGTGCGATTTTATCAGTTGTTTCCTGAATGAATTCCGGGCCTATGATTTGATTCTCACCTACCTCTGACCAACAGATAGGTGATCTACACTTGCGTCCATAGAGTGCTTCGAATGGAGCGCATTGAATACTGGTATGGTAGCTGTTATTGTACGAGAATTCAACAAGTGAAAGATGAATATCCCAACTACCTCCAAAATCAATCACACAGCTTCTAAGCATGTCTTCAAGAGTTTGATTCGTTCGTTCAGTCTGCCCGTCGGTTTGTGGATGATAGGCTGTGCTCATATTGATTTGTGTACCCAGAGCTTTCTGAAGAGTTTGCCAAAATCGTGACATAAATCGACTATCTCTGTCAGAGATGATAGAGATGGGTACTCCGTGTCGAGATACAATCTCATTAACATAGAGTTTAGCAAGTCGATCCATAGAATAATCTTCTCGGATGGGTAAGAAATGTGCAGATTTTGTAAGGCGATCAACGATAACCCATATAGAGTCATAATTACGTGAGGTTCTGGGTAATTTAGTGATGAAATCCATAGAGATCTGATCCCATTTCCACATGGGAATCTCAGGTTGTTGTAATAACCCAGAAGGTCGTTGATGTTCAGCCTTGACCCTGAGACATGTTAAACATCGATCCACGTATTCAGCTATTTGTTTCTTCATTCCAGGCCACCAGTAAAAATCCTTAAGATCTTTATACATTTTATCAGCACCTGGATGAATAGAATACCTGGATTTGTGCGCCTCATCCAAGATGATTGTTCTAGAGTTACCGAATAAAGGAATCCACATTCGGTTTTTGAAATACAACAGTCCATCGTCTTTGGTATTAAGTTTCTTATCTAATCCTCTTAGTCCCTCAGCAGAATAGTTTGTTGCTTGTAAAGCTTGTTGCTGAGCATCTGTGATTTGAGGAATTAGACTGGTTTGAATAGTCATACCTAATGCTTTCACACGTAAAGGTTTGACTCGTTCCTTGCGACTCAAGGCATCGGCTACGACATTCGCTTTACCTGGGTGATAACGAATTTCACAGTTGTAGTCGTTTAGAAGTTCAACCCATCGTCTCTGTAGCATGTTCAACATTTTCTGATCAAAAATGTGCTGGAGACTTTTGTGATTAGTGTATATAATACACTTGGTTCCGTATAGATAATGTCTCCAAATTTTGAGTGCAAACACTACTGCACCGAGTTCTAGGTCATGTGTGGTATAGCTCTTCTCGTGTATTTTCAGTTGTCGAGAAGCGTACGCAATTACCTTGTCATTCAGCATTAGAACACACCCAAGACCTTGACGAGAAGCATCACAGTACACTGTGAAATTATCAGTACCTTCCGGTAATGCCAAGATAGGTGCGTTGCAGAGTTTGTGTTTCAACAGTTGGAATGCCTCCTCCTGTTGGGAATCCCATATAAAAGGTAGATTCTTTTGGGTCAATGTGGTGAGTGGCAAGGCTATCTTTGAAAAGTTCTTGATAAACCGGCAATAATAACCTGGCAACCCCAAGAATTGACGTATTTCAGTCGGGGTTCGTGGTGTCTTCCACTTTTTCACCGCTTGAATCTTACCGGGATCCACTTGAATACCGTTTTCGTTTACAACATGCCCGAGAAATTGAACTTCTCGTAACCAAAAATCACACTTGGAGAATTTGGCATATAATTTCTCATGTGCCAAAAGTTCTAGGATTAATTTCAAGTGTTGAGCATGTTCTTGTTGGTTTCGAGAATAAATGAGAATATCATCAATAAACACAATCACAAATTTATCCAAATAAGGTCTACATACTCGATTCATCAGATCCATGAAAACTGCTGGTGCATTGGTTAAACCAAACGGTATTACTAGAAATTCGTAATGTCCGTATTGAGTTCTGAAAGCAGTTTTAGGAACATCATCATCATGGATTCGCAACTGATGGTATCCGGATCTCAAATCAATTTTTGAGAAGTAAGTAGCACCTTGTAACTGATCAAACAGGTCATCGATACGACGTAGTGGATAACGGTTCTTGATTGTCAGTTTATTGAGTTCCCGGTAGTCAATACACATCCTGAATGACCCATCTTTATTTTTCACAAAAAGAATTGGTGCTCCCCATGGTGAGAAACTAGGTCTAATAAAACCTTTGTCTAAAAGTTCTTGCAATTGACCTGAAAGTTCTTGCATTTCTGATGGTGCAAGTCGATACGGGGCTTTGGCAACTGGTGCAATGCCTGGGATCAAGTCAATACGAAATTCAACCTGCCTCACTGGGGGTAATCCTGATATGTCCTCAGGAAATACTTCAGGAAAATCCTTGACTACTGGAATGTCTGTGATATGTTTGGGTGGATAATTGTGCTCAGTCACATGCGCCAGGAAAGTATAACAGCCTTTCCTTAAGAATTTCTGAGCTCGCATACAAGATATGACGCCAAGTTTCCTACCGGCTCGTTCTCCTTGAACTATCAGTGTATTACCGTTAGGTAATGGAATACGGATCATCTTGTTTTGACACACAACTTCCGCTTGGTTATGAGAAAGCCAGTCCATACCGACAACGACATCAAAGCTCCCAAGCTTAATAGGAAGTAAATTGATATTGAAAAGATGATCATTCAGATTCAAGGAACATCCTTGAATGACACTGTTAGTTTTGATTAACTTGCCATTAGCAAGTTCAATGACATAAGGAGTTTCTAGATCTACCGTAGGCAATGAAATTAATGATGCAAATTCAGGAGAGATAAAGCTCTTATCTGCTCCTGTGTCAAACAGAACTGATGCGTATAGATTATTAAGAAGAAACGTACCAGTGACAATGTTCGCATCATGTCTTGCTTCGGTAGCACCAATCTGAAAAGCTCTCCCCCTAGCTTCACTCCCTTGATTGGTGTTGTTGTTGTTTGGACAATTTTTCATGAAATGATTAGGGTTCTCACATTTGTAGCATGATCGATTGTTTTGAGTGGTTTGTTGTGGTGCTTGGTTTGGTGTTTGAGCAGGAAAGTTGCAATATTTAGCATAATGTCCAACTCGGTTACAGTTGGCACAAACAGGACACGGTCCTGTGTGATGGAATGGACATTTGTTGCATTTGGGCGCCTGCCCAGTATAAGCTCTCCTTTCAGGAATAGCAGCACCATAGTTTTTCACAGTTGGCTTGCTCTGGGTGATCTCAGTCGGAGCTTTCGCCTTGGCTTTGCCAAACCACTTTCGTTTAGTACCTTTGAAACATTCGAGGTACCGATATCACTACGGCTGTAAGCCGTCGGGGCTTTCAATGACAAAGTACAACTCCTTACCGCCTCATTGGTAAGCTTAGTGGTTAACATAATTGCATGTTTCAGAGTTATAGGTTCAGCTGCAGTTACCATTCCCCGAATCTGGGGAATCAAACCTTTAATGTACTTCTCGATTAAGGCTGCTTCCGTAGGAAACATATCGGGAAGTAAACAAGTGAGTTCATGAAAACGATCGGTATATGCTAGACAATCAGCACCGATCATGGAGTGATTCCAGAATTCCTCCTGGAGTTTTTGAATTTCAGTGATGGGACAATACTCTGATCTAATCAGAGTTTTGAAATCATTCCAGCCCATCGAGTCAACTGTGGCTGAACCCAAAGTCTTGGCCTGGGTATTCCACCAAGTCAAAGCTGAGTCTTTCAAAGAACAGGCAGCATAAGACACCTTATGCTCCTCCAAACACTGACTGATTTTGAGTTTGGTTTCCATCTCCTCAATCCACCTTAACAATCCAGCCGCTCCTTCCTTGCCAGTGAAAGTAGGAGGGTTACAGGAAGCAAAATACTTATAAGTACATCCCTGTCGTGGTGGATCAGGAGTAGTTGTAGTTGTACCAGTGGTTCTATGAGTTTCCGCGTTGCCATCAGTAGCATTACGTTCGGCGTGATTGTGGTCCCCACCTGAACCCGAAGTAATATGATGTTGATGTGGTATCAAAACACCACAAGCAGATAGCTGTTCTCGTACAATCCGTGATATCATTGCTTCGTTTGATTCTGATCCACCTGTACCAGTAGGTGGAATAGAGTTTACTCCCGGGTTCACGGGTGGAACAGTATTTGTTTCCAAATTCACCTGTGGATTTGGATTTGATTCAGTATCTATTGGTGGAACTTGATTCGATTCAGGGTTTGTAATGTTCTGGGTAGCTCTCTTAGCTGGTCGACCTCTTTTAGGAGCCATTATTCTGCTCACAAGCAGACAAAACTCAGGTCAGTTCAAGAACATTAAAGATATAACCCATTTTATCACATAAATTCAATCATATTCAGTTACACTGAAAATTTATATTGAAATGTGAAGATAAAGAATACAGTATAACTACATGAATTTAGTTCAGACACGTTTTCAGTACACACAGATCACACAGATGTTCGTAGTTATACTCAGTCCCGTTAATTCAAAAACATGTTAAAATATTTCACAGCTCACAGTACTTGTGATATAAATATGTTATTACCCATGTTTTTGATAAATTCAGATTCAGGACATTGATAAGTTCTCACATTGATATGTTCCCATATAGATATACGTCCTCACCATGTTCTATGATATGTTCTCAGTTCATGCACTAGATTTTTTTTTCTCACACAAACAATAGATATGTTCTGGTTTAGATATGCTCTCGTACAGTATGGCTCTCGTACTGTACTTTAGTAGTAGATATATTCGCATACAGTATTGCTCCCGTACTGTATTTCAGCGAAATATATGTTTTCAGTTTGATATATTCGCATACAGTATTGCTCCCGTACTGTATTTCAGCGAAAGATATGTTTTCAGTTTGATATATTCGCATATTGATATGTTCTGATATTGATATGTTCTCATATTGATACGTTCTGATATTGATATGTTCTTATATTGATACGTTCTGATATTGATATGTTCTTATATTGATACGTTCTGATATTGATATGTTCTTATATTGATACGTTCTGATATTGATATGTTCTCACACAAACTTAATTATACTTCACACAACACCCAATTAGAACATGGCACAGATCGATACACAAAAACACCCATTTTATTACATTGCTACCATTATTTGTTTTATACAAACTACCAACACAACACAAGACACTACAACCAAAGAAAGAAAAGAACAGAAAAAAGAACTCCCCCATCTACACACTGATGATCTGAAGATCCCAGAATGATCTTCTGTACATACTCATCGCATAAAGTATGATAAGAAAGAAAATATCATGGCCACCACTGCCATGACTACTGCCAGGACCATCATCCTGGTCTCAGTACTCACCACTCCAAACCATGCCAAAAACTCTGTCGCTCTCTCTCTCACCCACATCCATCGCTCGGTCACCAATGCCACTTGCCGCCAAAATGCAGCAAGCATAATCTGTACCCAGGTCATCCTCAATCTATCATCAATCGCGGTCCTCCACGCTCGAGTGTCGGTGTCCAAAGCCTTCACTTGATCCATCAAAGTCAAGTGAGAAGTGAGGATCTCCAATATGGTCATACGTGTATCCTCAACCGTAGCCTGGCATTGCTGTAGGCTCTGCTGTGTCCCCTGCAAGTTCTGAGTAACTTGCTGCAACTGTGCTCTCAGCTCTGCCTGATGGGAGGATAAACTTATATATATATATATAGTTTGTGATGACATATTCAATTTTGTTATCAAACTTATGATTTTGCAAATGATATAATATACATGTTCTTTAGAGCGTAGTGTTATAATCCGGAATAACATACTGTGTCAATAAACATATATTAAATAAATACACATAAAAAAGTTAGTCCTTGTTTAATTTTTTATTTGGTTTTTAAAAAATACAAATATATTATTACATATTTTAATTATCTCTAATGTAATAAAGGTATTAATTTAATTTTTATTAAAAACAAAAATCGTTTAATTTTTCCCCAATTTGAAAACCTAGAAGTGGCAAGAAGCAAATCATTCTCAATAAACGGTTCCTCTAACACCAATCGTATAATCTTGAGTTTCAGTACGTTTTGCACTAAATCCACCATGGATGTTGAAACAAATTCTTCTATCGGCGGTGAAGGTGAGGATATCGACATTGATTATCTTTCGATGTTTTCGTCTGTTCCTGAATCGCATGATAAGTTCATACAGAGAATGAAATTGAAATCCATTCATACAAAATCAAAGGTATAACACTATACACTTTGATTATTAGAGATTTATGTATTGGATTATTAGAAATTTAAGTATTGTTTCTATCTTTTAATGTTGTTAAGTTATCGCTATGCAAACCACACCGATCGTAATCTGCTGTATGATTAATTTTGAGAATAATGTTGTTCGGTATTAGGTTATGTATCACTTCGTGTATTTTTTACTGGTTTAATAAGTATTAATTTATAAATTTGATCATTTAAATAATAAAATAACATATTTCATTGAATAATGATCGGATTTTGTATGATATGTTTTAGTATTCCTTTTTCATGTATACTCCTACAGTAAACTTGAAAATACATTCATGTATTGTCAATATTTGTGATATTCTTTAGTTTTTTTGGGACTTCTGATGCACATGTATAAGGAAATCAATTTAACACCTTATATAGTTAGTATTTATAAATAAGGAATGAACTTTTATTAATACATAAGGTTAATAACATGTAATTTTTATATACAACTTAACATACTATAAACATATTAAGAAATTGAGAAATCTATTTATATTGTATGATGTAAGGTCTTATATTGTTTCCTACACATGTTGAAATGAGAATAATTTCATAGTTTGTATTTTTGTGGTTTAATAGTGTTAAGCATCAGTTTTTAATTAAGTTTGTGATTGATACATATATACTAACAGATTTATTTTTTTAAACTTTGTTTAAAGAGAAAGGATTTAGGTGGCAAGAATATAAACAGCAGCTGCAACGAAGGTTTTGTTAAAAATGTAAGTTTATATCTTCTTTGGTATTATGTACTTTAAAATTTTCATTAAAGTTTTGATGTTTTATACTTCTACTTATACATAAACACCATTTTGTAGCAATCTACTTGCTTTTTCATGATTGTTGCTGATCCAAGTGTAAATGAACAGGTAAATTCTGTAACCGAGTTTTCGTATGAATGTATTTTTTAACATATGTATTTTATAATATGTTAATTTTTTATTCAATTAGTAATTTCCATACTATACAGCGTTTACCAGAATGCTTCTGCCAGATATTTGTTAATGCAAAGCTCAGTCCAAGTCTTATAAAGATTCAGACCTTGGCTGGTTTGTCTTGGATTGTGAATGTGGTAAAACATGGACGTGATTATTTTCTAACAGATGGATGGAAAAAACTGGTTGATCAACTATTTTTAAGCATTGGAAGTAACTTGTTATTCGAATATGAAGGATCAAATACTTTTAGGTTGACTGTTCATAACAAACCTCGGGACGATCAAATTGGTGATTCTTTTGTTCACGTGGTTATAGAATGAAATTGTAAGTTATCATTTTAGTAAGTTGAATATTTATATTTTGTATTATATTTTATTTGTAGTATAATAATTGTTTTAAATACCAGCATATACCAACCGGGTTTTTTGAGCATCACTTCAAAGATGGAAATAAAAGTGGTCGTTTAACCATAAAAGGAGGTTATAATCAAAGTTGGATCGTTACTGTGAAGAATGTGTCTCGATGTTACCAGATGAGAGGTTTTAAGAAAATATGTGATGAAATTCCATTACATTTTATGGCATATGTCATTTTTTTCTTTGAATCTTCTAAAAGTTTGAGGATTAATGTGTATAAACCAAATGGTATTGAAGCCATACTTCCTTTAAATGAAAATGAGATTTGTGGTGTTTTGGAAGAAGAGGATGAGGGTGATGATGATGATGATGAGGATGCGGTGACTGTAGGAAATTTACACCTTCTTCAACCAGGTACTTCAAGATCTGTACCAACATCAAGACCATACAATGTAAGTTTTTATTTAATAATATATATGTTTTAGAAACTGAAAATATAAAGTTGAATTTGTATTTTTTTTAAATATTAAAGGTTTGTGAAGAAGCTGCTGAGGATAGGGTGGTAACGTTTGAAAGAAAGGTGGAGTGTAGACTTGAAAGAATCCTGATATTTTGTTTTAAGAAAATAACGTATTCGTTGTTGAAAACAATATTATTTTATAATGTTGTTAAATTTAAATGGTCATCTTTTTTAATGTTATAATATATTTTGTAGTAACTTCCAAAGCACATTGTTCGATCGGTGAATAGTGTTTCAGAAACAACTTTGATAATGAGATATTTTAAAGCTGAAGTGAGGAGTTACAGGATTCGGAAAACAAAGGCAGTGGATGATAGGTAATTTGAAATGCAAATAAAAATTCATTTGACTAAGAAGAGTTTACCATATTAATTTATCTTGTTATTTATATTATACATCATTTTTTTAGGTTTGTGTTGGATGGTTGGCGTGAATTCATGAATGAGTATGGAATTGTTAAGGGTGAAAAATGCAGCATTAGTTACTACACAAACTCAAGGTTGTTGGTTTTGAGGAAGACATGATGTGGTTTTATTTGTTTAAACAATTATTTAAGACATCTTTAATTTATGTTCTGGGTATGATGTTTATGTTTTTATGTTGGTTATGAACAGTTTGATTTTTAATTAGGTTAACATTTTATTTTTATATAATTATTAGTTTATGTTCTGTGTATGATTTTTATGTTGGTTATGAACAGTTTGATGCTTAATTAGGTTAACATTTTATTTTTATATAATTATGTTTATGTTCAAGAATGTAATGCTGTTTATGTTAATGTTCAATTAAATTAAAAATAAACCTGACATTAAATTAAGAATAATTTATTAAAATAGAAACATATGTTTTTTTGATTGTAATGATGTTAATGTTTAATTAGCGTAAGATGTCATTTTTTAGAATTTTTTTTTTATGTTACTTATTTTGATGATGTTTTTGTTAATATTTAATAAAAAAAATTATTGAAAGCAGACATTAAATTATGAAGAATTTGTGTATGTAGTGTGGGGCCCCGAAACCCGGTCACCTCACAGAGGTTGGTTTTCATCATAACGCATAGCTCTTAAACTAAAAACTTTCAAAATCATGCAGCGGAAATATAAACATAGTTTGATAAACAGAAATCAATAAAGTGTCTGTATCAAAAACATATCGGATTGCCAAAACCACCGGATCGTATGACTCTATGCCCGAGCTCCATGCCTTCTCTTATCATACCTTCAACCTGACATACATGCTAAATCAAGTCAGCTTACGCTGGTGAGTTCTAGTTTTCATAAAACAATATTAAACATACTTAACATACACATCAGTTCATACACATAGTCCATAACCTTAGCACATAACATCCTTACATCATCATCATCATACGTTCCACTATTACCATACGAACAGTGGGCTTATGCCGGCACAAGGCTCCATAACCGTTGATCTGTCCCGCCAAAGCGTTCTACAGATCCATACTTACCCAGTAGCAAGTACTGGAGCAACCATACTTACCCCATATGAATATGGGAGCAACGTCATACTTACCCCGTAGCGAGTACGGGAGCAACCTCATACTTACCCCGTAACGAGTACGGGAGCAACCTCATACTTACCCCGTAACGAGTACGGGAGCAACCATACTTACCCAGTACAAATACTGGAGCAACCATACTTACCCAGTACAAATACTGAAGCAACCATCATTCGTCATGACATGACACACTAGCACCATATCATCATTCATCATAACATCGTATCATTATCCTAATAACATAGGATTTCTTATACAGGGTATGCCAGTATCATGTCATCATAACATCCTAGTACCATGCACATGTCATGCTAGCCGCACGTCATCATATCATTCATCATGGCAACATAAACACATTTTGCTAGCATGTAATCATCATAACATCATACTTTCATCATAGCGTACCTAGGATTTCATCATAACATACATCCCTATTTATCATCATAGCATGTTATCATTCAGTTTATCATCATAACTTACTAACATGCATTCATCATTCTGAGCATACTTTCATGCAATAATCATACTATCACCTTAACATGCATACATGGTCAGGGCATATCATCATTCATTCATCATAGGCACATATCATCATAGACATAACAATAAGCATGTATGTCAGCCCAAAACATTAAGCATAAAATAGGGCGTCTAGAACTCACCTGATAGTAGACTCCTGTTAACCTTAGCCGAACTCCTTAGCTAGGGCCTTAAGGACCTATATCATTTACATCATATCATCACATACCATCACATCATATACTTAGACTTAGAAATTATTCTAAGTCCTCATAGCCTACTAGTCCCCCTTATTGAATCCAAGTTTTCGAAATTTAGCTAAGTGTTCGAAACCCTTGAAATTCATTAAGTTCCTACATACACGAATTGCCATGTACTCGAAACATCTCTAGTTCACGAAATGCCATGTACTCGAAACATCTCTAGTTCACGAAATGCCATGTACACGAAATTCCATGTACACGAAATAACCATTGTATTCGAAATAGCCCCTGTACATTGTACTCGAAATACATGCATGATTTCGAGTACCCTCTGTACATGATTTCGTGTACTCATCATTTCGTCATTAAACATCTCAGAAATTCATCTAAGACCTTGGGGAGCTAGTTCTAGGTTCCTTTGGTTGTTACCAACGTATTGGAACCTCAAAGTTATGAACTTTATGCATAAAGGTGTGAGCTTTATGCAAAAGTTCACCCTTTGTTTAACCATTCTAACTTTTGTATAAAAATCCAGCTTTCTATACATGAATCACTTACTTGAAGGTAGCTGATCCTCCTGGTAAAATCCCGTGCGTTTCCTACTTCGTTTGGTCGATCAAAGTTTGATTCTTGAAATTCTTGGACTTAAACTTCGTGTACTCGAGAGGAACTGTGCTTCCAACCAAAGGTTGTCACATTTCCCAAGGCACGACTATTTATAGACAAGGTCCCTGTATTCGAAAACCCCTGTACACGAAAATGTAGTGTACTCGAAATGTGATGTATTCGAAATCTTCATTATTTCGAGTACACGATTTCTAAGCCCCATCTTGGTTATTTTTCGTCTATTTTCCCACAAGTTACTTATCCGTTACACGTACGTAGAATTCTAATAACTTGTATCTTAGAAAAATTTGGGATGTTACAAGTCTCCCCTCCTTACAATAGGTTTCGTCCCGAAACCTGCCTTGTTACACATCGAACAAATGAGGATACAACTCCCTCATCTCGTCTTCCAGTTCCCACGTCGTGTCTGAACCTTTCCGATGCTTCCACTGAACTCTTACTTGACGAACCGTTTTATTCCTTAACTGCTTTTCCTTCGTATCCACAATGGCGACTGGTTCTTCAATGTAGTTCAGTCGATTATCTACCTCAATGTCATCTAAAGGAACATGCGCCTGCTCGTCTGCCAAGCACTTCCTAAGATGCGACACGTGAAAGGTAGGATGAATCCCGTTCAGCTCCTCTGGTAGGTCCAGTCGGTACGCGACTTTTCCTACCCTCGTCTCTATCCGGAACGGTCCGATGTACCTCGGACTCAACTTTCCTCTCTTTCTGAATCGAATGATTCCCTTCCATGGTGATACTTTCAGCAACACTCGATCGCCAACATTAAACTCTATCGGTCGTCGGCGCTTGTCAGCGTAAGACTTTTGGCGATCTTGTGCAGCTTTCATACGTGCTTTTATCACCCGTAGCTTTTCTGCCATATCAATCACGGCAGCCTTGTTTCCCATTTCTTTCTGTCCAACTTCACCCCAGCATACCGGGGTCCTACATCGTCTTCCGTACAACGCCTCATATGGGGGCATTCCGATGCTGAGTGGTAACTGTTGTTATATGAAAACTCCACCAATGGCAAGTGGTCATCCCAGCTTCCTCCAAAATCGATAATGCACGCCCTAAGCATATCCTCCAACGTTTGGATAGTCCTTTCTGACTGTCCATCAGTCTGAGGGTGATAGGCGGTACTGATATTTAACCTCGTTCCCATAGCATCATGAAACTGCTTCCAGAATCTGGAAGTAAACCTCGTATCCCGATTTGACACAATGGAGACAGGAACTCCATGTCTGGTCACAATCTCTTTCACGAACAACTCAGACAACCTTTCGGACGTATATGTTTCCCTGATAGGAAGAAAGTGTGCACTCTTCGTCAGTCGGTCCACAATCACCCATATGGTATCATGCCGCTTAGCTGTCCTCGGTAGCTTGGTGATGAAATCCATGGTGATGTGTTCCCATTTCCATTCCGGTATCTCCAGAGGTTGCACATATTCGTGGGCTTCTGATGTTCAGCCTTCACTTGCGCACAAGTAAGGCACCTGTTCACATACTGCATCACATTAAACTTCATACCCGGCCACCAATAATCCTGTCGGAGATCTTGATACATCTTCGTCGCACCGGGGTGTACCGAGTATCGTGACTTGTGGGCTTCATCTAAAATCCTCGCTCGAATGTCCCCATTTCTGGGCACCCACATTCGACCGAATCGTAGCTTTATCCCATGGTCATTGTCTTCCAAGTTCTTGACTTGTCCGAAGACGCGTTCAAAACCCACATTCTTTTCTTTCAATCCCTCCTGTTGCGCCTGTTTGAGCTCGTTCAGAAAGTCTGGCATTATTACCAAACTATACGATTTTACTCGTATGGCAGGATGATCGGTCTTGCGACTCAGAGCATCCGCCACCACATTGGCCTTTCCCGGGTGATATAGAATATCACAATCATAATCCTTTAGCAGCTCAAGCCATCGTCTCTGCCTCATGTTCAGATCCTTTTGCTCGAAGAAGTACTTCAAGCTCTTGTGGTCGGTATAGATGGTACTCCGTACTCCATACAAGTAGTGCCTCCATATTTTCAATGCAAACACCACCGCAGCGAGTTCAAGATCGTGGGTCGGGTAGTTAGCCTCATGAATCTTTAGCTGGCGCGAAGCATAAGCTATCACCCTTCCCCTTTGCATTAGTACACATCCCAACCCTTGTCGTGACGCATCGGCATACACAACAAGATCATCATTCCCATCCGCAGTGCTAGAACAGGAGCTTGGGTAAGTTTCTCCTTCAGCACTGAAAACGCCTGTTCTTGGTTTGGACCCCATTCATACTTTACGTCTTTCTTCGTGAGCTTCGTCAGTGGCGTCGCTATCTTGGAGAAGTCTTGAATAAATCTCCGATAATAGCCAGCCAAACCAAGAAAACGCGTACTTCTGTCGGTGACTTTGGAGGACTCCATCTCATAATCGTTTCAACTTTAGCTGGATCTACCATAATGCCTTCTGGGTTCACCACGTGACCCAGAAACTGTACCTCTCGTAACCAGAAAGCGCATTTGGAGAACTTAGCATAAAGTTTCTCTTTCCTCAGGATCTCCAATACCTCACGTATGTGGCAAGCATGGTCTCCCTCGTTCTTTGAATAAATCAAAATATCATCAATAAACACTATCACCGATCGGTCCAGCATCGGTCGACATACTCTGTTCATCAAATCCATAAATGCTGCGGGAGCATTCGTCAATCCAAACGACATAACGAGAAACTCGTAATGTCCATAACGCGTACGGAAAGCAGTCTTTGGAATATCCTGCTCTCGAACTTTCAACTGATGGTAACCGGATCGGAGATCTATCTTCGAGAACCAGCTTGCACCTTGCAATTGATCGAACAAGTCATCAATTCTAGGTAGAGGATACCTGTTCTTTACGGTCAACTTATTCAGTTCCCTGTAGTCAATACACATACGCATACTTCCATCCTTCTTCTTAACGAACAGCACCGGTGCTCCCCACGGAGAGACACTCGGTCGTATAAAACCTTTATCAAGGAGTTCTTGTAGCTGGGTCATCATTTCCTTCATCTCGGTTGGAGCTAAACGGTAAGGTGCTTTGGCAACGGGTTGTGCCCCCGGCACTAAGTCGATCTGGAACTCAATTTCCCGTTCGGGTGGTAATCCAGGCAATTCCTCAGGGAATACATCGGGGAAGTTACACACCACGGGAACATCATCAATCGTCCTCGTATCCGTACGTTCCTCAATCGCGTAGGCCAAGTAGGCTACACACCCTCGCCGCATCATAACATCAGCCTGGATCATCGAAATGATCTTTGGCGCATACATCGCTTTATCACCATAAACCGTCACGGAGCTCCCATCCATCGCACGTAAACATATCATCTTTCGTCGACATACAATGTTAGCCTCATATTTGGCTAACCAGTCCATACCCAAAACCACATCGAATCCTCCTAAGGTAATAAGAAACAATCGGACAGGGAACCTATGACCTTCTATCTCAACATAACAATCATCAATAGCCTCAGTCACCCTGGTCATCTTACCAATAGCCGTCTCTACATCAAATACCCGATCTATCTTCTTAACCTTCCCAGATAACCCATCACAGAAAGTAGAAGACACAAAACTCATACTGGCACCAGAATCAAACAATACAGAAGCAGGAATATTGTTGATAGAAAAGGTACCTGTGACCACGTCAGGGTCCACAATCGCATCATCCTTCGTCATCGTAAAGGCTCGTGCTTTAGCCTTCTGCTTCTCCTTTCCTTTCTCCTCTTTCTTACCTGAGCCCGAAGCATCGGCCCGTGGTAACTTGCAATCCTTGGACATATGTCCTAATCCATTGCAGTTGAAGCATCGAGTAGCATTCGGGCAATTGCTAGAAAAGTGCCCCGTCTTTCCACACCTGAAACATAAATTAGTGCCCACCAGGCACTGTCCCGTGTGGCTTTTCCCACACTTGTTGCATCGGCCCATCTCCTCTCGCTTAGCCTTCTTGCTTGAGAACTTTCGTTGGTCTGTTCGACCCCTCTTAGTCCCGGAGGACTCTTTCACCTTTGCTTCTTCTTTGACTGGCTCGGCTGACATAACATCATCCCAAACTATGCCACTGAGCTCCACAGTGGAGTCATAAGTCTTGGGAGCATTCGCCTTCACATGTATCCGAACCTTCGGAGGTAAACCCTCCATGTACAACTTCACCCTGCGTTCCTCGGTAGAAACTAAGTGAGGAACAAGTCTTGCCATCTCATTGAATCGTGAGGTGTACTGCCTGTGGTTCAGACTTCCCGCCTTCAGCACCAGAAACTCCCTTTCAACCTTATCCAACTCATTCTTGGGACAGAACTGCTTAGTGACCAGTTCCTTGAGATCATCCCAAGTCATCTTCTCCATGTCATCAGTAGTCTTGGATTGCTTGACGGTGTTCCACCAGTGAAGTGCCTCCTCAACGAAAGAGTGAGCTGCAAACTTGACAGCTTGGTCAATTCGGCACTCACTGATGGAGATAACATCCTCCATCGCAGAAATCCAGTGGCAGGTGGCCACAGCATCCTTCTTACCATCGAAGGTCGGTGGGTTACATCCCTTGAAGGACTTGTAGTCACAGCCCTTCAGTTTCCCCGCCATAGAATCACCGCTCTTTGTCTCGATGATCACCACCTCAGCTTCTTTGGTGCTCTCTTTGGTTCCTTCCGACTTGTCTTTTAGAGCATCCTTCAGTGCCTTAGCAATCAAGGCTGGTAGTTTCTCATCCATTATCTTGCAGACCTCATCAGAAATAGCCTTCACCACGATAGGCTCAAGAGTGAACTCTTCTTCATTCTCTGGTTGCTCGTTGTGCTCGTGGTCGTCTTCATTGACAGGTTCTTCATTCTCAACATGTGGTTCTTCAGGTTCCTGTGGTTTCTTTAGCGGTCTACCCTTTTGTCCAGCCATCTAACTATCTATAGGATGCAACAATTGATGAGTTAGTACAGGAATCAGTTTAGCACGGAATAAGTTTTGTAAATCGTTAACGACGTTGATCAAGTGTTATTAACCATTTACCCAACTCATAGGCTCTAAACGTTTCCCATCCCATCTCTTCAATGTGCATGACACTAACTACTTTCATAACATTACATCTAACCCTTAACTCATACATAAACATTCAACTCGTGGCATCTGTCATCCGTGGTTGGCAATCCGCATCCATTAATCCCATTCTCAGTTTAAGTCTTGGCATTTGGGATGCCAAGATCTCTCAAACTATGGCTCTGATACCAACTTGTGGGGCCCCGAAACCCGGGCACCTCACAGAGGTTGGTTTTCATCATAACGCATAGCTCTTAAACTAAAAACTTTCAAAATCATGCAGCGGAAATATAAACATAGTTTGATAAACAGAAATCAATAAAGTGTCTGTATCAAAAACATATCGGATTGCCAAAACCACCGGATCGTATGACTCTATGCCCGAGCTCCATGCCTTCTCTTATCATACCTTCAACCTGACATACATGCTAAATCAAGTCAGCTTACGCTGGTGAGTTCTAGTTTTCATAAAACAATATTAAACATACTTAACATACACATCAGTTCATACACATAGTCCATAACCTTAGCACATAACATCCTTACATCATCATCATCATACGTTCCACTATTACCATACGAACAGTGGGCTTATGCCGGCACAAGGCTCCATAACCGTTGATCTGTCCCGCCAAAGCGTTCTACAGATCCATACTTACCCAGTAGCAAGTACTGGAGCAACCATACTTACCCCATATGAATATGGGAGCAACGTCATACTTACCCCGTAGCGAGTACGGGAGCAACCTCATACTTACCCCGTAACGAGTACGGGAGCAACCTCATACTTACCTCGTAACGAGTACGGGAGCAACCATACTTACCCAGTACAAATACTGGAGCAACCATACTTACCCAGTACAAATACTGAAGCAACCATCATTCGTCATGACATGACACACTAGCACCATATCATCATTCATCATAACATCGTATCATTATCCTAATAACATAGGATTTCTTATACAGGGTATGCCAGTATCATGTCATCATAACATCCTAGTACCATGCACATGTCATGCTAGCCGCACGTCATCATATCATTCATCATGGCAACATAAACACATTTTGCTAGC
This sequence comes from Mikania micrantha, assembly GCA_009363875.1. Classification (NCBI taxonomy): domain Eukaryota; kingdom Viridiplantae; phylum Streptophyta; class Magnoliopsida; order Asterales; family Asteraceae; genus Mikania; species Mikania micrantha. Next base: position 61,025,662 of record CM018693.1, read on the forward strand.
ATGTAATCATCATAACATCATACTTTCATCATAGCGTACCTAGGATTTCATCATAACATACATCCCTATTTATCATCATAGCATGTTATCATTCAGTTTATCATCATAACTTACTAACATGCATTCATCATTCTGAGCATACTTTCATGCAATAATCATACTATCACCTTAACATGCATACATGGTCAGGGCATATCATCATTCATTCATCATAGGCACATATCATCATAGACATAACAATAAGCATGTATGTCAGCCCAAAACATTAAGCATAAAATAGGGCGTCTAGAACTCACCTGATAGTAGACTCCTGTTAACCTTAGCCGAACTCCTTAGCTAGGGCCTTAAGGACCTATATCATTTACATCATATCATCACATACCATCACATCATATACTTAGACTTAGAAATTATTCTAAGTCCTCATAGCCTACTAGTCCCCCTTATTGAATCCAAGTTTTCGAAATTTAGCTAAGTGTTCGAAACCCTTGAAATTCATTAAGTTCCTACATACACGAATTGCCATGTACTCGAAACATCTCTAGTTCACGAAATGCCATGTACTCGAAACATCTCTAGTTCACGAAATGCCATGTACACGAAATAACCATTGTATTCGAAATAGCCCCTGTACATTGTACTCGAAATACATGCATGATTTCGAGTACCCTCTGTACATGATTTCGTGTACTCATCATTTCGTCATTAAACATCTCAGAAATTCATCTAAGACCTTGGGGAGCTAGTTCTAGGTTCCTTTGGTTGTTACCAACGTATTGGAACCTCAAAGTTATGAACTTTATGCATAAAGGTGTGAGCTTTATGCAAAAGTTCACCCTTTGTTTAACCATTCTAACTTTTGTATAAAAATCCAGCTTTCTATACATGAATCACTTACTTGAAGGTAGCTGATCCTCCTGGTAAAATCCCGTGCGTTTCCTACTTCGTTTGGTCGATCAAAGTTTGATTCTTGAAATTCTTGGACTTAAACTTCGTGTACTCGAGAGGAACTGTGCTTCCAACCAAAGGTTGTCACATTTCCCAAGGCACGACTATTTATAGACAAGGTCCCTGTATTCGAAAACCCCTGTACACGAAAATGTAGTGTACTCGAAATGTGATGTATTCGAAATCTTCATTATTTCGAGTACACGATTTCTAAGCCCCATCTTGGTTATTTTTCGTCTATTTTCCCACAAGTTACTTATCCGTTACACGTACGTAGAATTCTAATAACTTGTATCTTAGAAAAATTTGGGATGTTACATGTAGAATGTCATATACCATATTCTTTTAAAAAACGTAAGATGACATTTTAAAAACAATATATTTTAGTTATATTTAACATACTTTAAGATAATATAAACTTTTTTATCAAATTTGATGATGTTATTAAACGAAATATTGAATTTTGAAAATAACACATAAAATTTGGCATTGACATTATTTGTTAAAGTTAAACAGTTTGTCATAATAAATAAGATTTGTTAACGATTATTTATGGTTTATTCATTTAAAACACAGTATTAAGTTACAGTTTATGAAAATATGTCCTAATATATTTTAAATTGTAAATTTTTGAGTTAAAAAATTGTTTTCCATTGTGTTTTTAATTTTGAAAATACTTACTTTTAAACTTTTTAAAACATAAAGGATTAATTTTGTAAATTGGAATTTTAGTAGAATGTTATTGCAATTATAGTGAAATAGTAAGGGCCAGAAGTGAAAATTTCCTTTATTTTTGCTTCAACCGTCTACGTGATACTTCCTGACGGTTGATAATTTGCTCAATAAACTTCCTCTAACTTCAGTACCCTTTCATATTCTTCAAAATGATATGTACAATTTCGTAAAGCTTGAAACACGCGATATCCTTTTAACCTAGATTCCCGTCGAAGAAAATTACGTTTGTCGAGTAACGATTGAGGAAGAAGATTTGTGTTCTTATTCAGCGAGTATGTCTTCATCAAAAGCAGAAGAGCAACGATCATGTTCTAAAAGGAAAGCAGAAGCGGAATCCGAGGAGCATAATAGGTGTGATTCAAAAATACTATTTAAGAGCAATGCAGATTTAAGAAGCACCGGTTCTAAATTTGATCCTAATAAGGTAATTTTTTTAAATATTTATAAGTCAATTGCATGATTATGAGAAATCTAATTTCTTAAATTATATGATATGGTTAGTGTGCTAAAGAAGACGATACGGATGTTATTCTTCGCTCTAAATCAAAGGGAAAATCTCTGAAATTATCTTCCTCTTCTAGTGAGGTACTTTTTATAATTACAAAAACTACATTTGTTGGTTTAGTTAGTATGTTTTATTTTAAAATGATTTTTTTACAGTCTTCTGATGATTCTGTTGAAGATAATAGGGCATCGGTTTAGAGTAGGCTTGCTGATATTCTGTACAATTCTGAATCAAGTGAAAGATTCAATTCCGAGAAAGTAAATGTAATTTTTTCTTTATAATGTTTGTATATTTATGTGTTATGTATAATAAACATCATAAGTAACGTATCATTGAAGATTGTATTAGAATGCTTATTGTATTAGTTTCGGATACGTTAGATATAGAAAATATTTATTTTTTATAATATGTAACACTGTTATGAGTATTGTTACTTTAGACATTATGTGTTGTAAAATTGTTATTTGTTTGTGTTAATATCAGTGTATTTTTAAATTTAATTATGTTATAAGTTTTTAATGATTCTATGTTTATTATAGTTTTAATAATGATTGTATTTTTGTTAATTTTGTATCATATTAAAGAAAAATAATTAACTTTCAGAAAACATAAAATGTACTTATTAAAAGTTAACTGTTATTTGTTTACCATGTAGAATGCAACTTCATTTATACTGATGTTTGTTGATGCATCAAGAACAGATCAGGTATAAAATTTATAGCGGTTGTTTTTAGTTATTCTTTCATTGAATCTTTATTTTGCTTTTAACAACATTATTTTTATTTTACACAGTCATTTCCTGTCAATTTTAAAAATATTGTTAGTAGTCAGGGGATTCAACATAGTTATTTCAAAATTCAAACGAAAGTTGGGCTTTCTTGGTTTGTTAAACTGGTTAAAGAAGATGGTAACTATCTGTTAAGCGAAGGTTGGAAGGTGTTGGTTGATCAACTTAACATAAGCCTTGGATCATACATTATGTTTGAGTATGAAGAAATTTCGACATTTACAATAGCCATCTTTCCACAGCAGCAAGCTCTTCATGTTGGGAGCTCCTTTTATACCATAATGCTTAACCGTCAGAATGACGAAGTGGTAAGTTTAATATGTTTAGTTTAGAATATTGTTTTTTTAATAATAATTGATTGTTTTAAAAAAATACAATAATGCAATTTGTTTTGTTAACATCAACAGATAATACCAACCGGATTTCTATCAAAGAATTACGCAGGGAAGGTCCCTCCGGGTTTTCCGAAACTTCAATCATGTAAGGATCTAAAGTGGAAGGTAAATATAGAACAACATGGTAAGAACTTTTTCATAACAGGTTGGAAGAAGGTAATGGATGACATACCATTACATCTGTTCTCCATGGTGATCTTCAATTTCGTATCCTCTTCAATATGGAGGATGTCTGTTTTCAAACCTTCTGGAATTCAAGCAATGCTGCCTCTTCAACCAAATGAAAAATGTGGCTATGATGTGGATGACCTTAAGTTTTTGTTAAGTTCAATTAAGAGTGATAAAGCAAAGGTGAAATTCAACCATAGGTTTATGCATGTAAACAGTTTTTAAGTTGATAAATTAAATATGACTTACAAAAATATTTATTTAGTGCGTGTATGTAATAATAAATTTGTAAACAATGTAGAATGTAAGAAGCAGGATGATGATGTCATTGGTTTTACAGGGAATGTAAAATAAAAAACGGTAAGTTTAATTTTAAATAATTTCTCAGTTTTATTAAACTATTTAAATTTATGGTTTAAACATCATTTTTAATATACTTTAGGATGAAAGGGATGATGTGGATGACGTGATTGTATTTGCAAGAGATGTAGATTCAAGGATGGTCAGTGTAATCTATTTATTGGCATCATTATATTATTGTTTTAAATATATCAAATTTGATTTTTTAACATGAATATTTAACTTTTACATAGGCTCCCAATTGGAGTAGTTAGAGCACTGGTGAAGAGTGGTGAGAGAAGGTTAAATATGAGGTTTGAAGGAGAGGTGAATGAATTTCAAGTAAAAGTTACTGATGGAAATGATCCTAGGTATGGCTTACAGCTAATTGGTAAAACATTATTGAAATATTTAAAGTACATTTGAATTTTAAGATTTGTTATTAAATTATTATTTAGGTATGTGCTGGAGAAGGATGGAAGGAGTTCATGATTGATAACGACATTAAGAAGAACCAGTTGTGTAGGTTCAAGTTTTACAAATCAAAGCTACTGATGGTGGTTAGTAAACTGAAGGAGGTGTTTTCAGTTTAAAAACAAAACAATTTGTGATGTGTTGTGTTGTTTGCTAAGACAATTTGGACATGTAATATGTGGGTATGGATAAGTAGTTGGATACTTTATTTTGTGGTATGATGGTTTGTTTGAAAAAATATATATATTTTAGTTTTTGTTATGTTATTAATATATAAAACAATGTTATCGATGTTTGGTTTATATTTTTTTTAGGTATATTGTTTTAAGTAACAACATTTTGTTAATGTAATAATAAAATGCTGATTATTTGTTATAATGATACTTTATTCAAATGTATATGTAGCAGTTTGTATATTATCCTTCTAAATATTAATATTAATTTTTTTGTATTCAATTATGGATGTAAAGTTATCGGATCATTGTATACTAAAAAAACTAAAAAAATACATTTAGAAATAAACCCAAAAAAACTGCTTCAAACATAAAAAAAAACATAAACACAAAAGGTACATAGCTGCTTCATGTGTTACAAATTTTGTAGAACCTCCTTGTAAACAACATTAGATGTAGTGCTTGTAATGTTGTTATCCTTATCAAATATGAAAATTTTCAAACATTTTTTACTCTTTACCCTTGAAACTGCTACATATAGCTGTCCATGTGTGAAAACTGGGTGAGGCGGAAACAATCCAACATGTGAAAGAGATTGACCTTGACTTTTGTTAATTGTCATGGCAAAGCATACAGCAATTGGGAACTGCTTTCTATTTATCTTTATGGGAATCCTCTTATCTGAAGGAGTTAAACGCATTCTAGGTATAATTACATGGTTACCTATGTTTGTACCAGTAATTATCTTAGTTTCAATTAGATTCTTGCCAAGTTGGACAATCTGCAATCGAGTACCATTACACAGTCCATTTTGTTGGTCAATATTTCTTAGTAACATCACAGGAGTGTTCACTTTCAAAGTTAGCCTATGGTTTGGTAAACCAGATAGCTTTAGGCTATTCAGTATTTCTGGTGAAAATAAAGCAGAATTCATTTCAGATACTTCTTCAGACTCTGAAATGCTATCAGAACTTAGATATACGGTCTCTTTACCGGGAATCATTGACATAATCTTTTCGTTGATTGTATCAACAACATCATGCGTTGGAGCAAGAATAACTCTTTCACGAAAATAATCACTGTCACAAACATTTTTAGAGACGTTCAGGTAGGTAAATGATATAAGAGAACCAACTGGATCACCTTCATATTTAATAAGCAGGCCATCTGGAATTTCAATTGTACCCTCCCCATCATTTGGTTCTCCAATTTTTCCATCACCAATTCTTAAAATCCAATCTGCAAAATTCCGGACCTCAATTGCATCATCGGTAGTTGAGGCAACTTGCAATCTCATATTAACACTAAGCTTTGGTACTTTACAATAATTCCACAGATAAGATGAGTTTAGAGATGAATCAACTATATCATGTCTGCTTCCTTTAGGAATAACTGGAAGAATCTGTCTGAAATCACCTCCAAATACCAAGACTATTCCTCCAAATACCTTGTGTTCATTTGAAGAATGTACAGCACGAAGAATGTCTCGCAATGTTCTATCTAATGCCTCAAAGCAGTGCCTATGAGTCACAGGTGCTTGGTCCCAAATTATAAGCTTTGTCTTAATCAACAACTCTGCTAGATGACTGTTAGTTTCGATTGAACAAATAGAATCCTCATTAATGTTTATAGGAATGATAAATCTCAAGTGAGCAGTTCTCCCGTCACTTAACAAAAGAGAAGCAATCCCCGAAGAAGCAACATTTACAACAATATTACCTTTAGAACGCAATGCAGCAGCCAAAGTTTTTCAAATAAAGGTCTTGCCTATCCAAAAACTAAAAACATCATTCCATTATTTTTTTCAGCAGCATCCATAATAGTTTGATAAACATGTCTTTGCTGACTCTGAAACACTTTTATAAGAATTACAACGTAGTTTGGTTTGTTGACTACGAATATAGAAAAGCCTTTCGGACTCTACCATAGTATAAGCATCAACCAAGAACTGTTGAAAAAGTCTACGTGAATTTAGCAAAAGGGAATAAACATCGTCTCTTTCTTGTATCTTGTAGCCAAAGAACTCTCTCATCGTGACATCAGTTCTACCATGAGCATCATCGTCCAATCCCCTGTGCTTTATACAAGTTCTGTATCCATCCTCTGTGAATGGGAAGATAAGTGGATATTGAAGAGCAAGATATGAAGGATGAAGTTTACTTATACGTTGACTTTATCTAAAAGATCTTTAAGTTGACTAATAAGTTCCGGATCCAAAGTATGTGTATTTAAAATGTTAGTATCATTTATTGATCTGTTAGTCACATTGTTACTAAATATCTGATTATAATCTATTATGGAAATTAAATCTACTATGACATAAAATAATAATGAAACTGTATATTAAAATATTTTATAACATTTTGTACCTGATAGCATTTTTTCCGTTTGAAACTTCGTTTTCTGTATCATAAATGTAAAGTTGATCAAATTTGGGGATGTGACCAACAGTTGGCATCAGATCAACAACAATGTGATAATTTTCCCCCTGAATTCTATAAACATATGGACCGCCTCCACAATTAACAGTTGAGTCAACCTTCCCTAGCATTGAAGTTAATGCAAACATCATATTGTAACATCTTATGTTATTAATGAGATGAATACTTTTTGGATGCATCTTATGATATAACATATATAAGATGTTTGGGGTTCATTAGGTTTTGGAAGCTCAAAGAGAAAAGATGTCTTTGTCAAACTACGGTTTCAACGTTTTCTTTCTGAGTCCCACAACAAAGCTCCACAACTGTAACATTTATGAATAATATCTCCATGATCCATATAACCTTTTAAAAATACAAAAAAAAAGAAAATAAAAAATGAGATGTATTAAAAAATTCAAAGGTATGATAAATATGAGAGATGCATGTATTATGTGAGTAAAATAATTGGCTTACGGTTTGATACACCAACAACACTATGTTCGTACACTTGACAAATGTCCTTCGTCACTACCAAGATCAAAAGCAGGTATGTCATGTTTATGTAATCTTTTGATTCTAGCATGACATTTTTTTATGCCAGATAAATCTGATTTTTGTGAGTCTGCGACATTAATGAAATTGAAGATCCAACATCATATGCTGATGGTGTGTGACCAGATTTTAGTCCTACATTCAAGGCAATACCTTATTTACAATATAAAAAGTTAACTGTAAGAATAATTGGCATACAAACTAGTTTTATGTTTTCCATTGTTCTTGATGGATGCTGTTCTAATTCCCTTCCTCCTCATTCTTGCATAGGATGCTACATTTTTTTTCAAGAATTAGAAAAATTATTATCAGTATTGCATGAAAGCTATTAATGATGTTATTAACATACTTCATTGTCACACCCCGGGCCGGCGGGAACGGATCGGGTTTTCCCGTCGGGCGGAAGGTTCCCGGGGCGCGATATCTTTGAATGATAATCAAATGATCAGATTGTTACATAGCACATGATAATCAAAATGAGAAATGCTAACACATCCATGATATAGAATTACAAGATTAAATTACACAGTATCGTTCATAATTTAATCAAGTAAATCTACCAAAAAGAATCAATGTAACTATATCTTGTATATGTACAAGATATACAAAAGATGATTCATATCCTTGTTTCCCAAAAAGCATGCAACACAAAATAAAGCTAGGTCTTCTAAAAGTCCACTAGCTTATTCTTTGCATGTGTATGTCTACACCTGTTCGTCACCTGAGAAACATGTATTTAAAACAAAGTCAACACTAGGTTGGTGAGTTCATAAGTAAGTTAATGTAAAACCTTGATTCATTCACATGCACATTCACAATGATAATAGGTTACTAGTATGATTGTCTGATTCACTTGTTCATCCAATGGCTCCTCAATAGTTATAGTCACAAGTACTATATCATCCTAGTAGTGTTGCTTATATATAGGGCATATGTAAGGGAACTAAGCCCTAGCCAACATCCCACCACAACACCACTAGAACTCCACACTACTTGTAATACAACTATTGATTTCCATTCTCAATTCACATGTTCTCTCTTCCTTGATCACCTGTGTTCTCATGTATAGAATAATAAAATGATAACGTGGTAATTATCAAACCTAAGTATTGATAACCAATATATGTGTTAAGGATGTTAGATTTATTAAATCCATTCCTTAGATTATTCTATAGTTGTGGGGTTAACTGTTGTTTCACTTCTAAATATTAAAAGTGTTAGTTAACTGTTCATCATGTGTCTCCAAATGCAGCGTATAGAATCCGAATGGAATCCATTTTGAATCCTCACGTAATCAGATTAAAATGCATTCCATTCTCTCCTATCCCGCCGTGTGATCCCAAAGTTTCCGTGTGGGATTGTATCATGTGATTAACAAAGTCGAATAAGAACTTGTCTTATTACGTTATGATAATCGGGTGTAAATGACAAGAATCCCATGAAGTTACGTTATCATGATCGTCATTCACTGTAAATGATAAGAATCGTCATTTACTGAATCCATGTGTTCCCAAAGTATCCATGTGGGAATGTTCTCGTGTGTTTAACAAAGTCGAATAAGAACTTGTCTTATTACATTATGTTAATTATGTGTAAATGATAAGAATCCCATGAAGTTACGTTATCATGATCATCATTTACTGTAAATGATAAGAATCCCATGAAGTTACGTTATCATGATCATCATTTACTGTAATCCGTGTGATCCCAAAGTCTCAATGAGGGATTGTTCTCGTTATGCTTATGTGTAAACTGTCTAGGTATTTGCTCATGTGAAAATAACTAAGTGTTATAAGCTATTATCTTATGACTAAGTTATTCTAATGTGTTGATGATTAAGAAATTACATTATCATAATCATCTGAGTTTCCCTGTTATCTCATAATCATACAAGCATGCATACAATGATATATGATAATAAACAATTTAATATCATTTAATCAGAGTATAATTAACATGTTAAGTAAAACTTTTAAATAAATAAAAGTAAACATGTTTCTCAGCCCCGAGAGTTAAAATCAGTTAAGATTAAAAGTAAAAGGGGCATATGAACTCACCTTGTAGTAGTAGGGTTGACTTAGCTTAAAAGAATGAAGACACGCGCTCTTTGTTGACCTTGTTGTGTTTTCACGTTCCTGTATTGATTTCACGTCGCGTGTCACTTATAAGTATAAGTTGTAAAGTTTTGTGCGCGTGTATATGTTATTTCTATTTTCTTTGTCGCCTCTTGATCTTGGTCCTCATTCGGCCCTTGTCTAATAGTCAAGAACACACTAACACTTGGCCATTTAATAATTATGTTATCACTTAAAATTCATAACTCTTTGTAACCCACTCTAGTATTTACTTAATTTTGAATCTTAGAAGTTCCATCATTGACTTTGACATATAAAAATATATTTACTTTGTTACATGGTCATCAATTAAACATGCAACCATTCACGAAAATGTCAAATTTTCATCTTGATAATGCATTAAAACTAACCTTTATTATAATCGAAATAATTAGATCATAACCCCACGCATTTTATCTTTAATTGTTTAATGCCGTATATTCGTTAACCTTTAAACCATGTGGGCCTCCTATTTGGGCCAAGTGTTAGCTACATGGGCCGAATGGAATCACATGGGCTTCTCAAAGTGTTTTGTGGGCTACTATGCGTGTCTTGGGCCGGTTAAGGTACATTGGGCCTGTTGGGCCGGTTATAACCAGTGGGCCTAATCGATTATGTGTGGGCCGAACCATGAACCGTAGAAATGTATTGGGCCAGAAACTAGGTGGGCCTAGTAATGGGCTAAACCCCTTTTGTGGATCAAATCAATTGGGCTAAGTAACATGATGCTGGGCCGAATAGAGGAACTTATTGGGCCCCACTATTAGGCTGTTGGGCTTAAGCAAGAGACGTGGGCTGTCCAAGACTCGTCGGATTTAACAACATGGCAGCGAAGTCACAGAATTCCAGCGAACCTTCCAGGTGTCATCAAAGGTTCGGTCATAGCTAAACTGCTCGAGGGTTCGGTAATATTTGGGCAGCAGGGTTCGTGAAGAAGGCTATGTTTCGTGAAGGAGTAGGGTTTGGCAAGGATGGTTCGTGAATAGGAGCTGGTTCACCGGAGTTGGGTTCGGTGCTCCTGTAAGTTGCATGGTTCGTGACCAGGTGAGCTGGTTCGGCATAGGGGTTCGCCGGAGTTGGGTTCGTGACTCAAACATGATGGTTCGTGAAAGGAAGCTTCGGCTAAGGGGGTTCGTGACAGCCCAGCGAGCCAGTAGGGTTCGCCATGCCACGGTTCGTCTCAACTGCGGTCAGTTTGTTGCCTCTGGAGGTGCGGTGAGTTGAGGATGGTTCGGCTACGAGAGATGGTTCGGCTGAGGCATGGGGAAGTGGGGTTTGCTGCTGTTCGGTCGTCCCAGGGTTCGGCCGCCCTTGGGTTCGGCTAACTTGCAGCTCCTCAGCCTTGAACTTTCATCATCGTCATCCTCATTCATCCCCACTCGCCCCAGGCTGTTACAGTAGCATCTTGTGCGAACTATGGTCTCTAGAAGTCAGATGGTTTAGTCTAGAACCTCATTTTATCACTGAAACGTGTGGGTATTAACATGAGACACGAAAACCCTAGTTTTTCAGATTTTCTTTTGCTCATACCTTCAATTCAGCTGGTTATTTCACAAGATCCGTTGTACTTTCGTGTAGAGGACTTCAAGGGCTACGCGTGGGTGAAAGAATCACCGGAATCGGGCTTGAAATGAGGGAGTTATGCTTGAATGAAGGTGGTGTGGTGGTGGTGGTGGTTCTAGCCGGAAATGGAAAAGAGGAGAGAGAGTGGAAGGTTGAAAAGTGAGAAAAATGACTTAGTTAGTGTTTATATACTATGCGTGGTGTCCGGGTCCGTTTCGGTTGCTCGGTTCGCATTTTTGTCGCGTATCCGGAAAATTACGCGTAATTTAAAATAAATAGATAAAAATGTTATAATAATTAATTAATGAGTTTCAAAATTGTAAAAATGTTTATTATTATTTTATTAAATTTAAAATCGTTTCGCGTCGTAATTCGTTTTCGTTCCGTCGAATCGCGTCACCATCGCGCGTATTCGTTCGAATCGTCATTCGAACGAACACGACGATGGTTTTGCTTTCCGACTTTTGTTTTCTACCTTCCAGTCATCATTTCAGAACGTTAAACTCACAGATATGTTTGTGTGAATCGTCACCCACGCAAACACACTGTCAGTTCGTTATTCTGAAACGACACTGCAGTTTATGTTTAAATTGTGTTTCCTCACTGTCGGACTCAACTAAACATCCTGTTATCACATAGTTTTCACTTGAATTGTCGGCCATCTGATTCCTGTCATCTATGGATATCAGATCGCAACCGATTTGTTTTCTGAATATGTTTGAACACCGTTGTTTCTCATGATTTGTTGTGTTACTTGTCATTAAGTTTTCACTTAATAAACACAACTTATGTTTCAGATGTATGTTGTACTTAATGTATTTAAGTTTACACGAAAATACGTACAACTGTTCTTGTATTTAGAATCCTGTTAATACAAAAACTGTTCACAAATACGTATGTACACATAGTTACTGTATGCAAGTACACATACCGTACGGACTTGCCGGGCGGTCGGGTACTAGTTGTCACAGTCTCCCCTTGTTAAAGAAATTTCGTCCCGAAATTTAAGCATAAAGATCGGTCTTTACTTCTCGAACAGGTGGGGATACTTTGCTTTCATGTTGTCCTCGCGCTCCCAAGTAAATTCTGGTCCACGCTTGGAGTTCCATCGAACCTTTACAATAGGGATACGGCTACGCTTCAGTTTCTTAACTTCACGTTCCATAATCTCTACAGGTTCTTCAATGAAGTGTAATTGCTCATCAACTTGTATTTCTTCCAATGGTATGATCAATGACTCGTCTGTTAAGCACCTTTTGAGATTTGATACATGAAACACATCGTGTACTCCACTGAGCTCATCAGGAAGTCTGAGTCTGTATGCCACAGGACCTATGCGTTGAGTAATCTCAAACGGTCCGACATACCTAGGTGCTAGTTTGCCTTTAGCCCCAAAACGAACTACGCCTTTCCATGGGGACACTTTCAACATGACTCGGTCACCCACATCGAATTCCAAAGGCTTGCGCCGTTTGTCTGCGTAACTCTTTTGGCGGCTACGTGTTGCTTGTAATCGTTGTTGTATCTGGGCAATCTTATCAGTAGTTTCCTGAATAAGATCAGGCCCAGTGATTCTGTTGTCTCCCACTTCGGTCCAACAAATTGGAGACCGACACTTTCTACCATAAAGTGCTTCAAAAGGAGCACATCCGATGCTGCTGTGGTAGCTATTGTTGTAGGAGAATTCGATAAGTGGTAAGTGTGTATCCCAACTTCCACCGAAGTCCAGGATGCATGTTCTCAACATATCCTCTAGGGTTTGAATGGTGCGCTCGCTTTGTCCATCCGTTTGTGGATGATAAGCAGTGCTCAAGTTAACACTTGTCCCTAAGGATTGTTGCAATGATTGCCAGAACCGCGAAGTAAATCGACTGTCCCGGTCAGAAATAATAGACGATGGCACCCCGTGCCTAACTACTATTTCATCAATGTATAGTCTCGCTAGTTTCTCCATCTTGTATGTCTCTCTGATCGGCAAGAAGTGTGCGGACTTGGTCAATCGATCAATGATGACCCAAATAGAATCGTATCCGCTGGAAGTGCGGGGTAGCTTGGTAATGAAATCCATAGCTATTTGTTCCCACTTCCATTGTGGTATCTCCGGTTGTTCCAGCAAACCCGAAGGTTTCTGGTGTTCAGCTTTGACTTTGGCACATGTGAGACATTTGCCAACATAAGTGGCAATGTCTTTCTTCATGCCTGGCCACCAATAAAACGACCTAAGATCTTGGTACATCTTATCGGCACCAGGATGAACTGAGTAACGTGTCTTGTGCGCCTCATCAAAAATGAGTGTTCGAAGTTCATCTACTGCTGGAATCCAAACACGATCCAGATAATAGATAACTCCATCTTGTTTCGTCTTGAAATGTTTCTCGGCTCCACAGTCGAGCTCGCGTTTCAGGTTGTTTCTTGCCACTGCTTCCTGTTGTGCTTGTAAAATGTGATCTCTCAAACTGGTTTGCACAGTCATTCCCATAGCACGAACGCGTAAAGGTTTGACTCTTTCCTTCCGGCTCAAAGCATCTGCAACTACATTTGCTTTGCCCGGATGGTATTTGATCACACAATCGTAATCGTTCAGGAGCTCAACCCAACGTCTCTGTCTCATGTTAAGCTCCTTCTGATCAAATATGTGTTGTAAACTCTTGTGATCTGTGAAGATAGTGCATTTAGTACCATAAAGGTAATGTCTCCAAATCTTTAGTGCAAAAACAACAGCTCCCAGTTCAAGATCGTGTGTCGTGTAATTCTTCTCGTGTATCTTCAGCTGTCGTGAGGCATAAGCAATGACTTTGTCTCGTTGCATCAAAACACATCCGAGTCCCTGATGGGAAGCATCACAATATACAACAAAGTCATCACTGCCTTCTGGGAGTGTTAAGATTGGAGCATTGCACAATCTTTGTTTCAATGTCTGGAATGCCTCTTCTTGTTTATGTGTCCACACAAAAGGTTCAGACTTCTGTGTGAGCTTGGTGAGAGGCAAGGCTATCTTAGAGAAATTCGAGATGAATCTCCTGTAATAACCTGCCAATCCCAAGAATGATCGGATCTCCGTTGGTGTCGTAGGCACATCCCAGTTCTTGATTGCTTCTATCTTGGCAGGATCCACGTGAATGCCATCACTGTTAATCACGTGGCCCAAGAACTGAACTTCTCTAACCAAAATTCACACTTAGAGAATTTGGCATAGAGTTGTTCTTCTTTCAGAAGCTCCAAAACTATCTTGAGGTGTTGTTCGTGTTCCTTCTCGTTCTTTGAATAAATCAGTATATCATCAATAAAGACGATAACAAATTGATCCAGATACGGCTTGCACACCCGGTTCATCAAATCCATGAACACAGCCGGTGCGTTCGTCAATCCAAATGGCATCACCATGAATTCGTAATGACCATATCGGGTACGAAAGGCCGTCTTTGGTATGTCCTCTTCTTGAATCCGGAGCTGATGATAGCCTGATCTCAGGTCTATCTTTGAAAAGTACTGTGCTCCCTGTAACTGATCAAACAAATCATCAATCCTCGGTAACGGGTACCGATTCTTGATGGTGAGTTTGTTAAGTTCTCGATAATCTATGCACATCCTGAAAGTTCCATCCTTCTTTTTAACAAAAAGAACCGGAGCTCCCCACGGGGAAAAGCTCGGTCGGATGAATCCTTTATCGAGAAGTTCTTGTAACTGATTAGACAACTCCTGCATCTCAGATGGAGCAAGTCGATAAGGTGACTTGGCTACTGGAGTTGCCCCTGGAATCAAATCGATTCGGAACTGCACCGATCTCTCGGGTGGCAGTCCCGGTAAGTCATCCGGAAAGACTTCTGCAAAATCTCTCACGACTGGTACATCTTGAATCTTGATTGTCTTCTTTTCTTTCTCGATCACGTGAGCTAGGAATGCAACGCATTGTTTTCGTAAGTACTTGCGAGCCTTCATGCACGATATTATCTTGACACTGCGTTTCGCTTGGTCTCCACGAATCTCCAAGACCTCATTGTTCTCCACAGGAATGCGTAGTAGCTTATCGGAACAGATGAACTCAACTCTATTAAGAGATAGCCAATCCATCCCGATGATGATGTCGAAACTGCCCAGCTCCATCAGTATCAAGTCGATGGAAAATGTATGATCGCCAAGTGTCAAGGGCAATTCCTAAATATAGTGTCTACTGTAATCTGTTTGCCATTTGCTATCTCAATAGTATAAGGGGAGTCTAACAATTCCTTATCATAATTAAGATGGCATGCAAAGTCGGATGAGATGAAACTCTGATCCGCACCAGTGTCAAATAATATGGATGCATAGAAGTCAGATAAGAGAAATGTACCCGTAATAACATTCGGGTCCTGTCGAGCGGCAGCTGCTCCTATCTGAAAGGCTCTTCCTCTTGGTGCTTGAGCCTGTTGCTGATTTCTCTAGGGCAATCCCGAGAGAAATGACCAGGTTCACCACAGTTGTAGCAAGAAGACCTATCGGTGAGTAGTAGCAGCAGCAGTGGCTGCATTGTTGTTTCTGTTCTGAGTCCTCTGACTCCTGCAGTAGTTTGCTGTGTGACCAAATCTTCCACAGTTGGTGCAGTGTCTGCACGGAACATTTGGTAGATGATGGTACTGGCATGAGTTGCACAAAGGTGCAGTGCCAGTGTATGGCTTCCTGATCTCCAATGGTGGTGGTTGATTGCGCATCGGAGTTTGAGTAGTGGCAGCAAAGTTTCTAGCCACTTTTGTTTCTTAGCCGGACGTTTGTCCGACTTCTTTGAAGTTCCAGCTTTGGCTGTTTCAGCCTCCTTCTTGAATGCTCCAGTGGCAACCATCATATCGGTCAGTGATGCTGATAGTGTAACAGCTAATTCCATGGTGGTCGGGTGAGCAGAAATCACATGACCTCGGATACTGGGCGGTAATCCACCAACATACCGCTCAATTCTCTTCTCAAGTGTTGGCACCACATCCGGTGCCAAAGTGGCTAACTCATGAAATCGTGTAGTGTAGGCCAGATGCCCAGCACCAATCATCTCCAGATTGAGTAGTTCAGTCTCAACCTTTTTCAGCTCATTTCTTGGGCAAAACTCTGCCCTCAACATCGCCTTGAATTCGTTCCACGGCATGGCCTGGGCCTCATCCCGGCCTCTGATTGAAACCTGAGCGTTCCACCAGGTTAACGCTCGCTTGCTAAATGATCCAGCAGCATACTTTACTCTATTATGTTCAGGACAGCCACTGATGTCGAGGGTAGCCTCCATCTTCTCGATCCACTGGATCAGTCCGACTGCACCCTCACTGCCACTAAAACTGGGTGGCTTGCAACCTACAAAGTTCTTGTAGGCATAGTCCTGACTCTGTCTGGTGTTACCGCTCCCTTCTCCTGATGAATGGCAACGTTGTTGCTGTTGTTGGTGTTGATTCGGTTCATCATGTCTGGGATTACCTCCCTCAGCTGGCTGGTCAACAGAGTGGCCAGTGCAATGGTAGCGGGATCCAACTGATACGCCGGTGGTTGGGGAGGAGGAGGTGGAGGTGCTTGTGTAGGAGAGTCTGGCGGTGTCGGTGTCGAAGAGTGCGGAGCTGAACTTGAGTCAGCGGTAGTAAGAGGTGGTTGTCTTCGTGGCGGCATTCTGATCATAACCGAAAGAAAATCGGTTAGTGCAGTGATCAGAAGCAGAAGACATATGCAAATAGGATCCTATATCATAAGAACTCTACATGAGGGTCCCTA
Organism: Mikania micrantha; assembly: GCA_009363875.1. Lineage (NCBI taxonomy): Eukaryota > Viridiplantae > Streptophyta > Magnoliopsida > Asterales > Asteraceae > Mikania > Mikania micrantha. The sequence goes on from CM018693.1 coordinate 61,042,556, forward strand.
GGTTATAGTCTAGGCCAAACCGTTAAGTAATATGACCTATATTTCTCTATAACCATGGCTCTGATACCAATCTGTACACCCCGGGCCGGCGGGAACGGATCGGGTTTTCCCGTCGGGCGGAAGGTTCCCGGGGCGCGATATCTTTGAATGATAATCAAATGATCAGATTGTTACATAGCACATGATAATCAAAATGAGAAATGCTAACACATCCATGATATAGAATTACAAGATTAAATTACACAGTATCGTTCATAATTAATCAAGTAAATCTACCAAAAAGAATCAATGTAACTATATCTTGTATATGTACAAGATATACAAAAGATGATTCATATCCTTGTTTCTCCAAAAGCAGCAACACAAAATAAAGCTAGGTCTTCTAAAGTCCCACTAGCTTATTCTTTGCATGTGTATGTCTTACACCTGTTCGTCACCTGAGAAACATGTAATTAAAACAAAGTCAACACTAGGTTGGTGAGTTCAAAGTAAGTTAATGTAAACCTTGATTCATTCACATGCACATTCACAATGATAATAGGTTACTAGTATGATTGTCTGATTCACTTGTTCATCCAATGGCTCCTCAATAGTTATAGTCACAAGTACTATATCATCCTAGTAGGTTGCTTATATATAG